>JAQQZT010000006.1:204306-223054 GCA_030068275.1 Clarias platycephalus
ACACACACACACACACACACACACACACACACACACACACACACACACACACACACACACACACACAGCCTTCATACTATTTTCTTCATTATTTTTTCCCTATGTACCAGAAGAACTAAGTGCATTTTAGATAAGACGCAACGATTTTGCTCTTTGAACTGGGTTCGTGTGTGGATGATGCCAGCTGAGGAAAAAACGAGCACAGAAGAAGCAGCGAGAGCCAGACGCAGACAGAAACCAGGGGTTCAAACTGTTAATTACATACATTTGGAGAATGTTATGTAAGACTTTATTTGGTGCTGGTATATTAGGTGTCTTTTCTCCTGATCCAGGATCAGAACTCTGTATACAGCTCATGTTCTGCCATTTTCACTTAGAAATGAATATTGCAATATATAAATATCAATATATAAATATCAATATCAATATCAATATAAAGGTTTTTTTGCCTCTACATCAGAGTGCTACAGTTTGTGCTGCTAACCGCATGCAGAACTTCACCTAACCAGTATTTTTCCCCATCTCACATTAGTAATGTTTATTTTTATTTTTTATTATTCCGTGATGAAGATCTTCTGATGTGGCGTCTCAGCTTTCTGTCACGATTGGTGGAAAATGTTTTGATAATTAAAATGAAATTAAACCTATTAGTGTGTGTGTAACTCGGATCAGTTCCATGTCAGTATAGTTATTAAAAAGTTCAGCAGAAAATCACTTTTTTAACTTTTGATTAAAAAGTTAAGATTAACAATAATTAGGACATGATTTAAAAGACTGCTGGTAGAATTAATTCACACTTTCTAGTAAACTTCTTTGTGAATACCTTGGCGTGTTGCAAACGTGATTTAAGCTGTTATACAGTATGTAACTATAAAATATACCGTTTCAGACGGACTTATCGAGGCTAACAACAAACAACTGGACAAATGATCTCATTAAGAGGATGTTTGCCAATGTTTATTTATCCAATCAAAATGATAAAAAAAACAAACTAACTAACAAATACTTACATTATTGACAAACTCTAGATAAATCCCTGACTATACGTTTTGTACTTGGAATAAATTGTAGCCTTTTGCCATTAAATAATTTGCACAGGTCCGTATCGTGATTTAGAGTTTTTTTGTGTGATTAATCATGCAGCAGTACTTTCTAGGAATGTCATTAGACATGTGATTTATACAAATTTACTTTACATCCATTGTGCAACCGAGTGTCAGAAAGCAACAACAATAATCCCAATAATCATCAGCAATAATAACAATAACAATGATAATGATAATGATAATAATATTAATAATAATAACAACAACAACAACAACAATAATAATAATAATATTAATAATATTAATAATAATAATAATAATAATAATTAAATACACCAACTTATTTTATTTACAGTAGTGAGGGCAATAAATGCACTTTTCAGGCGAGGATGTTTTTCTAAATAAAAAGAGAGAAACTGTTCAAATATTTGATGACAACATGTCTGAGTAGCTGATCTCATAAACACACACACACACACACACACACACACACACACACACACACACACACACACACGCAAACACGTATGTATGAGTTATATTACAGGACTGAAAGTGTGTAATTACAGAAACGCCTCTCATATTTGCTCTGGAACATTTTCATGCTCACGAGTTCCGTGAAGCTGAATCCCTTTAACCCCTGACAGATGCCATCACATCTAATAAAATAAAAGGAGGAGGAGAGGAAAGGGCGAGTGTCTAAGGATTAATAATGTCCTGTCTGACCCTGGGGCAGATATCCAGCGTGAAGCTAATGACCCCATTACTCCCTCTGATGCCTGTTATGGGCTCGACGATGACAGAAGTGTTTGTTCTGGCCAGATGACCACAGATCCTCCATCAGATGGACAGCTGCGCAAACGGGGAGCGAATGTTTTTACAAGTCCTCCATGATGATGATGGTGATGGTGATGGGCTTAATCATGTAGAAATCGAATCCTGGAGGTCAATCCACGAGCCCTGGAGCTGTCGCAGTGCCGAGGCGAGGCGAGGTGGGGCGCTGCGTGCAGGACGGCTGAGGGTGAAATGAGGGTGTATAAGTTCCTGCAGTTTGGTATTAAACAGCGCTGACTTCACCGCCACACCCTGCTGGTGATTATTCTTCTATAACAGCACTGTTCCGTGTGTTTTATTCCTCTTATAGCACAGCAGATATTTTATAGTTATTTTCATTTCCATGATGTGGAACGTTCTAGCAGCTATAAACAGTCACAGTTAATCAGCAGCGACAGATATCCAGACGTTATTCGCCTTTTCTAAGCAAATGTTTTGTGTGCGACCTGCAGCGCTGCGCTCAACCCGAAGTACTGCTGAAGATGAATTTATGCAAATTTATGCGCAGTGTGTAAAAATCAGGTGATGTTAATCCTCTAAACTGCTGTCCTGCGTGAACTCGACTCTGATTAAAAAGTCTCCGGTTTCTTTACAGAGTCTCGCTCGTACTGTTTGTTCGCGTCTCTGTGTTTCTGACTCAGATTTTATAACGAGCCCGAGTCACATGACTGAGTACGTCTTGAGAAAAACATTCGGGAAAAATGTGAATATAAAAAAAGAGCTATAATTTATAGCTATGAGATTTAATCAATTAATGTATGCAATTAACTTTAAACAGTCTTTTGTTGATGGATTCAACTATCGAATCAATGGCTCACTTTTTGATTCAGAATTGATTCACGCTTGGGTAAACTTCCAAATGTTACATTTTGCAGAATTCCTTAAAAATATACAGCCTCGGAAAATGTGAACTGCTTCAGTCTTCAGTCAGAGCCCATTGGTGCAATATCGCCACCTACTGGACTGGAGTGTGGCGCAGAAGACTGAGGCAGGAGGAAATGACACACTGACACCATGTGGCCAAAACCAGACCTGCACCTAAAGAAATCAATCTTACACGTCAAGTGGAACAGTGTTGTCTCCTGGACGCCAGTCTGTCAGCTGTTTTCCACTGTATTGGACTGTGAACTCTGTTTTGTTGAGGATTTAAAACCGGTGAGGCCACTCACTCAATTAATTTTCCCACCCACGCACACACACACACACACACACACACACACACACACACACACACTATACGGGACTTTAGACATTTTATACATTCACTTACACACTAAAAATATTGTATGTAATTGTAACTATTAGTAGCTGGTGACTGCAGTATCTATTTTTTGTACAATACACGTGAGCTACGTGCGCAATTTGTTCACATCTACAAATGTTTGTAGAACCGCGGTCCATTCGTATCTGTGGAAATTTGGAACCCGAATGTTTGTTTCACCTTATATGAGGCGTGAGATTTAAACCATAGGCAGCACAAGTTACACAGTGTTTTAAAGCTTATGAGATACTTTCAGTAGTGTTTAATATCTGTAAGGATATAAATATACACCAATATAATATAATCTGTATGAAATGTGGCCACTTGAGAAAAATCACTCATTAACAACATATATGCTTGTAAAGCATGTATTTTGGGGGATTTGTCGTATACTAATCAGTATTTGAATCACATTTTAAACAAATAATTCTAGATTTATTGTAATTCCTTAATTGTAAATTGTAATTTACAAGATCAAATAAAGGCTGTACAGATGTGTTCGAGAGTCACAAAGATGAGATGAATGAATAAGAAGAGAGGACACGTGTGCTGTTCCTTTCCAAAATCTCGGATGTCTGAGCGCGGCGTGGCACTCTGCAGCCGCATGAAAAGAGCAACGGTTTTAGGAATAATCACACGAGGGTGAGCTTCAGATGGAAAAAAAAACAAACATTCACATAAAAATACCAGCTTTTGTGCTTTGAGAGGATTTCATGGTGTGTGTATATGTATATAAGTGTGTGTGTGTGTGTGTGTGTGTGTGTGTGTGTGTGTCCTTAGAATCACCCTGCACTGCTTTTTATTTTGTTGCTTGACCCCCTGATCCGCAGCTTTATCTCTGTGACGCTGTCATGTTCACATTTTGTATTCAGATACTCTCTGACCTTGCTTCTTCTTATCTGACCAGACAGACAGGAAGTGGCCATCAAAAGAGGGCTCGAGTGAATTCAGTGCACTCTAATGTGACTACACAGGCTCTCTCTCTCTCTCTCTCTCTCTCTCATGGTGAAAAAGTGTGTGCTGATGTTAAAACCTTTTAGCTCCACATTTCAGCCTGTACGTGACGGGGGGACGTACGATTACTGAACCATGCTGATGTGCCCAGATTCACCACAAATACACCGCAAATGGAACTTTCGGATATATTGGCACCTGCACACATCAAGAGCATTAAACTCTCCGTAACCTTGAAGCTGTGTTGTAGGCAGTTCCACTCAGTGCTACCTGATTCGCGTCACCCTGCCTGATCAGCACCGCACACTTCACTAACGTGCCACGATGATTACTTTTTACAGCTTCTGGAATGATGTGGATTTCATAATAAATACAGTTTTAATTCAAATATCTACTCTAAGTTTGGTTCTTTAAAAACACAGGGTTCCTCTCACGTTCTTCTTTACATCCTTTAAATCTGACACAGTTCTAAGTTTTCTAAGCAGCTTCGGATAATTAATGGACCTTACAGTAGGTTCTTCTTTCTTTAATATGTTCTGTATATGAAACGCTCTGAAGAACCTCAATGGTTCTGCGTTCTCTAGGAGTGTTTCGGGTCAGACCAATAATATGGAGGTTAATCACATGACACTGTGATAACGCAGGGGTTTTTTAAATGTAGAAACTAGTGAAATAAGATTCGTCTTTCAATTTGTTCAGTAGTGTTTCTAGCTTCTTTTTTTGGGGGGTGGGAAGGATTTTCTAAGTGATCGGCCCAGAAATGGCTTGAAGTTGTTCTGTTCCTCTTCATCCCTGAGAAACAGGGTTCTTCAGTAAACAGGGTTCTTCAAAGGCAGCATCTTTAGGACCTTCAGAACCCGTCAGTCTTCCAGTAAACGAAACTGGAGTAAACGAGTGTAGCAGTACGTCAGCAGGAAGGGGCGGATCATCTTGATGTTGAGCAGCAGTGTTCAGCCTGATGTTCCCCTGTAAGACCCCAGGCTTTATTACGATGCCCGTGGATCGCTGGGGTGGCGTGTGTCCAGCAGGGGGTGCTATACTAAATCAATAAGGGTGCAAATCAGAAAATATAAATCGGCTGGAATGGTGCGAGTGTGACCTTGTACTGTGAGCGAGGCATTAATTAAGTTCAGAGTGCCAACAGTGACTCTGCTTTGTTGATTATTTTCCTTTAACAGCACAATTTAGCCGCGTTTTATTCCTGACTTCAACAAAAACATTCTTTGTTGTGAGATATGGACAAAGCTATTATTAAATCCATAAGTGAGCACGATGTGTTGTTAAGCATCATCTTCGATTCTTTGTGTTTGGAGCCTTCTATCACCTTTAACATCTCTCCTTTAATTACACGACGAGCCTCAACAAAGATTAACCCATCTCAGAGAAGCGAGACAAACACAAAAGGGGCTGAACAGATTGTAAACTTTCCTTTCTTAACTGTGCCGATGTAATTAATAGCCTTAATTAGGGCTCGGTATTGACGAAGGCTCAGTGATTACGGGCCGAGTAACTCATTAGAGTCATTGCTTTTGTAATCGTGCCTGAAGTTCACAATGCAGACACCCATTCTTCTCTTCACGGCTCCTCTGCCGCATTGTGTTCCGGCGAGAGCTTTTTTTTTTTCCCCCATCGCGCAGGTGTTGCCGTCTCTTCACCGCGTCGAACAGTAAAGTCTCTACCTGGGATGTTCTCATCTTTCCTTTAGATTAGGGTGAAGAGCAGCGCTTTGTAAGCAGCCATTCAGGTGCGCGGTAATCAGAGCCATCGCCGCGTGCCAGCCGTGGAGAGAATCCGAATAAAGTGGAGCGAGAAGAGGGCAAAAATACAGCGGCAGATTGACCGAACACAAATCACTGCACACTTACGCTGCCTGACGCTGCACTTGTCGCATTGTGAGCTCGAGCCTCTGTGTTACAGCGTGTGTGTGTGTCGCGTCGTGGGCTGCGTACGCCAGTTTTAAATCAAAAACACAAGTAAGACGCCCGAAACGTGCCATAAAACATTAAATATTAGACAATCCTCTCACGTCTCTGCTCGTTTTTCTGCCGAGTCGGTTATGGATCGCCGATGGTTCCCGATCGGCTGCTAATACGGATCACTACGAGCTCTTTAACATCGGGAACCGAAGAAGGACAGATTTATACATCCCTGTAAGGCCGCTTCATCAATTATTAAAAGCACTAAACACAAAGGAAATTGAGCTGTGTGTGGTTAACACTGATGTGTGTGCCAGACACACACACATGTAGCATGTTCCCCATTAGTGTAATGGTTCCCAAAAATATAAAAGGTGACACTTTTGACCTGAACCAAGCAAAGACCGTGCGACCGGCCCTAAGTCCAGCTTAGAGAAGGTGTTTGTGCAGAAAAAGGTCATCAATTTCAGTCCCAGTGGGCCGCAGTCCAGCACAGTTCAATGATTTCGCTGCTCAAAGACACCGGATTTAACTCAGCACTTAATTACGAGGCTTAGCAGGCGTGCTAGAGAGGAGAAATCACCAAACACGGCTGGAACGCCGTCCTCCAGGACCAGGATTGATGACTTCTGGGCTGAACCGTTCGGTCTGGAAAGCTTTCTTCAGAAGGCAAATATTATTCAGATTAGACAAAACAAAACACAGCAAACTAGAGGAGTGTTTAGTCTGCAGTTACCGCGGGATCGACAGTAACCCAGCTGGTTCTCCTAGAGCTACGAAATATTATTCATTTTAATTACAGTCGATTTATATTCTAGCGAATTCTATTTTTATTTATGTAGCGCTTCTGACAAATGCAGCTTTACAGGAATAAGAATTCTGGGTAGTACGACTATATACTCTATACTATATACTATATACTAATAACTCCCTGCGGTGACTCAAAGGTCAAAAGTGCAGGAAATGTGATTTGGTGAACAGGAAGTCCACCGTGTTGGGGTTACACGCTGTTCTCTGATGCAGACTCGGGTACGAAACTGTTCAAGTCCTAAAACGATCTGAGCGACAGCAGTCACACGCCGTCACGGTGACCCTGTCTGCAACCATCGTCAGGGGTTCTAAGAGGAACCGTCCTCAGGTATCACCACGGCCTCTGTGTGATGAGCAGAACTCCAACCAGAACCAGGCATCAGGATGGATCAGGCAGGTCCAGGGGGGCAGAAGGGACCGGGATCACCGGGATCAAAGCATTATTAACGAACCATTAACTTAATTAACTCACTATAATCACTGAGTAAAGAATAAAACATGACATTTAATGTTTCATTTCCCCCCCAAAAAAATCACATAAAAACATAGAGGAAAAAACTCTTCTGTGTCCTGCTGCAGGAAATCGGTGAAATAAGTTCTTCCTGTTGTCACTTACACTGTTGCAGCGTTAAACGCTCATGTTTTTTCTCTGACTAATGCTACATTTCATCTTCTCTCTCTCTCTCTCTCCTTTTAAATCACCGCAGTTTATTTCTGTTCCTCTTCCTGATCTGTTGTTTACACCGCACGTCTGCTCCACATTCTCTGCCATGGTTTTCTTGGCGTATTTACTCCTACAGTACCGCGCTATCGGCTCTCGGCCATCTTTGTCTTGAGCGTGTGCTTGTGAAGTGTGCCGAGAAGCTCGTCTTTACTGTATTGTGTCGTCTCCAGTGGGGCACGAGGCCAGCAGCTCTCCGGTCCCGTACGGATCGCGCGGCGTGTCCTGAGAGACCCGCGCGGGGGTGAGCGCGGGGTCGCATCTGATCGCCGCTCTCGCTCCGTATCATCAGTGCATCTGCGGCCGTGTTTCTCCTCAGTGCACTCGTGTCCAGTTTATCAGTGTTTTATCTGAGGTGTGTGTGGTGTAAATATCCTAATCGTCTGATCTGTGTGCCTAGTGTAGTGTGAGATCCTGATTTATTTTAAAGGACTGCACTCCGCAGGTCGGCACCAGGTGAACATGTGCTCTGTGCTTAAGCTCCCGCAACCCCCAGCACATCTCACAACAAAACAAATACATGCAAGTGAGGCATGATTTGATTAAATATAAAACCCAAAACTCACACATTTCTGATTAGGAAGCATGAAACCTGAAGCTGCTGATCTACTGTAGAAACAGGGAATTGTTTAGAATTTCGGGAATTCCGAATGTCTTTCTACAAATTTTAAAGGTAAAGTGTGTGTTGTGCTGTGTGTCCGCTAATCAGTGTGGCTTATAAAGGTTTATTAAGGAAAACACATGAGATGATGTGTCATGATTAAAGTGGGCGGAGCTTAAAGCCTTAGGATGGACAAAAACAAGACAATAAGAATCTAAGGTACAGTACATGAGTTTAACAACTGATCACTACAGTTTTACTAAACTTGAGACACACATCTTAATTACATCTCTGTTGCTTGTTGTATTAAACACTCTATACCCTTGTCTTTCTCATCGCCGAAGTCACAGATGTAAAACCCGAATCCCAGTTTTAACGCCTTCACATTGCTGCGCTGCAGCCATCGATCAGGGTCTGTAAGCTGCTATTAGGAGTTTTTAAAGGAGGCAAGGAACTCCAAAACCAAATAGAAAGTGTTTAATGGCATATAAAGGCCCTGTCTAGACGGATGATTAGGCATTAATGGGAAAGCGAATAGTCCTAGCCCTCGGTCAGGGTGGTCAAGGACCTTCCGGCTTTTGGGACGGGACGGAACAATGAGCTCGAGTTATTTCAGCAGGAGATCACCAGACCTGAATCACCTGAAGATCAGGTTTAACCTCTGAGGTTAATTCAATTCCATTCAATTTTATTTATATAGTGCTTTTAACAATGGTCGTTATCACAAAGCAGCTTTACAGAATCAAAAGAAAATCAGGGAAATGAGAATAAAATGTGAAATGAGAAATTATGCATGAATCAAAGTGATCAGATTGTCCCTTAAACAGTAAACCTAAACGGTGCAGGGTTCTGATCTGAGATCAGTTTATTTAAACTCAGAAGCACTTTCGGTAAGAACACACACACCTGATAACGTTATGTCGTCTTAAACAACACGCCGTCTCCGCACTAATCACAAGTCGTTCTGAATCGCCTCTGAACCGTCCGCGTCGTTCTGTTCACGGCTAACGCTTAGCTACAAAGCTAACTAGCGCCTAACACGAGGCTGAATCCCAAATCCCAATCTAACCCCTGATCAAGGGCACTACTTGGAACAAGGGGGATTGTACACCCTACATAGTGCACTAGCTTTCCATTTAACACTCTTTGGGATTCGACCCCAGATCAGTTAGTTAGTTATTAATTAGAAAGCTTGAAACATCAGTATTGGTTATCGTTTCCTGCATATCATGTGAAGCGTGAAGCTCAGCCTGTTCCACCACATCGTCTCATCTACAACAGAAGCACCGGAGCACCGTGACTTGTGACTTCAGTCGCTCGATAGTGCAAAACTGGAGCTCCCTACAGTCTAAGTTTTTCCCTCGGGCACCGTCGCCCTCTGCTTGTTCATCAGGGACGATCTGATCATAAAATTTAATTGATTTGAAAATTGAGGGACTGGAAGAAATCCAGGAGGAGTCACATACAGTATTTGTACAGCATCTGACGTAATTATGTTCCGATAACAAACTGAACTTCATATCCTTATTAGCTTCTTCATCCATTCCCGCACCACCATGACACACTGCATACGACAAGCTTCCTCTTTTATCGTCCACTGTTGTGACTGATGTCATATGACTGCATGAGATCAGTAACTTCAGCTCTGTTATATATATATATATATATACAGTATAATAGAATGAATGTGCTCGTTCGAATGCGTTATCATTTCTATCTGATGGATAAGTGCCGCTGTATCACGTAGCGTTTCTGTTCCATTCCGCTTCGTTTCGTTCTCCACAGAGGTGCGTTCCGGCGTCTCAGTCGATCCGAATCTAAACCATCAGTCGTCTTTCTGCTGCTTTCCTCGGGATGAAAAGGAGAAAAAATAGTCACGGTATCCTCTGACGTCGTAACACAGCCGGCTCGTGAGCGTGAGGTACTGTAAAGCCTGCACACGGACATATTTTACGCTGGATAAAGAAACAGTAAAAGTTGTGAAGCGTTAAATACAAGTCCGACCCAGGAGCGGAGCGTTACGTCACACTTAACGAGCCGAGTTTAAAGAGTTCGTACTTTGATCTTTGGAGTCGCCAGTGTTCAGGAGGACAGCGACTCTACTCCATCAGACTCGGGAAATCATCAGCTACGTTAACGTGGGTTTAGTGTCCTACGCTGCGGAGAGACAGAGACGTGTTCGTGTAGTGGATCGTCGTCTGCAGTTTACTACAGCGCTCTTAAACACTTTGAAATCTGTTTGGGTTTAACGAAGAACGCCACGCTCTAATCTATAAAAGCTAAAAAAAAAAAAATCACTGGTGGGATTAAGGACACTGTCTTTGGCTCTAGTGAATCAGTCGAAGTGTGTGTGTGTGTGTGTGTGTGTGTGTCTGTGTGTGTGTGTGTGTGTGTGTGTGTGAGAGAGAGAAAGATCTTTGTAGTTTACTCAACAAATTAATATAAGATAAAGGAATTCAAGTTTGCATACGAGATGGCGAGTCTCACCTGGGACCGTGTGTGTGTGTGTGTGTGTGTGTGTAAACAAAATCCATTTTAGAATGCACCCTGCGTTAGCTTGTTTGTTTGTTTCTCCTGCGTTTCTCCGTGCATGGAGGAGATCGATGGAGCGCGCTGGATGCAGGAACCAGCCAAAGTCCTCTTTAATTACTGCATCATTAGGTGCATTTACTTCTGCTCTCCTGGTGATTCTTGTAGGAATCGCATTTACAGAACTCTGTTTCCCTCAAAGATCTGCAAAGTGTGACGTTGTGTAACCTTCAGAGTGATGATGATGGAGTGATTTACGTCTCACCCTTTCAGGATAATCATCTATTTTGGAGCCTTTTGCTGTAAAGACATTTCTAGACCTACAGTTAGATGTAATGATCCAATCACAGACTGTGGGCCTTTAAATGTGGGCGGCTGAGGGCAGGAAAAAAAAAATGAAGGATGAGGGAAATCAGAAGCCCAGACTGTACATTATATATATATATTTATAGTCTTAAATATATCATGGCTCTCTCTCAATTACGGCGAGTGCTTTCATACGAGCCCTCGGAGTTCAGCTTGTGTTAAGAATCTTCCCAAATCCTGTCTGTATTTTAAAGGAAAGGTTAATTGAAGCAATGATTCAGATCACCGGTGCACGCAGGGCAGAGAGGAGTTTATCAGAGCCTGGAGAGAAGCCTTCCTACAGTATGAGCTGAAGCTGAATTGGCTTCATGAGACAATGTGAGTATTGTTAGCAACAGTGAGGTAGAGTACAATGTCAAACCGGGACACATTATATCATAGGAGCACTGGAGGGAAATGTCCTTTGCAGGCCATCATTCATGCACACACACCCACACACACACACCCACACACACAAGATGTCAGATGATCGCTCTAGTCTGGTTGTTTATGTTCTCTGGTTGTGATTAACTGCCGTGTGTACAGTCAGTGTGTAGTGTTTGTGAGAGGTGTACTGTATGTTACCTGGGAGACCTGGGTTTAATGAATTAAGGAAAACAACAAAATAATAAACTAGGGCTGTCAATATTAATCCGTTCACGCGTACGATTATTCTAGAAATTTTAACACGTTACTAATTTTTTTTTTTTTACATAAATGAATTATATGACCAAGTTTGACCCTATTGGCTTCCCATAATCATGGTTCATCTTTAATCATGTTTAACACAGATAATAAGATGAAACATCACCAGGTGCTGAACAGCAAGTTTCATTATAAAAAGCATCCAGATGGAAGTTTGGATGAAACCAAAGTTGTGCGTTCGAGCCACCTTCAAGGGGAACTGTTTTTACTAGAATACATTAATCATGATTAATCACAGACTATGACTGTGATTAACTAGATTAAATCTTTTAATTGATTGACAGCACTAAAATAAACGCATTTTCCAAAGAAAATCAAAACACAGCTTTGTGGTCAAGCATGAGGATCATGACAACCCAGTTTAGTCCCAAAATCTCTAGACCCTCGTTTTTGCAGAGGTTGAACTGTGTGAACAGTCCAGAGCACCGAGAGAACCTGGCCTTTGTTCCACCACACAAATGAGCCGAGTTCAGCTACGGCGAATCCTCAGAGGGATTTTAGGACGTCCTCAACATTCACAGTCTCGTTCCAGGAGTAGAAGAGCATGAGAGCTGTTCATCCATCTAAGAATTAACCTCTTGTGACCTGAATGTCCTGGTATTTTCTCCAGGCTACATTTGTCTATATACACTCGCGTCTGATCCTCACATGAGGACTGTTAGGTTGAACTCTTTTGAAGAACTTCTTCCTGTTTGACGGCAGTGTTTAACTTCACATATATCAGGTGCTAATAAAGAGTAGACACCAGTACCCGGTAGACTTGTGAAGATCAAGTATCAGGTCGGTCAGCAGTGCTTTACCATACTCTGATATCCTGTTTAAGTCAATATGATGTCTGATCTCTCTCTCTCTCTCTCTCTCTCTCTCTCTCTCTCTCTCTCTTCTTCTCTGCAGCGTGTGAGCTGATGACACAGGGAATCCTGGCTCTTGTGACTTCAACCGGATGCGCCTCAGCGAGCGCCCTGCAGTCCCTCACTGACGCCATGCACATCCCTCACCTGTACATACAGCGGAGCGACGATGGCTCACCTCGCACCGCTTGTCCGCTGAAGCCGAGCGCCGACGGAGGGCGCTACACGCTGGCCGCCCGGCCTCCCGTGCGTCTAAGCGACGTCATGCTCGCGCTCGTCGATGAGCTCCGCTGGCGCAAGTTCCTCGTCTTCTATGACAGCGACTACGGTAAGAACTTCATGTGTCTTTTTGCTGGTTGACCTGAAAGAAGCACCAAAAACCCCCACTGCTCCTAGTCGAATGGCTCTGCTGGAGTCTCGGCTCTGGTTGGTTAAAAAGTGTTGATTAACTTTCGACACAAAACACATCAACACCTCCTGTCCAATCAGAATCAAGCCAAATTGCTGCATTAGATATGGAGATACGTGATGAAGACGTGCTCTTGGTTAGTTGCCTGTGGAAACCAGCCAACCTGCACAGCTCGGGCGCGGTAATAGCAGTGTGTTAGCCATTAGCAAATTACTTGTCTATGTCAATTTATGGAAATTCAGCATTAGCAAGATGATCTCCTGGAACATTTGATCTTGTCATCGAGCTTTTGATTTTTCTCTTCAGAGGAGCATTAGAGCAGCACTCTGGTCTCGTTCATCAAGAGACTCTAATGTAGAGAGTGGAGGAGAGGAACTCACGGCTCAGGCACTTCACAGCGTTTCTCAAAAACATTTCCAGTGTCTTCTCTGCTGATGATCTCTGATCCCATATTTCTAAGAAAGTATGTCCGTTGTTCATTGTCTGTGAATGAAAGGAAAACAGGTTGGCATGACTGCTTCTCATGGAGGCTGCACTTCCGGTGTACTGTGTATACAGTATATAGCTTTAGTAACATGATAGCACACAATATTATGAATTTATAAGATTTTGTAGAATTTGTAGGAACTTCATTAAAACAGGGACGGTCTTGGACACTTGAATAAGCTGGCTGATATAGATTTCATTTGAGTTTTGATGTACAGTATGTACAGTATATGTGGTGGTGACAATATGCTAGGAGAGTTTGTCCAGGGTCTGCTGAGGGTCTTCATCCAGTGGAGACATGCTGGTTTAGTGTCCAGGAGATGTCCTGAGCCGGGTCCTGTTGAGGTGCTGCTTCTACTCTTTACTTCGAGGTTCACTCAGATTGTTCAGCTCCTCAATCTGTCCTGAAGAGAACCTCATTTCTGGTACATCGTGACCCTGGGTTGTAACTCTACACGATTACACAACTAAAACTGAAACACAGTGTTCAGAGCTACTTCTCCTCTCAATAAGTCTTCTCTCTCTCTCTCTCTCTACTCTGCAAGTAGAAACTTAGCTGCTAGTGGTGGAACACGGTGAGATCTTCTGCACTCTACTGTAGGTCTCCATACCCAGTTTACACCTGAAGTGGGTGTGGCCTAAACTACTAAGATGTCTTTTTAATTAAACAAGAACCTTTGAATTGAGACCAGGCAGAGACTAAAGATGAACGAACGAATTAAATACAGCAGACGTTAAACACATCCTCTGAATGAATTCTGTTCCATGACTAGTCCCTCGTTAAGGCTGATTCTGTGAGCCGTGTTTAAAACGCGGTTCTGCTGAAGAGGTCCAGCCGTCTGCCGTGACCCTCAGCTCCAGCACGTCTCCCGGCTCCTCCCTCGGCTTCCTCCTAACGGTCTGTACACGCGGTGAGATCGGGCTTAACAGCAGACATTGTGCACCGGATTCTGGCAGGAGTTACTGTAGCTGTGGGAGGAAGGAGTGGATACCTTTGTTCCTGCAGGTGTTTAATCTCCTCGGAGCAGAAGGAACGTTAGACAGAGGACTCATGGACAGCGTCCTGGTCCCGTTAGATGTTTATATAAAATATTATGATCATCTGAGAAATACGAGTGAGAAAATCATTTTATTAGCTCAGCTGAGTAAACATTTCCACCTGTACTGCTTCCGGTGAAGGTCGGAGGAGGCACGAAGGCCATGGTTACGTACACGAGAATATGAAATATTCCTGTGGACTGGTGTTAGTATGTATTTATGGATTTATTTGAATAATTCCAGATCCTTGGCAGATTGTCCATGTCTTCCAGCTGTGTAGCGCAGTCACCGCCTGCAGTTGTGTGTAATGCCTTTCTCCACAGCACATTAGCACGTTTATTTATCTTACATATTTTCACAGATGTTGACTTTAAACATTTACATTATGGGTTTTTACTAAACACATCACACGTGGCGTTTGGATCATCTGTACGAGACAAACGCAAAGGAATATTGCCAACGTAAATAGTGTCTGTGTTTCCTCTCGAGTCAGAGTCGGAAGGTGTTGATTAATTTTCTGTAACAGCAGCCCTGACAGTAGTGCAGCTGCCAATCACAGGTTTATATTCATGCAAGTGTTTCTATGGTAACGACTCGTGCGATGGACGCGCCTCATGAACAAACTGAAAACATGAGTCGAGAATATTGTTGATATTTTGTCAGGAGTTTTTTTTTTGGAAGGAGTCTCCGGTGTCAGTGCAGAAGTAAAGCAGTAACTTTCTCCAGGACAGAGAAGTTTTTCCGTTTTGCAGTTTCTTGGTTTCTACAGTTTTTTTTTTTTTTTGCTTTATTGACTTTTTTAGACAGAAAAAGTACAACTGGGAAAAAAAGAGAAGTGTTTATGCTGTAGTTCTGTCAGGGAAGGAGAAGCAGGTGCGTGTAGGTTTCACAAGCTTCACTTAATTCAGGAACACAGACCAAAGCACAAGAACAAAAAAAGGGTCCAAAACCAAACGACTCTAGGCTGCAGCAGAGCGCCACTAGGGGGAGCCCTGACATGGCGGTTTATAACATTACACGTAACATGAAAAGAAGCAGAAAGTATGATCTTTTGTTCATTATTCATTTTAATTACGGTGGTAGAAGTGGAATAAAGCGCTTCACACACACACACACACACACACACACACTAGGCAGAGCAGCACTTCAGACTCAGTGTCCAGAAACATTCATCTGGTAGTTCATGAATTAAAAGAGGAATTTCTAAAGAACTTTACGTACACAAAAGCTTCCTGAAAAAAATAAAATAAAAATGAAAACAGCTTAATCCTGATTTGTAATCTATCTGTCTGAATTGACGTTATTTGATCTCTTCATTGTTTGCATATCAGACTATTTCAGTTTAATTAGGCAGATTGTTCAGTTGACAGTCTCCTGTGATTATTGCATTTGAATTGACTTCAAGGTGATTAGCATTTGTGAATATCTGTAATTGGATTGCATGAATTCAAAACAGAGTTGTGCTTGAGCTCGGCGAGGAGCTAAATATGCATCGCAATTGCTCATGCTTTTAAGTCTTAGCATATTGATTTCTTAAATGCCAATTAGTCTGGGGGAATCCGAGGTGTCAGGATGGTTTTAGTGTGACTAAGAAGGCAATTACTCTATTTATAATGACAGTTTACTCATTTCTTGGACGGCTTTGGATTTCTTTCCCTCCACTTTTTCTCCAGATGGTTGAGATGCTAAATTTATTCCCTTAAAACATGACAGTTACGAAAAAAAACAACATGTTCTTAAGATCCACGGCCCATCTTCTGGACGAGGAAGCGACATCGAACACCCGAGGAAGCTCGTTTAAAGGTCTACACTCACTCATCTCGGTTTATTTCACTGTTCCGCTCGTTCTCATCTGCCTGTTAGCCAAAGGAGCGCGCGTGTGACCCGACTGTACGAGGCACCGTGTGTAAACCTCAGTGTGTGAGGTTTATACTGCAGTGCGGAGCGGCTCTGTGGAGACCAGCTCTCAGCTGCCGAGTGTGTGATCGTGATAAGTTTCATTAGGCATGGACTGAACCCTCAGGTGCTGTTGGAAGCAGGTTGCGTGGTGCCGATTAAAGAACCGGGCTCAGTTTCCTGCATGGTAGTTAATCAGTGGGTTCTGCTTTGAAACGTTGGGTTCTAACCTTTCCTTTGATAAAGCGTTTAGTTCTGGGGAGTGTGGATCGAGCGCTCTCCTGCTGGATGTGGATCAAAGCTGTAGGTTCTGCCTATTAAAGAACTGGGCTCTGCTTTGTTCTACAGTGAATCATTCTTATCCCTCACTCATTCTCTATACCTCTTATCCTCAATAGGATCGTGAGAGACATCCACGGCAGGGCTCAAGAACACACACAAACACGCTACGAGCAATTTGGAAACACCGATTAGCCTAATCTTCATGTCTTTGGACTGTGGGTGAAAACCAGAGTACCCAGTGGAAACCCACCAAGCACGGGGAGGACATGCAAACTACCTATCGCTGTATAGGAGTCATTGGCTCGTCAGGAGTTAGTGCTGTGTAAAGCATTAGGATCAGATTGGGCCAGGCAGATGCTGTATTTTGGGTTCTTCTTAATGTAGAATGATTCATTATGTTCTGCTTAATATGAAATTATTTGTTAGATTAAAAGAGTCAAAAAAAAAAAAAGCAGGCCCAGACCGGGCCAGTTGGATAGGAGGCACTGTTGGACATTTACATATACGCATTTGGTAGACGTCGTTATCCAGAGCAACTCATCAAATTATACATCTGAGCAGGTTAGGAGTAAGGGCCTCGCTCAAGGGCCGAACAGGATGAACTGGCAGTGAGGTTTGAAACTGGGACCTTCTGAACCGTGTTCCAATGCCTTGGCCACTAACCACCCCTGACCCCAGTCGTATAGCCCCATGAAGAACGCATACGCTGCCACTACTGGAGCAGTATTGCGCATTGAGCAGTCTCCACATGGAACTACATCGCCATTAAACCATCACCTACACCCCCAATAACAAACCATGGTAGAATGTGGAGCTCAGACCTCTGCACAGGAAAAAAAGAGACAAGCAGAAATGCACAGAAGGTTCGAGAAAGCTATCAGAGCAGCCAAATGGCAGCAGTCTGATAAGAAGAATCGATTATTCAGTCTAATAAACTATCAAAAGAAGACACCCCTGTACTGACCTCCATCTTCCAACCCAGTGAAATGACTCCTACTGCAGATTTGACAGACCAATCCGGCCTCTCCATCACAGCCACCTGTCAGTCACCCGTCAGCCGCCTAATTTATCACCTACTCGGGTCCTCTGTCCCAGTCCCGACCCCCATCCCTCCACCCCCCCCGCACCAGTCAGCAACACAGAACATAACACCCCAATAAAGAACATTAATGTAAAGAAGTCACCTGACCCTTAACTTCAATTAAATTCAATGAACTTGAATGGAAAAAGTATAGAACTCTTTATAGTACTCTAAGAGTATAACTATCATTTCGTCCCTGATGAACAAGCCGAGGGCGACGGTGCTGAGGGAAAACCTCCCTGAGATGGCAGTAGGAAGAAACCTCGGGAGGAACCAGACTCAGCTCCTCAGCACTCAGCTCATCTGCGCTTATTGTGTGCATGTGTTACACGTCACTCTAGATGCCGACGCTGTTGTGCTAAACGTCATGTCTCCTCTAATTGTGGAATGATGGTGCACTTCTTATAAGTACACACTAAGGGCGGCTTCACACCAGATTCCTTTGTGAATTCTGTGTTAAAGGGTCCACTGACTGGATTCAAAGGGCAACTAAAGACCTAGGTATTGCTCAAGAACGTTACTAATAACTAATTAGTAACTAATTAAATACAGTGGAACCTTGGATTACGAACATAATTCGTTCTGGAAACGGGTTTATATTTTAAAACACTCGTAAATCAAAGCAAATTCCCCCATAATAAATAATGAAAACTCAGATTATAGGTTCCAAAACCCCCCAAAAATAAATACATAAAAATAATTCATATTATTATACGTAATACATAAAAACAAATGAACCTGCACTTTACCTTTACAAAAAGTAAAAAATAAATCCCGACAGATAAGTGTTTCCTTTTATGCGTGCAGGTGCTGTGTGTGTGTGTGTGTGTGTGTGTGTGTGTGTGTGTGTAAAGTAAGAGGAGAGGAGGAAACAGACCCCCGCACCACTCTCCCTCTTCTCATCTTCACACACACACACACACACACACACACATATACACACACACACACACACACACACACACACACACACACACACACAC
>JAQQZT010000006.1:252474-278734 GCA_030068275.1 Clarias platycephalus
TGTGTGTGTGTGTGTGTGTGTGTGTGTGTGTGTGTGTGTGTGTGTGTGTGTGTGTGTGTGTGTGTGTGTGCTGCCACAGCGTGTGATTGTTCTCGGTCCGAGCCCATTGTCACGGCCTGAAAGCGCGAGAACACGCCGAGCACAAACGGAGATGAACACGGAGCTCATGTCCCGTTTTTTCTTCTTTAGCTTTTTCTTGCTGATTTTGCTGAAGTCCTAGAGGACGACTGAAGGTACTAAGTAGAAGCGTTATACAAACAACAGTGTCTGTCTGCCTGAGATGAAATAACTGGAAAATTCAGAGTGAGAAAGAGCATGAACATATCCGCCTGTGTAGCTGCACAACGCGAGTGATAGAGTGAGGCGACGGGACCCGGTGGCACAGTGGCGTGGCGGGTGAGGACTGTGGTCTCGCTCCTCCAGGGCTGCGGGTTCGACTCTCGACCTCGCTCGGTGTGTGTGGAGTTTGGACGTTCTCCCTGTGCGTGGTGTGTCTCCTCCAGATTCTCCAGTTTCCTCCTACTGTCCAAACACACACGCGCGCTGTAGGCTGGTCTGTGTTTCCAAATCGCCTGTAGTGTATGAATAGGAGTGTGAGTGTGTGTTTGTCTGTGTGAGATTGTGCCCTGTGATGAGTTGGCGTCCAATCTGGGGTTTAGCGCCAGGCCGCCCGCAACACTACACAGCATACACACCACAGGATGGATATTAATAATCATAATCATAATAATAATAATCATAATAATAATAATATAATAATTAAGATGTAGATTTATATGAATTTCTCAATAATAACACTAACAGAAATAAATCTGTTAACAAGCTCTTAATTATGAAAGTATTATAATTAGCTTTAAAACGTCCATAGGCCTGTTGTGGTGTGTGAAGGCAAAACGTCACAGCTTCCCTGATGTATAATTTATTCTCACGAATGTTATTAGGAGAATGTTTATAGATCAGCACAAGTTTGGAACGTTAAATCTCCCTGCAATCTTCAGTCTGAACTCCAGAGCGCTGTCGTGTCACCGCGGCTCGATGTGTCTCGATGTGACTCGGTGTGTGTGTGTGTGTGTGTGTGTGTGCAGGTTAGCTCAGCAGTATGACAGTTCAGGACACACAGCTGAGACGCCATGACTTCACGCAGCTCGGTGTAATCCAGCAGGACAGAGAGATAAAGTCGAGCTTTTTACAGTCTGAGTGCTTGTGGATGTCTCGGGATCAGCCACGTACTGTACCACTGACACGCTCGCTTCAACATGGCTGCAGTGACGTCTGCGTCCCGCCGTCTCGCTGCTCCTGAATTACTTCCAGAAGGTCACGGGCGTTCCCCAGGGGCTCGGTCACATTTCAGCAGAAAGACACGCTGTAGAATTTCAGCAGCGACTATACGGTGGCTCCTGCATCAACAAAGTTAAAGTTGAGAATGATCTTCACGCCGTACAGACTCCGCGCTGGGCCGTGATGCCTCAGTGCACCTTCTGATTACTGAACAGTGCCGTTTATGGGTTTAATTCTTACTCACGGTGTAAATGTTTCCATTCTAATCTCACCCCCCAACCCCCCCTCACCCCCCCACCCCCACCCCCCCCACACAAACACACACCACCTCCACTCCATCTCCTCTGTCCCCGGTGCTTGTTGTCCCACGGCTTGCGTTATGTTTTCTGGTGTTGACATTGTCTATGTGTGTGTGTGTGTGTGTTTACTGCAAGGATGGAAATGTCTCTGTTTACGGTGTCTGCACTAGGCTCTGAACACGGCTATTTAAACAGCCTAAACAAATTCGCTCTGCGATTACATCTGCCCCCCTTCATGTGGCCGAGCTTACACCATGACTTCTCCTTCACTGTCCTCCTGAAATGTAAAGCTCAGCGCGCTGCAGGTACAGGATCCGGGGAGATGAGGCAGGTGTTAAAGGCTATGGTGACAAAGGAAGACTTTCCTGTGGTTTATTGTGGTATTCCGACTTCTGATTGGTTGCACAGTGTTGATTAATTCTCTATACCAGCGTCTCTGGCAGTAGTGCCTTGAGAACTCCACTTTTTGGACTTGAGAAAGAACCATAATGAATAATAACTATAAAGTGTCATTCTTTTATAGGTGAAAAAGTATAATCTATGGTTTATGTCTGTTGGTCTGTTTGCAGAATAATCAGCTTCAGATGCTAACAGTAACTCTGTTTCATCACACACACACTGTTTTTTATTCCTAACGTATATGGTGAACTCTCTCCGTGTCTTGTGCTGAAATCTGAATGTTGATGTGAAACTTCTTGCTTTTGTCAAATCTTGTAGTAAAAGTAGTAAAATTTGTAAACTTTCAGGGTCGAGGGTTCTCTGTGGCGCTTCATGGTTTTTTCAAATGACCATAAATTTCTAGGAATCGGTACGAAAACACAGCAAATGAATTTAGCGCTCTTGATCTCGTCATGTAATGGAAACACACAGTCCTGCGATGGACAATCTGTCAGGACCATCTGCCCCAAGGAAGGACGAGCGTGAGCCCCGAGGCACTCGTGTACTCGCGCTGTGATGTCATCTGTGTGAATAAAGGGGTTCCGGGACGAGCTGGGTGTTCGTTCTGAATACTGAAGGTATGCTTAAGGTCCGACCTCTGATGAGTTAAAATCAGCAGCCGCGGGACGTACGGCGCGCCACCTTCACGTCGATGGACGCCGATTTCACGCGACTGTCGACGGGGGACGGCCAACTGCAACGTTCTGATTGAACGTTCCCCTCGTTGAGCTTCAGAAGCGCTGTGGTTTGACAGCTGAAGAAGAAGTTTTGTCCACACTTTGGTGTTTATCTTCTACGAGCTCGATAGACATATTTTATTTAAAATCATATGTTTGATTATAACACGGGCCAGACTGACAGCTCATGAAGTGAATAATCATTCTGCGCTCACTTGCTCCGTCCAATAAATATCTCTCACAACACATATCGATACACACGAGGCACTCGCACAGAACTCTCGCAATTATAATTAAAATGCCATCTTTTGTCAGAGGAGCGATGGAATTAGCTGTCAGAGAGACGTTTGGTGTGTGTGTGGAATTCTCAATGTGCCGCTGCAGTGAAGCTGTCAGATCTCAGGTTGCTTTTAATGTCTTGTACTTTTCCATTTATTTTTTGCCCTTCACGCTACTACTGAATAAAAACTCACCCGGCTCCACTCAGGCTGTCATCGAGCACCGCTCCGTCGTCTGTCCTCGTCCCGTCTCTAAACCGATTCATTTAGACACTGCAAACATGGAGCCACTATCTGGATCTGTTTAGTTGGACTGGTTCGTGCGTATTCAGGTTTATTTTTAGGTTTCTTTCTTTCTTTTTATTTAATTGAACACACTACCACTATGTGACTGAAACCGGTTTCCCACTGGGATGTTAATTTTCCTGCTCTTAAGTTCCGTAGTCAAGTACATCAATCACGTCAAGTGCTCCTCCAAGCTCTCCTCAAGCTCAACCTCACACAGCATTTTGTCTTTGTCCCAGTCTTGATGATCTGACAGCTAAAAAACCCCAGGGTCACCTCCTTAATTCTGTCTGAATAGGGCACGTACTGCTCAGTATCTGCTCAGTCTTAGTAAAGTCTTCATATACAGTTACAATGCTTCAAGCGCATCATCATCCTGCTGGATTCGTGACATCGTCTGGCTCAGTCTGGCCCGAGCTGGTTTCTTCGCCGCGCGCCTTCTGCTTGAGAACCACTTTGACCTTGAGAATGTGTTCAAACGGGTCCTGTGCGATGTGATCTCTTGAAGTCCCTGAAGAGCTCATCGGAATACACGGTAACCAACTCGAGCGATCGACTAAACTGATCTGTCAAGAACTCAAACACCTCAGATCTACGATCACAACTCATGCACGACATCAACAGTGGGCATCAGCTGTGACAAGGAGATCAGGCACTTAAATGGAAGATCTACCGCACTGTTGCCTGCCTCGCCATGCTTAATGGTGGCAGGTGCTGGTACACCGCCTCGGCGTCATGGAGACGGAGATGGACCTCAAGCGTCACATGCAATGGCTGTGAAATGACCACATCCGGTACCACACCCACGGCCACGTCAAATGGCGACAGAGAGCCAGAATAGCGCCCCCCTTCATCACCCTGGTCCCTTTGGAGGGAGATGAAATTCATCACTGCTCATCACAGTTTATCACAAAACATCACTGCTCTAGAGGAGATCTGCATGGAGGAACGGGCCAAAATACCAGCAACAGGGTGTGAAGACTTACAGAATACGTTTCCAGCAAAGGGTATATACTGTAACAAAGTATTGAGATGAAATTTAGTTTTTTTATTGACCAAAAACTTCTTTTCCACCATCATTAGCAAATAAATCTGCTGTGGCGATCCCCTAATGTAAGCATATTTTATTATTATTATTATTATTATAAAACCTTCTGCCATTTAATGTCACAGGATCCTGCTGCACGTCTCAACAAGATCAACAACAAAACAACAACACAGACGCTGTTCACGTCTGTATTCGCGTCTGTTTCAAACGCATAATCTTTCTGCTCATTCGGAATAATATATTCATGTTAAACTGCATGTACACTCATTTACCAAAAATGGAGATGATGGAAGAAAAGAGCCTCCAGCATTCAGGATTCAGCATTCCTCCTCCTCCTCCTCCTCCTCCTCCTCCTTCACCCCATCCCCTCCACTCCTCTTTTCCTCCTCTGGCCCGCAGCCCTTTTCTTTCACCAGTGCAGAGTTTAGCATGCTGCGTGGCTGCCAGGAGATCCACAGCATTCTGCCCCTGGCAAGGAACGACAGGAAGCGTCCTCCTCGTCAGTGCGCTTTTCATGCGAACTCGTCTATAAAGTTGAAGATCTGAATGGAGGCGAGGAGGCGAGCAGGGTCGGCGCTCTGGATCTGCATCCTCTCACACCGCGCAGCAAAAAAGACGAGCGCGAGAGAAGCGAGAACGTGGAAAGTGTTGGGTTTTGAATATACAGAAGAGTATTTTAGTGGAGACGCCAGAGACAGGATCGACGTCTCTGGTGAGGTTATAAAAGCGTAAAAAAAACCAAGACTAAAAAAAGGGAGCTGAAGAGAAGCGCTTTTACTGAGTAACATCGTACAGAGAATCATCGCAGGGTCGTGAGATCATCAGCCTGTGGAGACGACCGCCACGGGGAACGCCGCGCGTGGGGGATTTAAAACGCCCTGATAACCTCCTCCTTCGTCTCCCTTTTGGGTGCTGAGTTTTATTTGTTTACAGTGAACTCCTTTTACACTCCAAACAATATCACACACACGCACACACACACACACACACACACACACACACACACACACACACACACGGTTATCACACACTTATCTCAGAGAATGCTCAGACTTCATTCTGTGACCTTAAAACAGTTGAAGGCTGCGAGAAATAATTAATAAAATATTTTATGAACCAATTAGTTTAATTATTTAACAAAAATTATCTTTTTGAACTATTCGAAATGATTTCTTTAAGTATTTCACTCTACTCACAATACTACAAAACTTTAATGATCCTGCTTTGTTAGAAAACACCTAACTACCGTGACTCTAGGTACCGACTCTTCTGATTGGTCAGAAGCTGTTGATTAATTCTCTGTAACAGCAGGTCTGACTGTAGTGCAGCGTAATATTAACGCATTCGCTCTGAAATATTGCGATCATGAACAAAATTTGTTTATTCTTGTTAGAATGAATAAACTCCCCCTTTATCAATGATTGTTAATGAACGTCATTACAGAATATTTCTGTAAAGCTGTGGAAGGAGTCTCCAGTGTCAGTGCTCGGTCCAGAGATAAAGGGGGACCTTTATGTCAGCATGGGAATGTTTGTGTCAGCAATGCATCAGAGAATCAGAAACACTTTCTGAAACATTTGTAAATCCCGTGATTTTGTCCAGTTTGTCCTTCACAAGCATTTACACACAGATTGATACATTTGGCAGTGTGTTGGAATAATGTTCCGGTAGCTGCACGTTTGTTCTGGGTTTAAAGTGACTTTTTGACTGTATGTTGAATTGAACAGCCTCAGGGTAGGGTACGACTTATCTGTACAGATAGTTTTTAAAACAACAATAATAATACTACTAATAATAATAATGCAGAAGTCCTAAGGGAGTGTATGTGGTGTGGACGTACTGTAATGTGCGTGATGATGAGAAGAGAGGCAACAGGGTGGGTTGTACGGCTAGATAGAGGGATATGAATGTGTAACTCACCTGCTTCCCTTTAGCCCTGAATATCCGGCACCTGTTTACAGACACATTTCTGCTCTTCTCAGCGCAGTGTGTGTGTGTGTGTGTGTGTGTGTGTGTGTGAGTGTGTGTACATATGCACAGAAGGACAGAGGAACAGCCTGGAACAGAAGCTGTGAAGTGAAGAATCAGCGCTTTACTTTTCCTCACTAATCCCCCGGTTTCCCCCTCGCCGCGGTCTCCAGCTGGATTGATCCCGTTTGATGGGATTTGCTCCTCCGTTCCTCTTTGATTATCTCTTGTTATGATCTCTTCCCCTAAGTACCTCAGTTGTGTTTCACTGGGCCCCGGCCAGCTGTTGGTAAAACCAATGAGCTGAATGCTGAACGTTCCCCCTGCTGCTGCTGCTGCTGCTGCGGGCGCTGAGACTAACACCACCGAGCACTCGTCACAACCCGCGTCCCGTGTGCGGAAAAAAGAAGAAGGGAAAAAAAAAAAACATGCTTCATTTTCTTTTTTTCCTTTCTGATTCAGAGAGCAGCAGGTCATCAGCATACTAACAAAGACGTTTGCATAATTTTACATAATCTGCATTTAGGATTCAATGCATCCATTTTAATGTGTTTTCGGGATTTAATCCATGCAAATCGCAGCCCTGTGTATAAAAAGAGTAACTATTACATTAATTATCTTCTATCCAGGTGATAAAATAATTATCTTTAGAAGGCCTCCTGGCGTTAGTGTCATATGCAACTTGTACGGCAGATGCTCCACACAAACATATCAGTAAACCCGTGCAATGGGAATTGTTCAGGGAAGGAGTCTCCAGTGTTAAAGCGTCAGCTTGTCATGTGACACAGCAGCATAAACTGACACCGGAGACTCCTTCCATAACTGCAAAATATGAATTATTACATAAAACCACATGGATCACCACGATCTGTTTGTGTGGCAGTGTGGACAAACTGTTACTGGAAACCGTAACATGTGAGCTGCTGTCATAGGGAATTAATCAACACCTTTTGTCCAATCAGAATTGAGAATGCAACACACACACACACACACACACACACAGCAGTTGGTCTCCAGCTTTCACTAGGTTCTTTTTTTTTTTTTTTTTTTTTACCCCAGACAGAGGTGACACTAAGCAGAAGGCAGATAGAGAAGGAAAAGATTCAGCAGACAGCAACACCTTTTTCTTACAAGACGTCTGTCATGGCTAATAGACAGGAGCAGAGGCCCGGGAAGCAGTAATTGAAGAGCCCTTAAACCTCTCACTGTGTGTGCTTTCAACTAGAAATACATCACTCCTGATTATAATTCACCCTCTTCTGGAGTTTTGTGAGCAGAATTGTGCCTTCGCCAGGAGCCAATGCTGTGAGAACGCACGAGTTGTTGGGAAAGCATTTAGAGTTTCATTTACAAACACTTCTGTGCTTGGCTTCTTTCAGATATCCGCGGACTGCAGGGGTTTTTGGACCAGACGGCGAGACAGGGTCTAGACGTGGCTCTCCAGAGGGTGGACAGGAACATCAGCAGCGTCTTCTCCAACCTGTTCAGCAGCATGCGCACGGAGGAGCTGAACCGCTACAGGGACACGCTGAGGCGAGCCATTCTGCTGCTGAGTCCTCGAGGAGCGCAGGTCTTCATCCATCAGGTGTGTGGACGTCGCCCTGCGGTTGTGTGTGTGTGTGTGTGTGTATGTGTGTGTCATCACACTGAATAAACAGCATAGGTACTCAAAAGACAGGACCATCTCCGCACTGTTTGCGTTTATTCACATCACTCACACTGCATTCAGCCTTATTTGTATCCCAGAGGTGAGATGGGAATAAAACACAGGACTCACAAGGGCACGCTCTGTCCTCTGGGTGACGGCGGGTACTGAGATTATAAATGTTTACAGGTGTACTAGAGTACAGAGTGTGTTTACAGGATGAACAGAATGTAAATAAGAGTCCTGGGAGAAGCAGCAGGAAGCTGCCTCCACCACAACGCCTCATGAATATTAGCGAGAGACCCTGTAGACCTGCAAAGCCGAGGTCTCTCTGCGGGTTCTCCTGCCTTCTCCTCACCACTGCACGGAGAGCAGGACCTCTCAGTGCCGCGCGTCACATCACACCGTAGAAAGCTGGTAACGGGTTGCGTTTGACTCGTGCCCCAGCGCTGTTCTGAGATCAGCCGCAGACGGTTCTGCCCGTGGCTCCGCGCCAGCTCCTTCTGACAGGATGAAAAAGTGCCGCTCTCATGCATATGGAAATGACTCGGCTTCAGCTGCTTCTATTTTTAGAAGGGATCGGTTTAAAAAATGAAACACTTCACAGGTTGCTGGAGTTTCTTCTGAGACTGGTAATTACAGTACTTGGTGTTCCTCCTCACGCAGCAGATCAACTGGGGAAGCTCAAGCTCCAGTATGCTGCCCAGTCCGGGAGTTTGTTACTCGGTATAAATACTGTTAGCCAGAATGATAGCGTCTAGTACATTACTGTATGGAAACCAGTGGGTTAATGATGATTATCCCATTCTCTGATGTTTAAGGTGAGAGCTGAGGAGCTCTGACCTCACGCCACACGTAACAGGGAATATTCACCTCTGATTAGCAGCTTGATTTCCTCTGAGTTATATGATGAGTTTCTCATCCTAGAGAACCTAGACAAACTAGGTACTGTATATCGTAGAGAACCTGCACAATAAAGCTCTAAGAAATAAAATACAGACACTAAGTCAGAGTACACCGCTGAGGAGGCTTTTTTGCTTTCTTGTGGCTTTTGAGAAGTCATGTGGGAGGTGCTGGTCCTGGTTCCGGTGCTGTTGGTTCTGTTGGTCATGTGGACGTGCTCCCCTCCTCCCGCTTTCTGAGCTGACTGTGGTACTGTACGTCTGCTGCCAGCCGTGTCAGGACAGGCTGTCCTCCTGATGAGGTCTGAGGCTTGGAAGGAGATGTCTCAGCGGGTTTGCTATTAATGTGCCACCATATTTCACTGCCTGCTGACGTCCCAGTCCCTTTGAAGCCCACTTCCCCCTGTCCACGAGGAGTTAGATGCATTTCAGGATATAAACCACAGATCGACTGGAGTGTTTCTGCAACTCTAGTAGATTTAATACCAGTCCGTGGGCAGTGTGTCCCAGCAATAATTACCAGAAAAGGATGCTGTCAGATATTGTTTAGCTGTTTTTCACGTTCCTCATCTGAGAGATGACGGATACCAAACTCCAAACACACATTGTGAAATCTTGACCTTTTCGCTTTTTGCTACAGTTAATCCATATATACAGGTGTAGATCAGGAGCAGTCAACTTAAAGGTCTAGATGTCCAGCCACATAAACATTCTGTTTTTTTAATGATCCAGATTAATGATTAATAAATAAATAGTCAAACCTCTCATTCAATCTCACTTGTCCTGTATAGAGCTTATCTTGTACAGGGCTACAGACTATTCCAGGGATCTCACACACTATGGGACATTTGGAAATGCCTTTGGACTGTGGCAGGAAACCTGAGCACATGGAGGAACCCCACCAAGCACACAACCATGTTAACCATTAGCCAATAGTCAAGCAAGTTACTTTTTTACCCCCAATGTTTATTAATTAAATGATGAAAATATTTGGAATAATTACAATTATTGGAAAATTGGAAAATATATTACATTATCCCTCCACACAGATGAGACATAATTCATCCTTAAATGTTTTGCTGAGTTTTTTTTTTTTAATAACTGATGAATTCCCATATAGTTTCATGAATTCTGCAAAAGTGCTATCTATCTATCCATCCATCCATCCATCCATCCATCCATCCATCCATCCATGAAATCAGGACCCAAGTAGTAAATAATTAAATCCAGTTTTATTCATATAGCACTCTGCTCATTGTCACAAATCAGCTTTACAGAATAAAGAAATTATAGCAATAAATTAGAACATGGGCAGGAAAAAATGGATAGATTACAACCATCAGTTTGTCCCTCAACTGCCATTTTCTCAGAAATATGGATAGAGTAGACGTGGAACGGTCATGTGATCAGCACTGTACACTTGTCCTGAATTGTGTCAGTATGACTCTAATTAATTTGATTCTAAATCAAGCTGGAAGTGACCGAGCATGCAAAGGCAGAGCTCTTTTTGAGTCACCATATCATATATTGATTAATGTGTTAAACTTAACCAGATCTCTACCACTTGGTTGAGGTTTGCCATGCTGCCTTTACACAGTATTGCATTATAGTTTATGGCATGAAATGAAGTCGAACCAATGCTCAAATACATTCGTGCTGTTACACATCATATGAAATGTTCACATATGATGCAGCTTTTTCTGATTCTTAACATATTACCATTAAATGACATTTTAACTATGTGAGAGTTTCTGTAAAAACACAACAGCACAAAACATTAATTGTTATTATTATTTCCCCCCCAAAATAAAAATACCTTCTTATACTTCTTAGTGAGGGCGTTAAAGGATGGATCAGAGAGTTGCAGTGCTGGAGAAACACTGAAGTGTGCACTGAAGGTTTCTTCTGACAAAACAGAAATGAAACCAAATGCTGGTTGAGTCTCGCAAAACATTTGAAACTAACTATTTACTAAAGATTAAACAATAATGATCTAGTTACTATTTATTCTGCACCGGCTTCGTGCTCCCTGCACTCAGGTTATGTCTTTCGGCAACTTTCTTTGTTGAACTTTTACTGTAATGAATGTAACAGTTTATTTGGAGTTTATTTCAGCTTTTCATGACCTTCATACACGTCTCAGGCAGCGTTTTTTTGTTTTTTGGATAATTTTCCTTTGGTGAAACCAAACCAAATGAATCACAAAGAATCAATTTCACTCTGATTCAGACTCAACACTTGGACTGATAGGTGTAAAGGATCAATATGACATGCAGTAAGCAAAGGCAGGGTGATGTTAGGGGTCACGGTGCTACAGTATCTCACTGCTCCAGGGGTCTCAGTTCGATCCTGAGCTCAGGTTCTTGTCAAGTTGTGTGAAGTTTTTTGGCTTTGCTTTATAAAAAAAAGGAAACACTTCTAAATTGCACAAGCTGTAGATCTGATGAAAACCCCCTGCTTCTCCTCTCTCCTGTGTCAGATTATGGATAAGGACATTTCTCTGAAAAATGTAGCCTAGAGCTCTGCCAGTTACAATTAGATCTTCTCAGAAGACATGACTCACAGACTAATCTGATCCTGAACGTCCCTCATAAAGTGCCAGAGAAACACAGGTGGTGTATTACACCCGTGTCCCGCTGGGTCTTCCACTTCAGGAGAGAATGTGGATAATCTTTTTCAGGCCACTCCCTTGAGGATCTGTGTTACGCTCCTGCAGTGTTCAGTGTGAGAGGCAGAGAGCGAGCTGTTCTTATTCTCCTGCCACGTGGAACTCAATGGCCGAGTTCTTTATGGTCACACCTGAAGCCACACGTCTTTGGGAGCCAACGTCTTCATGGAGCGCCGTTGTTTTCCCGCCTCCCGCTGAGTGATCTGAAAAGGGAGCGAGCAGGTGGACACGGATGCACAAATGAGTCATCTACCAGACGGATGGCATGATTTGTGGCACATCTGCGAGCGCCCGTCGAGCCTTTTCATCGTCCCCTGGAGAGAGCGTTAAAATCCGGGAGGGAGATTGAGGGAAGGACGATGGGGAACAGACAGAAACCTGGACATCATGTCTTGCATGCGTAGGCAACTTTTCAGTCAGAATGTCATCATCTGTTTCACTATCTCTCACTCTCTCACTTTTTATCCCCACCTCCATCTCCCTCTCTTATCACGTCCGAATCACACGATGATCCGACTAAATCAGGAACCAGACGATGAAGGTAAAATGGTGCAGCCCTCATGGTTTCCTCAGGGTTGTGGTGACGAGCCTCATGGTCCAGCTCTCAGCTCTCATCTCAGTTGCCGTCTTTCTGAAGTTCTCATTAGCATTCCAAAAAGATTTCTCAGGATGTTTTCATGAGGTTGTGTTTTATTTACCCCCATCACTGGCGATTACTCTTTCCCGCAGTGCGCTCGTCTATTTCTATCCTCCCGGCTGCAGAACGGGTTTCGGGCTTTTAATAAGCTGGCATTGAAATATTAATAACTTCTGCTGCTTGGGCTCAAAGCGAGACACAAACTTTCAGGGCATCTTTGGTGTATCTTTGAAGTTCAGATCTTGATGGCGGAGTTAATTTTAAAGCTCACTTTTCCTATTTATGGTGACACCATGATAACAGAGATGTTTTATTCTTCCTCCTCTTGACCACAGAGTGAAACTTTACTGAAAACCTCCCCATAAATTACTTACAAGTACTTTTATTGTGTCTACAAACCTGCTGTCTGGTTTATCCAAAAGCCTCAGAGATCTTCTTTATACAGTTTAGAGACAAGATCAGGGGCTGATGGGGAAAAAGTCTTTTTTTATATTTTTTGAGATGGAATTAAAGTAAGTTTCTACAGCAAGTAATTCTCCAACTTATTAAGATGTACACAGGACGTTTCAGAGTTACTCATCGTCACATGTTGACACGGATACACTAACACAGCTAGATTTGCTATTTGACAACTTGTTAACTTGTTAGCAAAAGCTGCTATAAAGATTAGCTCGCTACACCACTAACACTTTGTCATAAGCATGTCTGGAGATGAACAGAGTGTATGGGTATACACACAAGTTGTTTAAGGCCACAAGAGACGTAGAAGGGAATGTGGGCAGGCTGACACACACACACACACACACACACACACACACACCCACATACGTACACACAGACACACAAGTAAGGTTTATGCAGGAAGCTGGAGATACAGGTCAGCTTTGCTGGGAGGGAAACCATTAGAGATTACATATCGCAGTGCACTTAATGCATCGCCACACAGGGGTGGTAAAATGTTGCTGTTCCTCTATAATCCTGGAGGTGGCGTGCTCTAAACTATTCATACAGCACAGACTCCAGAGGAGAAAGTTACTTGCTAAGTTTATTTTGGATAAAAAAATAATCGAGGACATTTATAACATCGTGATGCTAAAAGAATCACAATATCAATCAAATCAGCACCTGGTTGTCATGATAATATTGTACCCCTGGTGATTCCCCTCACTAGAATCCATACTCATACAGGGATCGGGTATCAGGAGTCCAAAACCTGATCCATTACGGGTGATTGTTTTATTAATTAAAGCCTGTAAAGTTAAAACTTTATGTGTTCATTATTATATTTTCAATGTAAAGACAGTTTGTTTACTGTTATATATTTTTTACCCATCACACATTTAATCTCTAGAGTATCATCAGAAACAGCATGTGAGCCTGAGATCATTTCACAGCTGCTTTTTAAACTAAATCTGTTAAATCTGCAGATGTACGCTTCACTTCAGGACGTAATGAGCAACTGGATCAAGGTGTGACGTTAAACACGGTAGAAAAAGCAGACACAAGTTCGGTATTAACGCAGGCAGACTGGCGGTTTTACAGCACTGAACGATGCGCGCTACACCTGCACCTGCACCGTACACACCTGGTGTGTGTGGTGTCTGGGAACCGGGAGTTTTCCCAGAAGGCCATGCAGATTTCCTCCTCCCTAAGCCCATCTGATGTTTATCGTCACATTGTCTTTACAGCTCGGAGATGAAGAGGGATGAACAGACAAGAGGGTTTTTTTTTAGATATAAATAAAGATTAAGTGTCGTTTGAAGCTTCCCGCTTCTGACCTGCTGCAGGGATTAAGAGCGACTTGTTTTGGCGTCGGTGAGAGAGAACGCTCGTCTTTCTCTCGGCTCGGCGCTCGCTGCTGATCCATCAGCCTGTCGGACGTGTTGGCGTGTCTGCAATTTTGTGGCAAATATTTGAGCACTGGGGAGGCCCATTTATCTCTATTTACAGTCATGATCCAGCCGTCCTCCAGAGGAGTGTGCGCTTCTTCTCTGCTCTACGCCTTTTCCTTTTTCTCCAAAAAACCCTCCTCTCGCCGACATCTCAGACGGGGGCGCGGGGTCTCTTTTCATCTTTTCCCAAGTGCGTGCGTGTGTGTGTGTGTGTGTGTGTGTGTGTCAGTGCTGCACTCTCTAGAGGAGATGGACGAGAAGATAATCGGATATCAGGCGACTGTGGAGAAGACGGATGGAATGACACTCTGTGGGAAATTTTCTCTTGAGAACGAAGCACAAACAAGAAAGTTGCTGTCTAGACACTCCTCAAGTGTGTGTCTCTGTGCATGTGTGTGTCTTTACTAATCAGCGGCGTGTAAGATGTGATGTATTCTACTTTAAGTGGAATATATAACTTTAGGTTCCAGACTCGCTGACTCAGCGTCATCGCTAAACCCGCTGAAGACTCATCACGCGCTGCTGTTACAGGCGGCTGTGGAAGCTCCGCCCACCATCTGCAGTTTTCTGGGCTATTCCTTTTAGCGGTGATGATGTTATCTCACAGCACATGATGAGATGATTGAATGAAGTTAAGACTGAGGCGCACCAGCTCCTGATTATAATGGAAGAGTCTCCAGTGTGAGTGCTTTGTAGAAGCTTTTGGTTACGAAGACCAGACATGAGTTTAGTTCTTTATGAAAGAGAAACCAGAGCGGCCGGTGAGAGAGAGAGCGAGAGAGAGTGATGGTCTGGACGCAGGATGTGGCAGATTCTCACGCAATGTGGGAAGGGAAGAGTGACAGGACGAGAACTGAATGTAAAACCCGACACACTGCTGATGGCCTTTATGATTTAGACTTTGTCTTCACTTTGATGCCGCAGTGAGTGCGTGCCACTTCAAGCTAGATATATATATCGCCAGGGCGTCTAATCAAAAGTCTTCTGGAATATTCAAATCCAGTTTCAAAAAGCATGTATTTGAAAGTACAGTATGTCAATTATTTAAGGGAATGAGAAATATATATATTTTCTTCATTTTATGTTAAATCAGTATTTCTGAATAAATACTGATTTATCTTTTAACAATTTCGAACCTCAGCTCACCTACATTACGAGTTAGACGGGTTTGGAGACAATCGACGATTTCTTGGCTTCATTTCAAGCTGGAGGTTTTTTTTTTTTACAGAGAAAAGGTGAAAGAGAATAAAGCTCCAGCCTCAGGACTGATGAGACGTGTTCGAGTCAGAGCAGAAGCCTGTAATTGGAGAGTAGAGTGTCTACCCAGTGGACTTCCTGTTCACTAGAACGGCATTAACACTCAGAGCCGTTACACACTTCCTCTCCTCTCCCTGGTTGGGGTTTTATGGACTTGAACCTGTCTGATTAGCTTAGCATAACGCTGGCCCACTGCATACTCCCCTGATGGTGCTTTTGTCTTCTATCGAAATGAGCTCATTCACTCTTTCTTTCTTTCACCTGGGCCTCAGGTGCTGATGGGCCGCCAGCTCGGATTGCCTGCTGTTGCATCATGCAGTTTTCAAACAGGAGCACGTTAGTGATCTCAGGTGTCCAGAGCATCCAGCTTTATTTAGACGTAAGTGAGAGGGAAATCTTCACATCTCCTCTGAGCAGACAATCAACTGTCTTTCTAATCGATTATTTTCAGTGCGAATTCTTCTTCTTCTTTTGCCTTAACCGTCCCGCTTGGATTTTTGATCTTCATCTATAGTAATTCAATATCATCATCATCATCATCATCATCATCATCATCAGATAAGCTCACCTGAAAGTCACTTCATTGGTGTTCTCTGTTCTGTACACCATGATGCTTACAGTTTTCTGGGATTCTCAAGGGCCAGAAAATAAAAGTGCTCATTACCGTGAGATGCTTATTGAAGAGCTGAAGCCTGAACTTTATTGACAGATAAACAAAGAGTGTTTATGTCGAAAAATTATAGATTTGTCTTTTCTAAAACTTAAGTAAAATTCTACAGCCATTAAATAAAACTATGAAGTGGGCGTGTCTGTACATTGAAAATATTTGTTAAAAAATAATTTGATGGGACGGAAGACGAGTAATAGAACACATAAAGATGGTTTTTGGAATTTTTTTCTGTCTGTTTGCTTGTGCACACATCATGTAAAAACTACTGAAGGAATTTTAAGAGGGTTTATACAGGTGTGTTAGACCGAGCTCTGGGTAACATATAGGCTTTGTTTCATCACAATCGGCCGACGGGACGAGAAGAAATTTAAATGAAAAAATGCCATTTTTTTTTATCATAAAAAAATCGAGCTTGAAAAAAATCATTAGTTCATCTCTGAATTCAACAGATGGTACTGTACATTTTCAATATAAACTTATGAGTGTGCAATTAAATTCCACATGAACATGGGCACATGTAGCATATATATATATATACAGTATATATCCCCCACATATCCATTACTGCACAGCTAAATTGTGAAATTCTTTCATTCCATATTCCAGCATAGCAGGATCAGCCATGATTCAGCGCCACCCTGAAGCATATACAGTACAGTAGGGTTAAGGACATTCTCAAGGGCAAAACAACAGCAAACTGACGGAGCGAGGGCTTGAACCACCAACCTTCGCTTTACTATCTCAGTGCCCTAACAATCTGAGCTAACACTCAGTACGTGAGCTTGTGAGATAACAGAGCTTTGGGAACTGAGTCCAGGCTCAAAATGTTGTGTGTATTTTATGTATTTGACTTTGATTTAATACAAATTGGACTTAAAGAGAACTTGAGACCTTCCAAGTCTGTAAAATGTACTGTAAGAAGGTAAAGCCGTCCAGAGCTTGACTCAGTGGTGCTTTCATTTGGTCCTGACTTGACAATGCTGGACTGCACTACAGCCCTGAGAGGTTGTCTAATACCTAAACAAAGCTTTATTATAAGATTTATATGCTTTATTAATATGATTATAATATGACATTAATTTCTTCTAACAATAATCACCAATAACTGGCTCTAAAAGCAGGTCAGGAACGAGGAAACATAAAGACAGAGACTATTTAAATATCGACTGCACACTGTTGTTGGTTAGCTGGTACGTATTCTGATGACAGTTTTTTTCAGAAACGCTCACATGAGAAAATACCGCTGCATGTATTTCTCCCTGCAGTGCATCTGCACACAGCGTGAAATCAACATTTAAACACTAACATCAGTTTAAATACTAGGTTTTTGAATTCATGCAGTATGCAAATTTACACATGTTTAATTAGATGATATCTGATTTGCATAAGTAATTGTACGTTTAAGTCTCTGTGCTCTCTGGGTAGTGTGTTTAGGTGATGCTGCTAGCTGCTCTCTCAGGATGACAGGAGCAGAGTGAGTTAGCGTAAATCAGCGTTAGCATATTAAACACGGAATCAATGTTTTTAACAGCAACAACTAAACCACTGATTAATAAAAAATGCTAATTTTGTTAAAATATTATGTTTAGCGATGTCTTTCTTCCTAATAAACAGACTGTTAGCATGCTAATCCACTGGCGTGAACTAATTGTGCATTGTTAGCATGATTGCTACGATTATACAATAAGCTCACGACTCTGAAGCGTCTCACCTCTCACAGCTGAGTTTTTATTTCCTTTTCATATCTCTCCACTCAGGCCAGTTGTGGATCTTACTCATGGCAGATAATGCATATTAATGAGCATTAAAATACTGGATCTCATTTGAATATTGATGAGCAGGGGGTAGTTTCGGTAAATACAGACTGTAATCTGTGCAGCAATGCAGATTTGAGTTGCGCAAACCTTCTATCGCTTTCTGTTTAACATGAAAACCGAAGTGTTATCAACAGCTCCATCGTTCCTTACTGAAAAACGACATTTTATACTTTTATCTGTCTGCAGTTAATACTGGCAGAATGTTCTTTAAATGTATAAATATTGGAACAATATTGAGGTGATGTTGAGGTGTTGAGGTGAACAGCTAGCAAATGCACTCAGGACCACCTCAGCCATGCAACTGCTTCTCAGCCATCTGTTCCATTATTTATGAGCCACCCCAAATGTGTTGTGTGTAATGACTGTACTTGGCTGTAATTCCTGAATGGTTCTCATACAAAGCAACAGCAAAGAAGCATAAACTGCTGAAACAGATTTACTTCTGATTCTTACAATGCACTGACACTGGAGACTCATTTCAAACGTATAAACATTTCATATAGAACCTTATAGGAAACATCTCTATTTTTAGTGCATGTATTTGAAATGTTTGCCGTACACATCCTTATGAATTAACCGTTACTATAGAAACAATAACAAAGCATATTACATTCATGTTTGGCCTTTCAGAGCTTTTGGAACATTATGGACACTGTTTCTTCCTGCACTTTCAGAGCTAACCTTTAAAGCGTCATTAACACTCTCCTATAACTCAAAAGATGTAATGAAATGAAAACACGCGAGGCAGCTGTACGTTTCTTTATATAACACCACGTCTCCTGAAAGCTGATTGGAACAAAGGAATGTGTGAGAAATGTCATGTTGTGAAGCCGATACCTCCCAAGACTAATTATGATAATAACACAAACTTGCTGACGTCTCTTTTTGACACCCGTCTATACGCTCAGAAACAGTGCGCAGGCTCGTATGACACACTGACGGAATTAGTCCTTATCTCTTCTATTTAATGTTATTTACTTCACTTTGCCTCAAAACTCATCATAAACCTGTCACACTGCTCTCCGCACTGTCACGCCAAACGTCACTGTCTTCCATCAATTGCCATAATTAACAACTCGTTAACACCAGCACATGACTGAGCACAACACACCCTAGCTTAAAATCATTTCCGCCAGACCTTTAAAGGATGATGGAAATCCAAAGCTGCATCAAGCTACTGTAAAGTTAATTTTTAAAGGAACACTACGGTTTGAGATGTTCATCGCGACTGGCAGGAGTGTAGAATGCTATTTCATGTGGATTTCTTGATGGAAGGAGTGCAGCAGATTAACTGTGTGTTGGTGTGATGGGACGAGCTATAAGGTTCAGGAGGAGACTCTGTGAGGACCGACTGTAGCACGTAGTCATTTGTCTTGCAAAGAGTTTAAATAATTAATAACCATATTAGCTCCGGCATGGTGGAAACTCCATCTTGGAGTCTCCTACTCAGAAAGTTCTCAGTAAAGCTCTCCTTAATGCCTGAGCTCGACGTACAGTATGACGTCGAGTCAAAACTCAATAAAAAGTCACCAGGGATTTTCTTTGAGTGGACGGTGAAGAGAAAATGCGGCCAAGATTCCTGGTCCACTGAACGATCCTGGGCACCTAATCCTCCTGTCCCGGGTGGCTGCGTGAGGGATTTGTATGAGTAGCAGCATCTTCTTGTATCATCATGAGAAATCAATGAGAGGTAATAAACAACTAAACTACGCTTTATGCGTCTCTTTTGCAGCATCATGATCTCCCTGTGAAACACCACACGCTCTTCTAACAGCAAAACTCTGACTGTCATCTAATTTAATTGTCTAATAAAAGCCAATATGGCTGCACATTAGCAGCAGCTGGCTGCCCTGTAAAGTACCCTCGCATCAGGCAGTGGGCCGAAACGCAAAAGTTTGAGACGTGATGGAGAGAATCTCCTCCAGCGCCCTCGTGCCACTACTGCTAAAGCTGCAGATAAAGCAAGATTAAGAGCGACGTACTCAACCTGTCTGTCTGTGGACCGTCGGGTGGAGCTCCAAAATCCTTTAAGCCTTTGTATTTCTTCATTGCATAATTACCTTCTTAACATCCAAGACAAAAAACGATCGGCATCGAGCTCTGGAGTGTGGCTCTGAAAAGTCTGACCGAGAGGGAAAACATCAGACTATCAGACCAGACTAGAGTAGACCAGAGTCCTCATGGAAACACGTCAGAGTGAGACACAAGACACCAAGGGTGTGGCTTTTGTGGAGAAAACGTTCCACACTGAAAAGCAAAACCGTCATCGGGGTTTTCAGAATCAAACTCTGTCTAATGGATCAGGTGTGAAAGTAATTCATGTTAAGTACATTTACAGCAGATGCCCCTTCTACAGAATTACATTCTCAATAATGGGAAATTGAGCAGCGACTTAATCAGGCAGTGGCAGTTCTTGAGGAGGCATTAGAGTAACATCCGTATGATGGACTGGGCAATGGTGGCTCAGTGGTTGGGTTACAAATCTGGAGGTCTCATGTTCAAACCCCAGCACAACCACTGTTGAGCCCTTGAGCAAGGCCCTTAACACTAAGATGCACAATGCGATAAAAAAAAGTAAGGACGTCTGCCTAATGCTGTAAATGTGATTGTGTTTATTGGCCCCCAGTAGCCGAGACTCAGAGTTAAAATGGTTCTTTTGTTTCTCCCTGAACATCAGAGTAAACAAACCTTTTCAAAGTGCGTGTAGATATCATAGAAATCACCTGAGCATGAGGAACACGGAACACGGGGCTGCGCTCGATACATTACCAAATAATAACAGCAATGCCTCCAATACTTTGTGTACTAGAACGCTCACTTTCTCCTTTTCACCATCAGTCCGAATCTCCAGAGCGCTCCACACGTCTGCGAACAACTTCTACAGATAAAACTCATCTGCAATCCTCAACACACGGCGTGTTTGGTTCCCTTACCCCGAGTCATTTAGTTGGTTTAACGCACTACATGGTTGTGGTGCAGAAACCACATTTAAGGACATGGTGTGTTCCGCCTGACCCTCCTCAATCTGATCCACATCTAAACAAGCCAGAGTGATTTCGCTTGACAGCTCCAGCGCCTCCCTGCTGTCCGATTGTGAATCAGGTCACTATTACATTCACAACCTTCATGCCATTTCATGCTTCTGCAGGATTCATCACTGGCACCTCCCCTTCCTCCTCCTCCTCCTCCTCCTCCTCAGGGACACACTGGTGAGGTCAGGGATAATTAAGCATTTGCAATCGGGTTTTCCAGGTGGAATGGATTTAACATACAGAGCGAGTTCTCCGCATGGTGATTAGAAAAGAAAAAGAGATTCCCATCAAGGCGTCTGCAGAATGTAAATCACAGCCACTTTGTCACTGATTACAGGAATGTGAATGTCATTAGCACACTCCCCGACGATTCCGGAAAGCAGCAGAATAAAACAGCCATGTTTACTCTTTAAACGTTTCGCGATCCATAATTCTACCTTCCGTCTTCCACCTGTGTGGTGTTTATTTCCCCAAGACTCGCTCTAATGCACTACTCAACAGCTTTACCATCTGCGTTAGCCATTTCAGTATCAAAGTTATAAACTAAGCACACCTTTTCAATACTCAGTTTATAATTAGAAGTTATGAGAGAGTTGTTGGTATTAGCCAGTTGTTTCCTGAAGAGCCTTCACCAGGAAGAGACTTCTTCATCCAGGGTGCGAGTGCGAGTCATGGACAGTATTTCACGTTCCCTTCACAACCTTCATCCAGACGGTTTAAACATCTTCTTTTTGCCACTCGCGCAGTAATGTCATGTGTGTGCCTTATTTAGGGCGGGGGGATGGGGGATGAATACTTTTGCACAGCACTAGAGTTTAAACACTAAACCAGCAGGTGATTTTCCCCCTGTGGATGTGAGAGCGGTTTCCTAGAGTAGTTACCTGCTACAGTTTCATCGGAGCGGCCAAAAGTCCAGCAAATGAAAAAGAAATACTAAAGTGATGCACGAAAACCTATTTCCATTTTCCTGTTTGCAAAAAATAAATCTTCCCTGCCAAGAAACCTGGATCAGAGCTCTGCAGCGGCCGGCCTGACAGGCAGTGTGTGGAAGAGGATTAAACTTCACCTTAAAGAGCTTCTCGAAACAGCACGGCTGACTTTAACACTTCCTCTGCTTTATAACTTTTACAACTTGGCCCTGTATGCAGTACAGTGCACACACACACACACACACACACACACACACACACACACACACACACACACACACACACACACACATTCCAGTTAGCTAGAAACGCATTCTCCAGTCAGAGGGGCCTTTGTCCCGTTAGTGCTGATAGATTATAGCAGCTATAAACACACACTCTCTCTCTCTCTCTCTCTCTCATTAAGGTAATAAAACAAAAACAATCGCAGCTTGTAATGTTTCTGAGAAACTGTAAATGAGTCTGTTGCTATGGCAACGATGACATTATGTAATATAAGCTGCTATTTGGTGGCTGTGCAAAGAGCACTATGAAGTAATATGAATGTTTTAATTAGCGCTCATGAATACTGAAGGTGTGCATTAGGCTCAAGCGTGAGCTAGACATAATTAGAGCGTGTGTGTGTGTGTGTGTGTGTGTGTCTTATTATTCCTATAAATTGGATCTCTGTTTCATTTAAACTCAGGTTTATGTAACACAATTGTTTTTAACACAACAGCTTTATATAACATGGCACACCCAACACGACACACCCGACTCTGCCCACCCGGCAGCAATGCACCTCACAATGTACTATAGCAGCTGTTAGAGCATAAGAGTTTAAATATGTTTCAGATATACAGTAACTGTGCAGAAGTGTGTTAATAGTTTATATTTTATGGAAGGTAAATGAGCAGAGGAGAAATCCAGATCAGTATTTGGTGTGACCACCCTTTGCTTGTAAAACCAGACTTGCCATCAGTTCTTCTCGGTACACTTGTGCACAGCTTTTGTAGGAATCTGGCAAGTTCCAAACATCTCGGAGAACCAACTTCAGATCTCCTATGGATGTAGGCTGCCGCGAATCCTTCTTCCAGACTCTATGATGTTGAGATCAGGGCTCTGTGGGGGTCAAACCATCACTTTCAGGACTCCTTATTCGTCTCTACATTGAAGATACTGTAGTTCTTAATGACAATAGCTGTGTGTTTGGGCTCGTTGTCCTGATGTAGAATAAATTCGACCCCTAAATTTGGTTATGTATCTGCCTGTATTTCTCAGCACAGAGGACGCCAGTAATTCTGCCCAAATCTTCAACTCCACTTGCAGGAAGGCAGAAAGGCAAACTTGCAAGGAACCTTCACCATGTTTCACCGTGTCCTTCAGACGCTCATTACTGTACCACACTCCAGCCCTTCAGTAAACCTCCTGCCCTCCTGCTACAGCTAAATATTTTACATTTTGGCTCATCAGTCCAGAGCACCTGCTGCCCCCAGTTCCTGTGTTTTCGTGCATAGTTGAGTCGCTTAGCCTTCTTTACATGTTAGTTTGGCTTTTGGGCTGCAGTTCTTCATGGGTGTCCCTGGGTCCCTCCGGTTTCCTTCAGTTCTTTGCAGACGGCACTATTGGGCATCTTCCAATGTCAAAGAGAAGTAAGCATGAAATGTCTTTCATCTGCAAGTTTCCTTGGCCGACTGCTGAGTGTACGGTTCTCAGCATCAGCCGTGACTTCGTGCTTTCACACCCTGAACCCCCAGTCTGCTCTGAAATGGTTGCCTGGGAGAGCCCTTGCTGATGCAGTATAACTACCGTCCTGCCGTGGTGGTCTTCCACAACCTCACCTTAGTAGCAGAGTTTGTCTGTTCCTCACCCAGGTTTAAACCTCATACACAGCTGTTTCTGTTTCACTTAATGACTGTGTTTCAATCTACATATGAAATTCCTGATCATTAGCATTGGTAATCCTAATGCTTGGCATAATCGGTGTCTCTGATCGTACACAATCCCTGACTGTGTGCAGCTGTAAAAATGAATGCTGGTTTGAAGCCAAAGGTGAGTGACGCCAAATATCGATTTAAATTTTTCTTCTGTTTGCTCACTTTTTGCATTCCGTAAATTGATAAAAAAATAAACAATTAAAATATATATTTGAATTTACAGCTTTTTTTCCTTACCTTCACTAAAACTTTTCCACAGTACCGTATATATGTTAGATTACAGGATAATGTGTGTAATGAAAATCATTAAAATAATTAAAAGTTGAACTCCATTTTAAATAATTATTCAACATGGAATTTGACAGAGCATGTTTTTTTTTTCTTCTAACAATGCTGCATTTTGCTTCTAACCACAAAATTATCGAAAACACAAAATGTGGCTAATGAGCGTGCGTGCTAATGGCTAATGGCATGAGGGCATTCAAAAGATTCATAATTTATTTCCAGTCTATAATTTTAGAGCGGAGAGTTGTACTCAGAGCCATTGTGTGAAGTTCCCATCAGCCCTCACTCTCAGAGCAGGACGAGCTGTTTTTCCACAAAATGGAAGTCAGCTAGCTTTTCTCATTGAATAAAAGCATTGTTTTTAACGGTAGTCGTTAACGCTAAGAGCGCTTTAGCACCTGCTAATAAGATGTCATTTGCTGATCTATGGGAGAAATAATTAAACCTACAGCTGTGCACAGAGGTTACACTCCGAACCCCTCATTTTTAACATTCAGTCCTACACCAGGTCCCGAGTGTAATGATAGCGTTTCTACACATCAGTCGCTCACACTCCGCGGGAAAGAGGACTTTTATTCCAGCCAATAACACCAGCTTATCGACGTCCACAGAGGCAGATAAGAGGAAGTAAATTATTCAGTTAAGATACCCGTGCTTCTTAAAAACAAAGTGCGCTGGAACTTTAATTTAGGGGGGAAAAAAACATAAAAACTTTTCTTCTTCCTTAGCTTCCCTGGACTAGCAAGCTAATACTCTGACCTTGTGGACCTCTTTTTTTTTTTTTTTTACAATTCTGGTGCAGGAATCTCTCAGCAGTGACCAGGAGGCAGTGAGGTCTAATCCCCAAACACACAAAAGGACAGTTAACGGTCAGGTGCTGTAGGTCGACCTCAGGCATTTATTCCACTGAAAGCTGCAGCTCTACATTCCTGACTGCTGAAACGCAGGAGTTTCAGGAGTAATGACGTTAATTCATCAGCTTTAATTCATCAGCTTCATCCACATCAGTCTCCGTCTAATCACCTGAGGTAGACGTCCTGCGTTTGTGGAGGTCTTCACTCCAGTGGTCTCTGTCCACACCAGCATCGGGGACGAACTCACCTCTGATCCTTTCTCTCCTCCTCCTTCTCTCCTCTTCTCTCTTTTCTTCTCATTTAACTCTTTATAAACTCTGTGGTCTGTACTGTAGTGTTTAAGCTTCTCTTCTTTGTTTTGATGACGAGAGTCTCCATAAATAAGCGAGATTTTTTACTAATGCATTTTTTACTTAATAGTTTTTAATCTATTTAATCCTATCTAAATAAAAAAACAAAAAAACTTGCACCTAATCTGCAGTGTCACTTTAGACAGATACAATTGAGAAATGAATACAGAATTGCTGAGTCTCAACACAATCACACCAAATAAAGACATCCAGGTTTGCTGCTTGACTGCTTTCCAGTGATTCTGGATTATTTAGTGTTTTGCTTGATGTCACGGTCACTATAACGATTTGTGTTTTCTTGCTCCCTTTTTAGTTTCGCAGTTTATACTGTAAGTGCACTGAGGGCGAGAGGCTCCCGAGGTTCTTTTTAACGCTGTGCAAGAAGAGAGGATGTCACGCTAGAGCGACTCCTGTCAGACCGAAATCTTATGACTTACTGTGTCTCACCTCAGGGTAGGGCATAGGGTGTAGGGTGTAGGACTGGTGTGGAGGGTGTAGTGTGTAGGACTGATGTGGAGGGTGTAGTGTGTAGGACTGATGTGGAGGGTGTAGGGTGTAGTGTGTAGGACTGATGTGGAGGGTGTAGGGTGTAGTGTGTAGGACTGATCTGGAGGGTGTAGTGTGTAGGGTGTAGTGTGTAGGACTGATGTGGAGGGTGTAGTGTGTAGGACTGGTGTGGAGGGTGTAGGGTGTAGTGTGTAGGACTGATGTGGAGGGTGGAGGGTGTAGTGTGTAGGACTGATGTGGTGGGTGTAGTGTGTAGGACTGGTGTGGAGGGTGTAGTGTGTAGGACTGATGTGTAGGGTGTAGTGTGTAGGACTGATGTGGAGGGTGTAGTGTGGAGGACTGATGTGGAGGGTGTAGGGTGTAGGACTGGTGTGGAGGGTGTAGTGTGTAGGACTGATGTGGAGGGTGTAGGGTGTAGTGTGTAGGACTGATGTGGAGGGTGTAGGGTGTAGGACTGATGTGGAGGGTGTAGTGTGGAGGACTGATGTGGAGGGTGTAGTGTGTAGGACTGGTGTGGAGGGTGTAGTGTGTAGGACTGATGTGTAGGGTGTAGGGTGTAGTGTGTAGGACTGCTGTGGAGGGTGTAGTGTGTAGGACTGATGTGTAGGGTGTAGTGTGTAGGACTGAT
>JAQQZT010000006.1:278834-308100 GCA_030068275.1 Clarias platycephalus
ACAGTGTGAGAGATTGTGGAGCCACAACAGGTCACGCTGAAATTTACACACACACACACACACACACACACACACACACATACACACACACACACACACACACACACACACACACAGTGGAATGTCATTCAGGGATTATGGCACTATTTATTAATTAATTCAGTCCTATATTTATGCCTTCACACTGAGGACGCCTTTTAATCAGAGTCTCTCATCTCCAGACACGGCTTCTGTACAGCACACACACACACACACACACACACACACACACACACACACACACACACACACACACTAACTGCTTCAGTGTGACATCAGCACTTTTGTGACATCACTAATTTAGCTTGAGTCACTGTCAGAATTTACGATATAAAAACTAGGAATAAAATAAAACTCAAGGGAACAAAAAAATCACAATTTTGGCAACTTTGGAAACAGCAGCAGCTGCGTACTCTGCCTTTTCCTGCGTAACCTCTGCACTAAAGTGACTCGGGATTCAGCCGTGTTCGCATTTCCACATGAAGTAATCGTTAAGGAGTAGAAATTGAATGATGGGAATGGAGCATTAATCAGCACTGATAAACAATTATTGGTGAAGTGGGTGTTAAATGATTTGTGGGTTGTGATCAATACTGATCTCCAGAACGCTGACACAGGGTCAGGAGAAAGAGAAAATCTTCTCGCTGTCTTTAAAGATGGAATTTCTCTACTCACGGTAATTAAGCAATAACGCACTCGAGGTCGTGCTGTTGTGCCGAATATCAGCATGCTGATGATCTTATGCATGAGGCCGCAGCCACAGTACTGGAGATATCCCAGCCGTGCTGATATTCAGTACAACATCACAACCTCGAGTGTGTTATCGCTTTTATACAACAGTTCCACAAACACCATTTATCAACGGAATATAATTAGTTTCCTTCTTTAATTTTGCTCGGAGCTGGCGACTGACAGTTAGCGACTGACAGTTAGTGTAATTAACAGAGGGTGAGAGTAGCTGTGTTAAACTCTGTATCCAGAAGGTGAGGAGAATAAACCATGGAGGTGGTGGACGGTCCTGATTACACTTTAGCATATCAGCTCCGTTAATTTCCGTTAGGTTCTGGGGTCGAATCCCAAGTAGTGTTAAATCGAAAGCTAGTGCCCTATGTAGGGTGTACAATCCCTTGTTCCACACCTCAAGTAGTGCCCTTGATCAGGGGTTAGAGACGGATTTGGGATTCAGCCTTGTGTTAGACGCTAGTTAGCTTTGCAGCTAAGCGTTAGCCGTGAACAGAACGACGCGGACGGCTCAGAGGCGATTCAGAAGTGATTAGTGCAGAGACGGCGTGTTGTTTAAGACGCTACATAACGTTATCAGGTGTGTGTTCTTACTGAAAGTGCTCCTGTGACTGGGTGTGAATGTGGGTTTTGTCAGACGGCTGCTCTCTCCTCAGTACTGCGGACCGTACAGACCTACTCTCACCCACGCCGAGACACACAGTTAGTGTCATTAACCACTGGACAACACCTGGGACACGCCCACTCATACAGAGAGTTACACCTCACATCAGTGCTGTTACTGTCTGTTATCATCACTCGGGGAATAACGCCTCTCGTCCAATCAGATCATTCGGCCAGAATTAACTGTTGTATAATAAATAAAACGCACAGATCAGAAGTAATGTGTATTGAGGACATGATGGTTTTCTGTTAGATAAGTTTACACGTCACCATCACACTGTATCAGACATGAGTAAGTGCCAGTCAGGCTGAATGAAGCTGTCCATCTGCAGTGTGGACGTCCTTCTGATTCAGTCCAGACAGAACGAAGAGAGAGAGAGAGTCAGGGAGGGCAAGATAAGAGGAGGAGAAATGAAAAGTGAAAAGGAGAGTGTGTGTGTGTGTGTGTGTGTGTGTGAGAGAGAGAGAGAGAGAGAGAGGTGGCAGACAGAGATGGATGATCCATTGGTAGTGGCCATTTTCTCAGAGAATAGCAGAGTCTAATGAAACAGAGGCGATACATAATGAGGTCAGAGGAGCGGGCCACATCGAGAGGGGCTGATAAAAGCAGACGGTTAACTAGACAGATCCCAGCAGCGTGCTCACTCAATCCCTAACACTCTCACACACACTCTGACCCCGGCTAGCCAGCGGAGGCCGTGTCAGCGTCGCCACGTCTGACCTGACTACACATCGTTAGATCAGACCCAGAGAGTGATAAGAGACTGTAATGTGACTCTAAAGCTTGCAGTCATGCTCTTACATTATTTTCCTTTAACATCATGTTCCTTTAATCATCGCTCCCTCACCATCGTCTCTCTCTTGAAGATAATCAGCCAAAAAGTGGCACTTTGTCATGTGCGGGTGGAACCATGCTGAAGTGTAAACCGTGTCCTGCTGTAACTGTTCACCTCTGGCACTGGAGACTCCTTGAACCCATGAACAACCCGTTTTTATCTAATCCTTTCCAAGGAGTGGTGTGGGGGAGGGGCACCGTATCCATCCCTGTCGATCCGAGTCGAGATGTTGCTATGAAAACGAAAACATATCCGAGCGAGCGCATTAGTATAAGCCAGCCTCTGGCAGAGCTGCTGTTGTAGAGAATTAATCAACACCTTCTGACCGATCAGCATGCAGGACTCAGCAGCGGTGAGATGTACTTTAAAGGTCCTGTATTTTTCTATTCCTTAATTAACACAGATCTGCGTGTGCATGTGTGTGTGTGTGTTAATGTCCCAGCTGAATATCCCTCAGATAATAAATATAATAATAATAATAATAATAATGTATTTTCATGCTTCAAACTTTCACTCCACCTCCGAACGCACAGTTTCAGTGTCTGAGCTAATGCTGAGCCACGCCCTCAGACAACAGCAGAGCTGAGCAACAAGTAAGGACACAATGGAAGAACATCAAATTGTTTAATTTAAACATAAAGAAAGAACAGAAACTTACTGACTGCTGTAAAACAAGAGCAAGAAAAGACAAGAAAAAAAGGTGTGTCTGAACGTGACTAAAGAAAGTGAAATTTGTGTAATACAGTATGTGTCCTGTAGGAGTGAGATGTCTTTGTTACATATTCAAATAGACGTTTGAAGGAGTCGGTCTTTAAGTGAAACTGACGTTAATCCGCGTTATGGGACTGAGGAGAGTCTGTGAGATAAAACTCATAACGTTCTGAATGTAAAGTTCTTTTAATTAAAACTCAGATGGAATTAACCATGTGCAGTAAAAGTTGCTGATGTGAGTGAAATGTCTCTCCGACAGTCAAGGAGCTCTTCCAGCTCTCGGGTGTCAGTACTCAGGGTGTCGCTGACAGGCGCGGAGAGAACGGGGTGATTATCAGCGACAAAACTCTGGGAGATACAAATCGTCCTTTTGGAGGTAATCACTCAGGCTAAACACACCGTGTGTTACAGCTTTGGGGAAATGCGCACACTTAAGAAGCACAACACCTTTTGTGTGTGTGTGTGTGTGTGTTATTGCTTTGTAATATTTCTCATAACCAACAGTCTGACTTGTGTTTGTGTTATTGATGTTTCACGTCCCCGTGTAATTTACTGCGAAAAAAGCAAAATATAAATACGAATCTGTTAAGCCGTGCACACACACTCCTGGCGCTACTGAGGAGCTTCACCTCGCTTCTCTCCTTTTGTACGCTTCCTGTTTTTCTGCTCCTCTGCCTCCTTTGACCTCAATAATGTGGAATGGTTTACCGGCTTCTACGCCTGTGTGGAACCATCATCACACAGCGGGACGTGTTTACTCTCCCGCTCTCTGTCTGGTGTCACCCGCATGAGTCTGGTTCCTCTCACGGTTTCTTCCTCATCTTGTCTCAGCTCTGTCACGTCCAACACCGATACTGTATGGAATTAATAATCTATAGGTGTAAAAAGGGTTTGCGAACAAAAGTGCAGGATAAATAACTCGGATGGAGGTGAACAGTTGAGCCGCCCTTGTTCCTGTAGCGGCAGCCGTCTGCACCACCTGACGGTCTAAGTGTCATGTAGTGTCGTTTTAATACAACATTACACGCTAACTATGATCATTAACACAAGAAAACGTGGAGTATATGTGGGATGTGACTTTCTGTAGCCATAGTTTTCTACAGCTAAGGTTTTTGCCTTAAGCTTTAAACCGTAGCATTCTTGTTATTGGATTCTTTATTTTCACTAACAGGTGTTCATTTATGTGAACTGACCGCGTGTGGTGTTAGCATGAGAGCTACAGGACAGGTGCTGTGTTGTATCCTGCTGTTTCGATCAGTTTACTTACTGTTTTAACTTTTGATTCTGAACAGAATTCAGTTCTCCCTAACAAGTTTTTTAACAATTTAATTTCAGTTTAACAGAACGCAGAAAGTCCAGACATACTGATTATTACTGATACATACTGATTAATACATTAAGTAATTAATAAAGATTAAAATTTATTCATCTGGAATGACTGACAGTTGCGTAGAGGTGGTGAACTCTTCAATATAAACTGCCCTTTAAAGCCCCACCCCTTTAAAGCTTTAAACCGCTTTAGATAGCTGGATAGATACATTACTGATCCCGAAGTAAAGTCCATGTTAGTGATATTTCTGTCTCTTGTTGAGACGCGGCATTCTCGCTTTATTCTCGCTTGCTGTCTTTCTGTGATCAGATTATCTATGGAGATTGAACGCTTTGTGTTTGGACGTAACACCGACCCCTGCAGCTCTCCTAATGAGTGTACAGCATATTGTGCTGAAACCTGAACGCGAGATCAAACCTGAAGATGAGAAAAGCAGCTCAAGGTCATCTCTCCACCGCGGCGGTTCTGCTGTAAACTCGCGTCCCGACACTGTTCCTAGGTGCCACTTCACAAGGCTCTGGTATATGTGAAGCAGTAAAGTTGTCACTCGTTATGGGAAGTGATGTCCTTTATCAGAGGAGATCAGAGGGTTCTGGGTGCAGCGTGCACACTCCGGCCCGTGTTTATTTATGGGAACTGGCTGTTCGTGTCGAAAGAGATGAGATGACAAAGCAGCTGGTGAGACGCTGCTTACAGAAACTTACAGTCTGCACTTACATTCACGACACACGGACACTTTTACACACCGAGAGTCGTACTGTATCTAGCATCTATTTTATGTTACGTATACATTATTAGCTTGGTATTTTACACACAGGGAAGTGTGTCGACATTTATTCATGTCACAGCACTGGTTTTAAAATACGTTTTAAAAATGATAAAAAACGATACAAGTTACAGGTCTAATTAGATAAAACAATGTTCAGTGTCTCTGTGGCTTATTATCCTCATGTTTATTTACATCACATTAACATCCCGTCAGTCTTCATATTCACCCTACATCTAGCGATTTCTAGACGATTTATACAGTACAGTGCTGTGGAAAACAATTTGATTCTTTTATAGGTTTTGCATATTTGTCACACTTAAATGATCGAGATCACTTTAATATTGCTTAAAGATTAATGCAGATTTTAAAAAGTGATCTCAAAAAGCTGCCCAAAACTACCTGACCCTATGTGAAAAAGTAATTGCCCCCCATATCTAATAACTGGGTGTGCCACCCTTGGGAGCAACAACTACAATCAAGTGATTGTGATAACTGGCACTGAGTCTTTCACATCACTGTGGAGGATCTGTGCCCGCTCTTCTGTTTAAATTCAGCCACACTGGAGGGTTTTCGAGCATGAACGGCCTGTTTAAGGATCTCAATCGGATTTAAGTCCAGACGTAGGCCACTTCAAAACCTTCATTTTGGACTTTCTGGTGTGTTTCGGATCGTTGTCCTGCTGCAGAACCCAAGTGTGCTTGAGGTCACGAACTGATGGCCGGGCATTCTCCTTCAGGATCTTCTGGTAAAGCGCAGAATTCATGGTTCCATCAATTATGGCAAGTTGTCAAGGTCCTGAAGCTGCAAAGCCCCAGACCATCGCACTACCACCACCATGTGTGACTGTTGGTATGATGTTCCTTTTATGAAATTTATGACGCCATTTTTGCCCAGAGTCTCTTTCTTATTGTTGAATCATGAACACTGACCTTAACTGAGGCGAGTGAGTCCTGCAGGTCGTTAGATGTTGTTCTAGGATCTTTTATGAGCTGCTGGATGAGTTGTTGTTTTGTTCTTGAAGTCATTTTGGTCGGCCAGCCGCTCCTGGGAAGGTTCAACACTCTTCCAAGATTTCTCTAACGGCTCTCAGCATGGTTCACTGGAGTCCCAAAGTCTTAGAAATGTCTTAGTAACCCTTTCCAGACTGATACATGTCAATTACTTTGTTTCTCATCTGTTCTTCAATGTTTAAATTTCACTCCAGTTCTACAGGACCGGTAGCCGCTCTGTAAGTGTAAAAGTGCACTTAAGGTAGTTTTTTGTGAGCTTTATGTGCTCTGACAAAGCAAACAAAAGACACCATTTCATTGCAGTCTGCATGTTTTTTCGTCTCCTCTTTGCACATCAGATTTCCTGAGATGGGAAATGGCGTTATTAGAACTTGCAAATTGCATCTTACAAAGTACCAGCGATGCATCTTACAAAGGACTGCAGCGTTACTCTGCGCTTACCTGATCCGCACCGCTGCTCTATGTGTGTGCATTAAGGGTTTAAGCATGTGCAGAAAAATAAACCCACACTACAGACCGTGAGTGTTTTAATGTACAAATACACACCGAATCTCTGAAACACAAACTGGAATTATATTAGTAACCTAAGCATAATGTTAAACTGTCTGTTATTGGGAATCACCTTCCACTAGATTATGTAACCTGCTCATCTAACCCAAGCTGTGTCATTCATCTGCCTCTAGATGTTAGCTTGCTGCAAATTGCATTGTATTCCAACCTCACGGTTACTTTAGTAAAGGTGTAACTCCTGTAACACGGCCCGTGGTGTGTGAACTCATTAACCCGCCTTACACACTCCGATCCAGTCTGAAATGGTACAGAGAGTGTACACCTGAACGTTACCTGCTCACTGGGATTATTAATGGAATATTAAACTGCATTTCAACATAGACACTGATGTTGGGTAAAATGGATTTAATCACAAAAAACACCAGAGACCTTTCCAATTAACATAAATAGCCATGTGGACTTGGTACGAAGCAGTCATGCCTGGTGTGAAAGCCGCCTTAGACCATTAAAGCCTTACAGCACTTGGGTGAGGATCAGCCGCATGAGCAGTGCTTCAGGTCAGTGTCGGAAAATAGGTCAAGACTGGATCTGACTTGATCATTATAAATAACACATTTTCTTCTTTTGAACCTGTACAGTTCTTCATCTGCTTGTGTGTTTTTGGGTTGTTGCATCACCCAGCATTCATGAAGCTGATGGAGCGCTACCTCCAGCTTCTCCTGCGTAAGTTCTCCATGCAGGTCTGAACTCTTCATTCCCTCAGTGGCTGCAGGCTCTCCAGGCCCCGAGGCAACAAACCATCACGCTTCCTCCTCCACCTGGATCTGAAAACTGTTTGATCACGACCCGGTTCACAGAGCAAAGTTCACATGAAAATACTTCTCTGAAGAAAAGCAGACTCTGTCAGTAACCAAAGTGTGTGTGTGTGTGTGTGTGTGTGTGTGTGTGTGCTTGATTTATACAGTCTGACTCCATTTAGTCTTCAAGCATGTCGTTCACATCCGCATTATAACCTACAACAGGAAGGTTTGGACAGCGTTCATGTGGTTATCAGAAGTGCACTATGACACTATGGTTGTCATGGTAACGTTAGCATTGGATGTATGATGACATGCAACACTATTTGCTTTACTGAGGTTATATATCGGTTAACCCGGGCTGTTAGACAGCAGACAATAATAATCATCTGTTTAAGACACTGATATTACACTGGTCCATTCTAAATGTTGCTCAGGTGGAAGTGGGCGGAGCAATATGCATTTGATTACCTTTCCTCATTAGTTACTGTGTGTGTGTGAGTGTGTGTGTGAAAGAGAGAGAGAGAGAGAGAGTTTGTATAACTACTAAATAGTGCAGAGGGTAAATTAGATTATTTCATTAAATTTCATTTTGGATTATTTCATTTTTATTATATTTATTGGCCCACAATAAATATAATAAAAAAGGTAAATCATTTAGTACCTATCAATTTTATTTAAAAAAGCATATGACATAGATACTTTGTTTTGGCACAGCACATTCGGCACAAATCCGGTAGGGGACACAGATCAGGTAACCATTTTAAATACCACGAGATAGACATGAATGTGGTGATGAAAAGGTTCTCATAATCAACATGTACAGTAGGAGATGCTAAATAAGAGCTAAATGTGATGTCTTTCAAATTAAAAATAGGGCTGGAAATAGACATGTTTGGCGCGTATCCGGTAGCCCTGTGCTAGAAAATCTAGAAACTAAAACTATAGAAAATTAAACATGCTATATAAAATACAAATGTATACATTTAAAATTCTATAATAAAAAGGGCAGAATAAACACTAAAAGATATCAAACTTCTGGATATTTCCCATTTTCATGATTTTTGCTGTGAATGATTTCAGGGTCTAAATTGTAAAACTCCAGCAGGATTTGGCGTCATTAGCGCCGGCACGGCTACAGCTAAACAAATTACAGCAGCGCCCTGGAAAGGCATAAAAAAGCAGATGATTTTGTACAGTAATGACACGGATAATGCAGAGTACTTACAATTATCTCAGAGATGCACGACGACAGTTTCCGGATTCCTGCAGAGAAACATAGACTACCGCTCAAAAGTTTGGGATCACTTGCAAAGTTCTTTGTTTTTGTTTCGTGATTTATTTTCTGTATCTACAACACCACTGGGAATTTCAAAACTATGAACTAACACACATGGCATTGGGTAATTAGGAGACAACAGCAACAGTCAGAGTTGTTATGTTAAGACATGAAGGTGTTCTGGAACAGTCCTCACAAGAACAGTATTGTGTCGATTTGTGAAACCCATCGAGCTCCAAGATGATGAAACTCTCTCATGAAGACCTTCCCAGGAGAGCAAGACCAAAACTGACCTCTGCTGCAGAGGAGACGTTCATTTAGAGTCACCAGCCTCAGCAGAAATCACCAATTAACCTCAAGCAGCACCTCAGATTAGAGCCGTTCTGAAGCTTTACAGAGCAGAAGTGGCAGATATACATCTCAATATCAACTGTTCAAAGGAGATTATTGTGTGTTTTTTTTTTCTATAAACGCCGTCAGTATTGTTTTCGAGTGTAGAAAGAAATAAACATCAGGAGCGATGAGGGAGTTAGAAGGGGTGTACAAACTTTTGAGATAGTGTACGTTTGCCACAGTGTGATTTGTAGCTTGTTATAGCTAATCATAGTGAGCTACAGGTGCTACTGTAATCACACCGCAGTTCTGCTGTAGGTGCTCGTGGGGTTCTGTAGCCTTTGGCCTACAATTAACTACAGTAGACCATGAACACTCAAGAAGTTCACGGCTCACGGCAGCAATGATGAGTCGCTGTGAAGTCACTGAGACACGGCCCGGGAGGTCACGATCGGTAAAAGTGGGGACTGGACCGAGAAAAACAAGAGGTTTCAGGGAACTGAATTAAAATTGATTCTTGGCACACACACACACACACACACACACACACACACACAGTCTGTAGCATCATACACACTAAAAGTAGAATGGTCTCAGATACTGCGTGCTCCTTTAATACACTGAGCGGTTGTGAGACCTCACATGCACGTCCGGTGTCTATATGAGTGTATATACAGTGAAACCTCGGATTACGAGTAACGCGGTTTGCGAGTGTTCCGCAAGACGAGCAAAGATTTTTAATACGAGCATGTAAAGGCAAGAGTGTGTGTGTGTGTGTGTGTGTGTGATTTGACACCGTGATCCTACACTCACACCAACACACACACACACTCTCGCTTTTACAATCCCCCTCCCGCCCCCTCCTCCTCTCAGCTTCGCACACACATACACACACACACACTCTCTGCCTTACACAGAAACTCAGCTCTGTCGCGACTCTGAAGTGCAGGTTCATTTTTTATTTATTTCTTTTACTTTACAGCAGTGATTCCGTTAGCATGCGCTCACGCGAGTGTGATTAGCGATGTTCCTTGCTAATTTTTCCGATAAAACAGTCTCTTTACACACACATACTGTACTGTAGCGCCTGCGTCCACAAACGGAAACACTCTCTGGATTTATTTTAACTTTTTTTTTAAAGGTAAAGTGCAGGTTAATTTGTTTTATTTTGACTTTATATTTTGTATTAATTATTTTTATGTATTTAATTTTGTGGGCTGTAGAACGAATAATTTGAGTTTCCATTATTTCTTATGGGAAAATTCAATTTGGTTTACGAATAAAATCCGAGGTTCCACTGTACAGTATTTCCACAGTGCCACTGTATTCCTGATTGTGAAGGTGCTGATTAATTCTTTGTAAAGACGGCTCTGACAGTAGTGCAGGTTAAAGTTCTGTGAGGTCCTACAGTTTTAATAAAACCCTCAGAAGATTGTTGGTGCAGTCTGTAAGCAGACTTTAAGTTGTCTGTAAGCAGATTAACATTTGTGGAAGCCTGATGTTCAGTGTTGTGTTAATAAAGTGATGATATGGAAAGACAGCAGCCTGGATGTCGTCCCTGAGTAATAATGGAACTGCAGCATCTTCTGCAAAAGGGTTTTTCAGTGCATCTCCACACTGGAAGGAAGTCAACCTTTGGTCAAGTAAAAGAAAAATGCTGACCTGAGTGACTTTTAGCCAAGATAAACTTTTTTGAATCGTGTGGATTTTTCGTTTTTTTTTACGAACAGTCACTGACCTCTGCCAGGAAATCCTAAAGTGAGCTTCTTGAAGCTGCCTAAAGGAAAGGTCATAATTAGAATTTTGCTCACTGCGCTAGTTGCAGAAGTTATGAATCTGAAAACTCTGAAAGTGTCCTCTCTTACTGGAACACCACAGAGGAACATATGGCACAAGCTGTCTGGTGAGAGCGGGGACAAAATGGTACATTTGGCTCTGGTGATGGATGTCCTGCTGCATCTTGGACATGGCTCCACTGAACTCACGTCACTGCTGATATCTGCTTCATCTGGCTCGGTGTTCATCGGCCTACAGTATCCTCCAGTGTGAAAGCTGAATATTCAGGAAGGGAAAGGCCGAGTCAGAAAGCGTAAAAGAAAAGACTGGACAGAAGAAAATAATGTGGATGTCAGCCTGATTAAATATGAAAATAAGACAGGATTATTTATGTCTCTACCATGTAAAATCTTTGGTAACTGGGCTCCGACTAATCGGATGTGACTGTACAGGTGACTATAGCCAAGTCTCCTTTAATGTGGCGAGAGAAGAACAGACATTGACGATCCCTGACACAGTACAAAAAAATACTCAGACACTTTTAAGTTCCCCTTCTCTACATCATCATCATCATCATACATGAATTTAGATTAGACCAACTCCAGATCTTGAAGAAAGCTGATGATGTACTGATCAGAGAATACGTGGACAAATCACGCCAATATAAATACAAATCAAGAATTAGAATTGTTTTATATGGAGGAAATGACCAGGATCTTCCTTGAGAAGCGATACTATAGCTCTCTTTAAAGGAACTACAAAAAATATATCAACTGATTAGTTCATAACATGTAACATTATCCGTTGAGACAAGAGACCTTGTGCAGTACAGTAGAATAAAATTGCGTGAACATGAGCTTTGTGAAGTTCAGGGTTATTCACCTTGTGTTCCTCACACCGTTTCCCCTTCATGTGGAAGATTCTGCCCCCAAACAACACCGGCTCCTTACAAGCAGCATGACTCGTTCAGCTTAACTCCACTCAGTGCTGCTGTCCACCAGTCAGATGGGTTGTTTTCAGAGCCGCTGTGTTGTCGTTGTTCAGGGTTTGTGCTTGTGGGAGGTCAGAGCTACTTCTGCCTTCCCCCGTCAAGTGAGCAACTGATCTGTCCTGTAACCTGTTGGGCCATCAACAACATCCTGTAGAAACTTCTCTGAATGCATCCTTCAGGTTTTTGAGTTCAAGGTTCCCAATCCAGAGGAACTAGTTTTGGTGTTCATGTACAGAACAGATAAAACATTCATTCGCTTTTACACATCATGGCTATTAGTTTCTTTCTGAAGTGATGTAGTGCACCATCTAGTGTGACCTAACAAGTGTAAGGTCACCTGCTCAAGTCATGTTCATTACAGGACAGATCAGTTGCTCACCTCTCATGGGGAAGGCAGGAGTAGTTCTAATCAAACCCAAGCACAAACCCTGAACAAGGACAACACAGCGGCTCTGATGTTCAGTTAGAGGGCTTTCTTGGAAGCGAGTTGAACAGCAGAATCAAGCGGATCTTACTGGGTTTGTGATGAAGGAGGTTGACGGTTATGGCCAATAAAACGACCTACAGTACTCCACAAACTGGTGGTAGTTGTGTCCTCTTACATGCAGATTTGTTGGCTTCTGACATGACATGACTGTTGATGTGGCTGACATTGTGGATAACTGCAAACTAAGACTGCACTTGTGTTGAGGTTTTTGGTCTCAGTGTATAAAGGAATAAAGTTGACTCACACAGTGAAGAATGCATGAATGAGGAGTTCTTGCTCTGGCTGATTTGTTGATGAAACCCAGACTGGCAAGACACAGGACACTTGAGTTCTCGGGCCTTCTTCTACGGCTCTGTCGGTAGGTGCTGTTGCAGAGGTCACTTTGGTACTGTACCTGCCTTGTCCTTTGACCTCTCGTCTCCTTTTGGGAGGTGTTGACCTTTGAAATTCCTCAAACTAATCATTGTGTAAACACCTCACAGATCTCCTCTGACACGGTTCACATGTGCTCCTGTAATCACACCTTCTGGCCTGATGAGCAGTCCTCAAACACCCAAAGCAAAGCCTATTTGTGTGCACAAACCTGACATGATCTTGAGCTGTCGCTTCAAGGTTGTTTATATCTGTGTGAATTACTCGATGACTGCGTGAGGAAGAAATGTGAAGCCTAGTTTTCTAAATATAGACTTTAATTTGCATCAAATTAATTGGATTATTAGCATTTCAAATGATTCAAACTTTAACTTAAAAAAACATTGAATAATTTATCCTTTAGATAAGAAAAGGCTTTCAAATCTATAAAAATCTTAATTTCACCGTATAACAATGTCCTTTTCCTTAACTGCTATTAAACTTTCTACTTGGGTTTAAGTCCCCCATAAAACCTTGTGATGTAGAAATCAAAAACCACAGCGGAACAGATTTTTTCCCCAAACATGTCGGTTAAGCTCGGTGTGTAAGACTGATGGACCTCGCCCTTAGTTGTGCAAACTAAACCCCTCCTCACACCACCTTAGCTTGATGGTGGAGGTAGAGCACGTCCTGACGTTGGCTCGAGACGTTGCATTTTCAGCACTCTCTAATCGCTGTCACTTGCAAACCACGTGCCGACAGCACACTGTGGGCTCTGCTTATCTCATGCTCTGGATCTTCACTGCCTCGTTCCCTGCTGCGGTCTTCTCGTCTCCCCTACTTGTGTTGAGCGGGCACGTTCTCGCCGCAGCTCTCTCCACAACAACACAGACACAAATTGGCTCTTTGAAATGCATTTAGCATTTATAGCTTAGATAAGTCTTGTTTCTGTGGTTTATCTACGCCTTAGTCACACTGTGAGAAATATGTCGTGAATTAACATAGCACGACAAATCCATCAACAAATTAGTTCGTAATGTAAAAAAATAAATAAGTAGAAACAGCGCTTAGCATGAACATGAAACAAAAGTACCAGTAGAATGAAATTGCGTGAACATGAGCTTAGTGAAGATCAGGGTTCTTGACCTTGTATTCCTCGCACCGTTTCCTCTTCATGTGGAAGATTCTGGTCTCATTCAGCTGCTTATGTCCACTCCACAGTGCTGTTGTGGACGAGTCAGACGGGTTATTGTCTCTGCATAGCACCTGAATGGTTTTGTTTACTAGTGAGTATGAATGAGGCAATAAAATTGTAGTTCAGCTGCTTTAATGGACCTCTGAATTCCAAGTGCTCATTCCGTGTGGTGTGAAGGTTTCCTGTTCTGCACAAGATGCTTGTCTCTTTCACCAAGACTTGAGCAGGTGACCCTAAAAAAAAACATTTGGCTGTTACACATTATGGCTATTAGTTTCTTTCTGAAGTGATGTAGTGCTAATGCATCTAGAGTATTAATCAGGTCTGGGTTGGTCAAGGTTAGAGGGTTGTGTGTTGAACAGTGGAATCAAGCAGATCTGGGTTTGTGACGAGGGAGACTGGGTTCGTTGACAGTGACGGCCAATAAAAAGGCCTACTGTACAATCTGGTTTGTCTCGCATGTAGATTTGTTGTACACTTGAGTGCTCAGGCCGTCTTGTGCATCTCTGTGGGTAGTTGCTGTTGCAGAGGTCTGTTTGGTCTGTCTGCCCTTTCCCTTGTCCTCTCGTCTCTTTTTGGAGGTGTTGACCTTTGACATTCCTTGAACTTGTCATTATGTAAACACCTCACATGTCTCCTCTGACACGGTTCACATGTGCTCCTGTAATCACACCTTCTGGCCTGATGAGCCTGTCCTCAAACACCCAAAGCAAAGCTTTTCTGTGTGCACAAATCCTGACATGATCTTGAAATGTCTTTTCGAGGTCGTTAATAGCTGTGTGAATTACATACTGACTTTAGGCTTGGTTACTTTTTTCTTATAAAAATTGTAATTTCACTCTAAAACAATGTCTTTTTGCTTAAGGGGTTAAGTTTCCCTTAAAACCTCACTAACTCATTGTCTATACCGCTTCATTCTGTATTCAGGGTCGCGGATGGCCTGGAGTCTACCCCAGGAGACGTAAGGCACGAGGACACATACTGTACACACACACTATGGGCAATTTTTGTGAACACCACTTAGCCTAATCTGCATGTCTTTGGACTGTGGGAGAAAACCCACCAATCACAGGGAGAACATGCAAACTCCATGCACACAGAGGCAGGAATTGAACCTGGTCGGGAATCGAACACGGACCCTGGCGGTGCAAAGCGACAGTGCTAACCACTACACCACATGCTGCTTCCGCACTTAAAACCTTCTGGTGTAAAAACCACAAACACCAGCACGATATATATATTTTTCCCCCAAACATGTCAGTGTGTAAGACTGATGGACCTAGGCCTTAGTTGCACTCTCCAAGCTGAACCCCTCGTCACACAACCTTCGCTTAACAAGAGCACGTCTTGGCTGTGGCTCGAGGCGTTGCATTTTCAGCACTGTCTAATCACTGTCACTTGCAAACACCGCGCCGCCAGCACGCTATGGGCTCTGCTTCTTGTCGTCACTCCTACCTGTGTCGACGCACAGATTGGTTCTTTGAAATGGGCATTTATAGCTTGGGTAAGTCTTGTTTCTGTGATAAATCCATGCCTGAAATATATTTATGAATGAATATAGTACAAAGAACACTCCAACTAATTCTACAATATAAAGACTATAAACAGATGAAATACAAACGGCGCTTACTGTAGCAGGCACCTGAAACAAAAGTAGAACGAAACACCTTGTAGGCTGCTCATGATGAAAAGAGGTTCTTAAGTCCTTGAGAGTCCCTTTGACTTTCGGCTTTGGCTTCAAGCATCAATAATTATAACTTTGCCTGCAGTGTATCAGGCGTTCCTGAGAGACATCAGCTCACCAGTCTCTGCGTAGCGTTTCGCTCTCGCTCCTCTTCGTGCGGTTTCACTAAATCTCAATCCTATTACAGCCAGACGCCTTATTTCATACCCTGTTTCCTTTCAGCTTTAACAAATCTACTGTAACAAATGAGTTTACAGGACAACAAATCACATATTTACATTTTAACCCCACATCTAATAAATGACTTATGGATTCATTGCGTGTAATTATGGAATCCATTATAAATCAATTATCATTTCGGATCATGAGCACTTATGTGAGCATTACACGGCTGCACTTACAGGCACAGCAGCTGATATTTCATTAAAACATCTCAAACAAAAGCTGTGCAAAATTTAATTTCCAGAGCCGCGTTAACCGACTCCAATTCTTTATAACCGGTCGGATTCTCACACGTCCGCGTCACATTTTCGCTCCTATTGAGAAAAGGAAGTTGTTTATTTGGAATGGAATCATCGTCCTGTGACCTCGATTACAGTGTCACTCAGCTTCGCCTTCAAAAATATGTGAAACCAAGTGAGAAATTTGTGCTTCTTCATTCCTTCATTTCATTATGACTGTCATATTCAGGGTAATAAAAGATACGCATGCTGGCTGATTGCCTAGTGAACTGGTGCTATGGCGTAGTCCCATCATAAATCATCGTGCATTTAATAAATTACCTCGGCGCTGATTATTCTGATTGTGGCCTGATTCACCGTGGCCTCCCAGAGAAAGTGAGAGAGTTTAATATAGGCACTGTGGGCTTTTTTTCTGGCCAGCTTTAGCGAAGTGACAGCGCAGACACCCACTGCACAAGACCCCCATGCCATACATATATATATAGTCTCGTGTGCTGCTCCGTGCCAATCACACCGGACTAATTTTAACTCGGGTCCATGGAGAATTCGCAGATTCCGAGGTGCTTTTTCTCTTGACTGACACCGGCATCTCCAGCGCGGGAGGAACAACCTCTTGGACCGTTTCCATCCGTATTTTTGATACTGCAGCACCCGCTGAAACGTGGCACCGTAATTGATGGGCGCCATAAAGCTTTTCAAGGTCGTTAAGCATCTGTCGAGGGAAGGTGAGATACCTGCGAGGTAATCTGAGTTAGCAATAATCACCGGGCAGAGAAACTAGATCCAGTGCAAATCAGGAAGCTGTCCTTGACACACTCTTGCAGAAATAACGCGTTCACACTCGGCGCTTCCTTGTCGCCGGGGTCAGCTGGATTTTTTTTTTTCGTGAACATGAGTATGAGCTACAGAGGTACAGAAGCTTCTCAACACTCCAGAAGCAGGAAATTAATTCATCATTTTACCCGATGGGTTGTGTTCTCTGGTGCATTTTGTCAGGACCTGAGCACGGAACTGGGCGTGGTGGATTAAACTCTGTAATTAACCATCACAGTTCGTGCAAACAGCATGTGCAGGTTTTATGATTTTATTTCACTTGTATTCATATCTACGTATCAAATCAGGTCCGTTTTATGTAACACCAGAGCACAGCCATGGGTATCGCCAGGCCATTTACACTGGGGTGGCCAGGATAGTCAAGGGTGGGGCAAAAAAATATATATATATATACAGTATGTCAGTATTATGCATTCAATACTATCACCTAACTGTAGCTAATAATGAGCTAAAATTATAAGTTATAATTGAATTGCGGTGGTCGTAAACTTTTTGCTTTCCTTTATAATGTTACTAGTTAAATTAGCTTTCTAGTAGCTGTTAGCTGGTTGGGTTAGACTACACAGTGAACTGTTGTATCGTGTATTATTACCCACGAAGAGTCTACAATCATCAGGATAACATGCATTATTTACTGTTAATGTTACTGTCTGATGGCGTACAACCGTTCAGAAATAAACTCACCATAATAACTAATAAACTTCATGAATGAAAATAAACTGGAGTCAAGCTGTGAAACCTCACAGAGTAGAATTGACTATCGTACAGCACTGAGATGTACGTGTATTCAGTACGACACTGTATTCTATTAAACTATGAACAGGATTGAATGAAAAGGTTGTGAAGGTGAAGGTCTTTAGATGTTCCAGTAGGTCTGGGCGTTTTTTAAAAACTGAATAATAATGAGTAGTTCAGTGAAGTGATGTTTCCAACATTACAGTTATAGAAATCATTATTTCAGTTGTAGCGAAGGCGAGACCGGCGGTGGACTACAGTACGTTGAGGTATTTTTATTTTTTTGCCTGTTCAGGGCTCAGCGTTTATCTCGGCTGATTCTCTTCTCTGTGACGGCGGTGCCTTCGGCGACTCTGTTATTTTATTAGCTTCATAAGGCACTTTATTGATTCTATTTATTAAATGCTTTGTTTGTAATGACTTGTCAACAGCTTTATAGCTTAATATGTACAAAACCAATTATTGCAGTGTGTGTGTGTGTGTGTGTGTGTTTATTTTTTTATGTTTGACTTTAATGAACTTTTCCTAACTTTTCAATGTTATAATCAGGAGATAAAGGAGAAGCTCCGCCCTGTATCCGCATGGCTGCTTGGATGATTAGTTTATTAAGCAGGTATGCAGGTCGGTGGTAATAAATAAATCCTTACATGAATAAAGCTGTTATATTTTACTGTTCGCAGGCTTGGCTTTTGTCTTGTAAAGTGGAAACCTGTTAGGAAGCTGTGCTGAAGTCCAGGATGTGCCGAGGGTACGGGATTAATAATGCATGCCAAATGTGAAAACAGTTTTTATGGCAGCGGGCCAGCTCATCACTAGCGGAGGTGATGTAAATGCTAGGTGACGTAAGTGCTGGGTTTCTCGGTATTTATGCACCGTCAGCCTTCGTACGGAGAGCTGAATCAGTTAATCATTTGTTAATTCTGAAATGCAGTAAGAGTTACTACGACTCTCACTTCTACTCATCTCTTTATACTGATATGGTTTAGAATTCTGTTTGGATTCTGCAGTTATGTGTATGGATTGGATTAATTTTTTCCTTTTTTTTAAAAAAAGATTTTCTTTTTTTTTAAAGAATTATTGAACATTTAAACCATTTGGCAGACACCACGATCCAGCTCGACTTACGATGTATCTGAGCAGTTGTAGTCAGACGATCAGTAGTCCAATGCCTTAACCACTGAAACACTGAACCTGCCCCAGAAATCTTTTGATAAAGATCTGCTATCTTTATACTATATATAAAGTATACAGTAAACAGGGACAAATTTGAGTTTAAACACAACGTACAGCGTACATCTGCACTTCCACAGGAGTACAGTTCACTTCTGCAAGCGCCGCTAGGTGGGACGGCGTTCTCCTCCCGTTGGAGAAAGCTCCCGAGCGTTTAGAATCGCAGCCGTTTGGGAAACGTTACGGTCGTACCCCAGTGATCGCTCTCACACTGTATTTATTTCAGGAAACGAGTTAGTCCAGAAGTTTGAAAGTCATTTCCTTTTCCACAGGCCAGTTAGCATCCACAGAAGCGTGACTAGCCGGGTTCTCCGAGGACTCCGTGCCGAACAATAACAGGAAACATAATTTCCTAATAAGAGCACGGGGTGCGATATGCTAATGTAGACATTATCTGAAGTGTGAACATTGCCACTGTCTGAACCTTTTGCTCTGTGCATAATGAGAGCCCGAGAAAGAGCTGAGAACGTTCTCTCTCACCGGGCCAAACAATAAGCCAGCTTTAAGTGCAATAACTTTAATAGGTTTAGACAAAAAAGAAGCCAAATCATGTTACCATGGATTGAAGAAAATGACAGTAAAAGTCCACGAGTAGCTAAGTAGCTAATATCCCAGCTTTTATGGGAAAGTAGCTACTGTAACTCTGGTAACTCTTTTCTAATTCTGTGTCATATGAAGACGACGTTCTCATTACTGTACTCGGCAGGATATTGGTGTAAGGCTAATAATAAGCCCGTGTGGTTTGTATTCCGTAGCGATTCCCTGGCTGACGCTCCTCAGATCCTGTACACCTGTTTCCACAGATATTTCTGTGCTCTCGTTCCCGATGCCGTGCGAGATCAGACACCAGAAAGACACGTCCCTGTCCATCTCCAAAACAACCGTGACTGTATTCCGGGCTCTAACTTTCTTTGCCTGCCGAGCTCTGCTTTAAACTTCGGAGCGAGTTCAAGCTTGAAAACTTGGGCTGCGTCCACTGCCAGGTTCTGAAACGCCTCCTGCCTCGCCGTATGCGGTGCTGGCTAATATCGCAGCAGAAACTGTCTGCTTTAGTCACAGGCCTTCCTTTTTTAGGAGATGGGAGCAGGTGTTGAAGCTCATTCGAAAGTGCGACTGAAGCCTCCTCCACTCGCCGTCATGGGAATCGGTACCGCATCCGGTGAGCTCATTGCTGAAGGAGGAGGATTTGGCAACCGCTCAGGAATACATAAAGAGAGAGAGAGCAGATAATGACTTTGGCTCTAAAGTTTTGCTTGAAATTGTGAGACCATTTTTAAGAGAGATTTTTTAAACTTAGTTTCAAGTTTAAACCTGACCTGGGGCGTGGCCATGCTTGATCATTACTGGGACCGTCACATGTCCATGGACTCTTTAGAAGTGTCGCTTCTCTGACACGCCCTCACTACAAAACAATGACATCATGAAGTTAACTATTCTTGCGTTTTGCCAAACCTGTCTATAATTTCTTAAAATAAAATTATTTTATAAGATTATTAAGAATATTTCTAGTCAAATGTTACCAGAAGTGTAAGGTAAAAATGTACTGGTCCATTGGCACGTAACTTTGTTGAAATAAATTTCTAAAACTTGTGAAATTCTTTGCCAATAGACATTTTTGCTTGATAGCTTATCATTTTAATAGAATTTGATTAGTTATAAGCTGAATAGTCTTCTACTTGGTCTGTTGTAATTGTATTTACGTTTATTACGTTCACTTTGCTAAGATATCTAACTTGTACACCTCATCTATATTTTATTGTTTTAAATAGAAAATTATATTTTTGGTCGGTTTGGAGATGATAGGAAATAGAAAAGAGTGAATAAAACATTATAAATTCTTGACCAACATGCCACTTCAGCTGGTTTTACTACCTGAAGTTATTTCTCGGGCTCAGTTTATACATAGGAGAGAAATTCCCCCCTTAATCTGTCAAAAGAGCCTGAGTAAAGTTACTCCAGCGAATCCCGTCTGGAAAGGCTCCACTCTCTGCCTGTCTTGTCTGTAATTTTATCCTGATCTTTCTCTTAATTTTTTAACACAATAGAAAGATCTCTATTAATTTTCAGCGGGAGGATTGTGCGCTGCAATCTCACACCTATTATCGAGTCCCTTGCTCATTTGTTCTGAGCAGCAGAGAGCCACGCTGTGTCTGAGTGGGTTGAAGCCTTTAAACTGCTAAAGTCACACATCTACAGTCAGAGACGCATCAAAAGCCTGCAACGCCGCCATCTGAGCTACTTTCATTAAAAAAAAAAAGCCTCACAACAGGTCGCAGCGCTAATTCTGGCTACAGCAAAGGAGAAGAACAAAGACGAGAGAAATCTACAAAGCGTTTCATTAGATATACATATAATACACTGTCACAAGAAACACCGAGATCTTTTTAATGCCATCGTTTGTGCTTTGTCGGACAAATTAATGCTCTCTAGACTGTAATCTATTAACCATACTGTATAAAATATACATGCGGAGGATCCTATTGTACGGCTCTAACCTTTTATTCCTCATGAATACATTAATATAATGCAGAGACTGGCGGGTCTGAACACCGAGGCGCCTTCCCGTCGGACATATTGGCCGTCTTTTATAGCGAACACCACGAGTCCGTTTGTCGAGTCTGAATCGAAGGGAATTTGATTCGTTTGATTTGTTTGATGTAGGGTTCGTGACAGCAGGGGTAACTCGGTGGTTAAGGCCTTGGACTGATGATCGGGACGTCCCCAGAACCCCAGCACCACCACTCCGGCACTGTTGGGCCCTTAAGCTGTGTGTAATGAGATCAAATGGAAGCTGCTCGGGCTAAAAGCGTCTATAAAAATACCATTAATGTTATAGTACTTCATGTGACTGAACCAGTCTAAGGATATGTTTATTGATGGAAACTTCAAAGCACTCGTGTAAGTCGCTCCGGATAAGAGCTTCTGCCAAACGCTGTAAATGTAAATGGTTTCACAATGCAGAAAAAAAATGAATGAATGAAATAAAAAAGTAGATACTGATCATGTGAGTGGTGTGTGAAATGAACCAGAATGGAAACCCATATGTCTTTCCCTGTAACAGCATGTCCTGAAGTGCAGTACGGTTAGAACTAGGTTCGATTCCCGCCTCTGTATGTTGTAGGTTCTGTCCGGTCCTTAAACGGGGTTCTAGACCATCAGTGGATGAAGGAGGCTTGGAGTCGAGTGAAGAGCTTGAGGGCCGATGACTAATGAGCATCTTCCAGTATGGTTCCTGGTCTAGCGGTGGGAATTAAGGACCATCAAATAAACAAAAAGGGAAGGTCAAAAAGGTCAAACGTGGGTGTGGACTACGATAATTATTGACTGTGGAAAGAAATCCAGCCTTGCAATTTAACCGTTTTCTCTCCCGTACATCACACGCAGGCAGAGTTTGGCAGTTTCCCAGCGTGAGGACCCCTCACCAGTTAATGTTCAGCCTCAGTGTGTACGTGAAGGCGAGGAAATGACCGGAGCCCATGACCCCTGGGTCTGCACGCCGCTCTTAACCCTGACCCTGCACAGACTTCAGTGTGTGCTAATCGCAAAACAATGATTTCTTTTTATCCCCTGATGTCTCCTTCTCTCAAATGTATCATATCATTTCAGCGCTGCTGATTTTACGCCAACAGCTTCATGTTCGCTAGTTGTTCTCTTCATTTGCATTTAGACACAAGGCTCAATCCCAGAGAAACGCTTACGCCTCGTCGTGTTTATTAGAGTAAAGAGCGTTCTGTATCATGTTCTCAATATACGGAGAGCGGAGTATCTCTGGGAACTGCAGGGAAACAGAAGGAGCATTAACGGAGGAATGTAATTGATGGTGGAGGGATTAGCTTCACCTGATTAGCATTGCTGATGAACCTAGGAAATACTGTAGAGAGTTTATACCGAGTGTATGTTTACGGTATATAATATATATAATGTACTATTAGAGTTTAAGTTGCGTTCCAAAATCTTTCTCTTTCCATACTCAGGAAAGTTAGGGCGTTTTCTCCTGTATCGTTCCCGAGAACACGTGACCACAAAGTCTGGTTCATGCTGATCAGTGAGAACACAATCGTTCCCCTATCAGGAACCGTGGAAACATCGGACATCACTCTTCTTCCGAAATATCGATAATATTAGGCATAGCACGAAGGCTGACGTCCTTATTGTGTTCTCCTCCTTCTGGAGGCTTGCAAACTAACCAGGTACACACTGCCACCTGCTGTACTGGAGGGTGAAAACACGCAAGTGTACCCAAATACTATCTAATATCAGGCAAAAGATGAAGTGCCCTGGCAGGTGTGTGGTTGTGTTGGGGCAGAACTCGCCATACACGAGTCGCCTGTGGGGCAAAACTCGATCCTGGGCCATTTCCCCCCCCCCCGTCACGTTCTGATAAACCTGATCATTCATTTATTCATTCCTCTCCTCTACTGCGTATCCAATACAGGATCGCAGGAAGCCTGGAGTGTATCCAGGAAACTTCACAGGGTGCCAATGCATCGCGCGCCCGCACACACACACACACACACACACACCGCATTTACACACTCATTTACACACTATGGGCAATTTGGGAACACCAATTAGCCTTTTTTGCATTTCTTTGGACTTCAAATTCCTCACACACACACACACACACACGCACATATACACACACACACACACAAACACACACACACACACAGAAGGCGGAAATCGAACCCTTGATAATATCTGAAGAATATTTAGGGTTTAATCCAATCATAATGTTGATCTAGAGCTAGAGAAATTAATAGATTTAACAGTTCGAACCTCCACACCGGACTGGCGTCCCGCAGCTCTTTTATAGCCTGTGGACGACAGCGAGGCAGGAGGTGATTATCCGCGTGTCCAGGCGTGGTGTGTTAGGGAGCCCCGCCCCTTCCCTGTGTCTGCCTTCACTTATTCGAGCACGGAGGCGTCCAATGTAAAGAGATCCTGGCTTTTAGCTCACTGTCACGTTTGTTCGTAAGCGTTCCTCATTTTTATAATTGTTAATAAAGTGTTTATCAAATTAACATATAAAGGTCACTGTTTCACGACATTAGCTAATGAAAAACTGGCTTTAAAACTTAATGTGGCCTTGTACCCCATTCTGTAGTAACACACACACACACACACACACACACACACACATATGCACGCATGAGCACACACACACACACGTGTCTATTGAAGAAGTGTAGAAGGCTTTATTTGGAGCAGCGCACACTCGTGTGGTTGTGTGTTCCAGGCTCTGACCCCTGTTTCTGCGCCAGTGAGTGAAAGACGATGTAATCAGATGTGAAGTTTATTTTGGAGGCGTTTCTTCAGAGGTGTTCAGGTTATGCTTAATCCTATTACAGAGACAGGAGCGCGCTCTTTATTAATATGAGGAAAGACAATGACATTTCAGACACAATTAACACAGTGCACGGAAGACGGGCGAAGGACAGAGCTCCGCCCCGCTCGCCGGATAATAGACACAGATGGCGCCGAGGGCAGAAAGTAAACTTCTAGGAGTTTTTCCTGTTCGGTTCACCTTAGTTTTTTTTATTTATTTTATGGTAATGTGTCTCTCAGGCCAGTAGAGACATTACTGTCATTTCTTTTTCTCTTCCAGTAACTCCGCAGCTTTCCATCCAATTACCTGAGCATCAGCAGCGGAGCGTTCGTCCTGAACTCGCCCTCTCACTGCATCACTGTCTGCGAGGGGACGAGACGCACAGCCGCTGTTCAATACACACTCATCCAAGTTCTCATCCAATATTTCACTTTTATCTAAATTAACCACTAATAAGACTCCCCAGGGTTGGGTCTGCACTTTTTCATAATTACGCTTTTATTTATTTTTGGGTGCAGGAGAGGAGGGGGGGGGGGCGTCGTCCTGGGGGAGGACTGTAACGGCAGAGAAGATGAAACATTAACAGAAACCTATTATACAAAATAAATTTTTAAGTCCTGTTTAAACGTGTGTGTGTGTGTGTGTGTGTGTGTGTAAATACAAAAGAAATTGGTTTTAATAATTTTTCAGTGTTCGTACTGGCCGGGGTTTAGACAAGCAAATTAGACGGTGCCCCTAATGTGACCTCATATAAGAAGAGCCCCGCCCCTGGTCTGATGCTCTGCTGTTCTCTGGTGGGTGTGGCTCAGCAGGAGCTCATTTACATACTCACTAAAACGACACGTTTGCAGAAGGAGTGAAACAGACTTAAGGCTCTTACTTTAGATAATCAGTGCATTACCATCAAAATATAAAAAAAAAAAAATGTTTTCTTTCTTTTTCACTTTAAATTACATTACACTTTTAAATTAAAATTCACTTTACACGCAAAATCTATCCTTTATCTGACTTTTAAAAAATAATAAAATCTCAGTAGCTGAAAAGAAGACTACCATTTAGAGCAAGAAAACATGACACATGACAGCTTCTCTCGAGGTCAAAATATGTTTAATGTGCATGAAAACGTGAATATCATCCAAGGACACGCGTATTTAACATGTGCGGAAGGAGTCTCCAGTGTCGGGAACAGTCGGAGGTGAAGCTGTAACTTTGTTTTCCGGGACAGAGGAGTGAAGTACAGAGTTATACAGACCGGAACCCGGGCGGCGTGACGTGTCTGATGTCTTTCCAGCAGGTGTTGGGACGATGCACATCTTCTCCCTGAACGTATTCACTTGTTCAGTTATTCAGTGTGTGTGTGTGTATTGATGTTCAATGATCCATTAAACAGGAAGCAGGAGAGAGTGTGTGTTTGACATTTTCCGTTTTTGTTCTTCTGCTCATATTACACATTTTGCATAAAGGAGGAAAAACAAAATGACAAAAAAGTCCTCTGTGGCCAAAAACGCAGGCTTTGCCTCGTCCCTGAATATTGATTGTGAATCTCAACGCTTTCTGAGGATGAGTTTGTGTTTCTGCCTTTAAGGAACAGACCTGGAAGGCGGAGCGTGACGATCCCGTCCTGACCTGGAGGCGAGCGTCCCTCGGGTCCCTCGGGTCCCTCGGGTGCTGGCTCGGGGTTCCCTCTCTTATTCACAAGTTGCTAATTGTGCCATTTTTCACGTCAAAGCGCTGCTTGAGACATAAGCTAGCCGTATTAATCATCCTACTGGAGAAAAAAAGCGACCCAAAATAGAAGCTTTAATCATGTTTCCCCAGCGCGCCTCATTCTGTCTAATCTGTTTGACTCGACAGCATCAACGGCGAACCTGATGCTTGTCTCAGCCCTGATCGCAGAGTGAGCTCGAGTGACATGTTCAGCTCCCGATGGCCATTTCTTACTCACGCTTATTTCTAACTTCTTAATAGCATTTTTCAGATGAAATCCAATTAAATCCTTCTTCTTCATTAACGTTTCTACAGGTTTCACCCTGAGACTGGGGTGTAAATGAAAAGAGATTCTTTTGGAAAGCAGTAATATCCTTTTCATAAATATAAAATATATATTTTTGGATCTGATCCCAACATGTACTGAACATGAACGGAGCTTTTCATTTGCCCGAGCGAGACATGTAGACACTGTGCCACATCACTGACACGAGATACAAACACAACAGCCCTCGGCGGACGGGACGCGCTGCGCTAACACGATAAAACCTGCTGCTGGTGAGTTAATATTGAACTGCAGGAGCGGTTAGGTTTATAATCATCCAGTTGAGCCTACACGCCTTTGTTATACAATTATCACACTTTGCACATGTCTACATAATACTCTAATAAAATGTCTACGAAAATCGGCGGCGGTGAACCAACTCTAACTTTTCTGCACAATTACGAACACAAAAAACTTAAATGCAGAAATGAAAAGTAATTCTACACCTACATGCTGAAAGGACACATTAAACGGAGTCATAGGAAAAAAAATCCCCCACCGTGCTTTTGTGATTTAACGAGCTGTCTCTGAATGCAGATCTCCAACAGTCATTTTTATTAGAATTAGAAAAAAACCTATATGGTTAAATTCACACTCAGGTCCCTTGTGTGTGTTTTTTTTTTCAGCAGATCGTAGACTAACTAATCGCGTGAAACCATCACGGTGCCTGAAACTAGCTTGTGCTCCGCCAGCAGGCGTTTGCAGGCTTCCACGCTGTGGATCTTGGACGTAATGTAGGAGTAACGCGTGTTCATCAAGAAATGCGTGAGAGAGGTAATAATTAGCTGCTCCGCTAACACACCACAGACACACGTTAGCTATTATTAGCCCACAAGCCTCACAGATTTGTGAAGTTCACCTCCATACGGGCGGGACGGAGGGACACTATCAGAAGCGAGGACACCTTTGACATCGAGCGTCCTTTCCCCTTCAGTGAGTCGGAAGATCTCTCGCATGACAGAGTTCTTCTTCCAGGCAACTTCTCTCTTTGTGTTTTCTTAAGGATTGCCTTCGCTCCATCAGAACCTAGGGGTGAGGGCAGAGTCTGTATCTCCTACTAAGCTGAGGCATCATCGTGTCTCCAGATCTGTTACAGAGGAAATTATCAGATTGGAGATTTGACTTCTAATCAAGACATCATCCTGAGAAGGTCAGTCCAGAACTTCTCTATCAATGCTCCTCATAATTCAGAAAATCAAACGCTCTCGTCCAGTCTGTGGCAGATCAAGGATCAAGGAATCCCAGCAACCCTGCGGAGGAACCGCATTTCTGAACCTCGGCAGAGCACCACCAGTGGTCTTCTGTTTATTAAAGACGAGGAGGAAGCTGCACCAGCAGTAATCCAGGGAGCTTCTCAACCCACAGCCACGGATGGATTCCAGCTCATCCTGAGAAATCCCAATGCATTCCAAAGGTCACCAGTACAGTAGTTCCTAAAACATCTCATCTGGTGTTCGGTTCCTCACCCTGTGACAGGGAATAAACCCAGCACCCCTGTGTCGCGAGCTTCATCACCAGGTCATGACCACACCTCAGTCACGCACCACCAGTGCTCTTACGAGTTAATGGTGGGGAGATAAGGAGAATTTGATGTCCAGTGAGAAACCTGGGAGAGCTGTCACTCATCTGTGTAGCATGTAGCACTTTCATGCTAATGGTGTAGAGCATCAAACAGGAGACTGCCTCAGGTCCGGCCTCAGCTTAGTTACACGTGTGTCATTACAACAAGATTAAGTGTGAAATTAGTATTCAGCTCTCTCTCTCTCAGGTGTGTTGAGGATCTGAGCTCGTCTCGGTGGGTCACCAGGCAGACTGACACGGCAGAACCGGAGAACACGAGCGAGAGAGCGCGAGAGGGAGGGAGAGATGTGAAAGACAGATATATTACTCCAGTAATGAGACCCCAGAGGGGTTGAGGGAGGGAGAGAGAGAGAGCCGTCTGTGTACGAAGAAGCATTTTGATTTACCTCGCACCTTTTTAATAGAACATCACAACAAGCTGTTTGTACATGCAAATTGAAACTGCAGACTTTTTCCCACATAAAGTGCCAGTGGTTCGAGCAGAAGTCGAGCGGGGGACGTGAAAAAATATGAAACGACAAAAAAAATAATAAAAAAAGAGGTGGATGTCTAAAAAAAGGTAGTTATATTGGAAGGTTTTCTGAATCGACGTGTCAGGGTGCGAGTGCAGAATTCAGAATCGTTCTTCACATCAGTATGCCGCTCGCGCTAACCTGCCGCATGCTGCTGTTTGCTCCAGCTCTTCCAAGAAAAAAGAAAAAGCAGAGAAATTGTTTAGCTTTTTCTTCACACACACACACACACACACACACACACACACACGCACACACACGCACACACACACACACACACACATCCTTTGTTGGCGGAGGATCAATGGCCCATTATATTCAATCATACAGGCTTCAGTCTTAATAATAAGCCCAGCCTGCGCGGGTAATGGAAGTCTGAAGCAGGGATGGATTCGGCTTTCTGGAACAAGGTACACAGAAACGCCGTAATGACTCGCTGTGCCAAAGCGTGTTGGTATTTATCTGTGTGAATGATTATCCTCGAGAAGAAAAGAGATTAAAAGTTTTATGCACCGATTCATTTGGTGTGGAGGCGACCGGGCCTTCTGCACGGGTACGACAGCGGGCGCCGCGTGGAACCGAATTACTGAGGATCTTTAAGAATAAAACATTTCTCAGCGGACGTGTGGACGCACGGAACGCCCGACAGCTGTAGGAGATTTTCTTTAATCACATGGCTAATTAGGATTTAGCATTTCAGTCCATATGCTTTGCAATTCAGTTACAGTTACATCAGTTACTGCGTGTAAAGGCACAGCGATGCTGCGCTCTGATTGGTCGGAAGGCGTTGATTCATTCTCTAGAACAGCAGCTCTGACAGCAGCGCAGGACGCCCGCTCTGGTACCGGATCGTTTCTGTGGATAGATTAAAATAGGGAAGATATTTTGTTAAGGAAGGAGTTTCTGTTTTTGTTAAGAAGAAAGGAAAGGTGTACAGGACAGTGGTGAGACCAGCGATGCTCTACGGCTTAGAGACACTGAAGAAAAGACAGGAGGCAGAGCTAGAGGTAGCAGAGCTGAAGATGTTGAGGTTCTCTTTGGGAGTGACAA
>JAQQZT010000006.1:340646-356108 GCA_030068275.1 Clarias platycephalus
GAAGAAATGGACAGCACCTGAGTTAAATATATGAGTGTCACAGCAAAGGGTCTGAATACTTAGGACGATGTGATATTTCAGTTTTTCTTTTTTAATGAATCTCTCTTTTAATGAAACTATTCTGCGTTTTTCTGTCAATATGGGGTGCTGTGTGTACATTAATGAGGAAAAAATTTGACTTTATGAGTAATTTTTTAACAAATGGCTGCAATATAACAAAGAGTGAAAACTTTCCGTACCCACTGTATCTCTGATGTAATGCAGCTGATTAGCGAGTGTGTGGACTGAAAAAACAAATCATTCAACCAAAAATCAGGCATCGCATTAAAAAAAATGTTTTCATCAGTTGAAAATTTTTTTTCTAGCTTTCGGTATTTCTCGTTAAAGGTCACACCTTCTACGCCTTATATCTCAAATATTTCTCATAACTACAGATGATTAATAAAGTCTGACTTTAGTCATATTGTCCATGCCTGTAGTGCACCGTGTTTAAATCCAGAATCTGAGAACTGATTATTCACCACATCATGAACAGCACACACACACACACACACACACACACACACACACACACACGTGTTTGTTGAATTTTTTTACTCACCTCACCACGGTTAATCAGGTGCTCAGTCAGGAACACTTACAGCAGAACATAGAAACGCCTCATAAATAATCGCCCCCCAACTGTTTCTCTTGCGGCCGACCTTAGTCTCGCCACAAACACAATCACGTGCACGTTGCCTTTTTATTACCGCTGAATAAACGACTTCTTAATCATGAAAAAAACAACTGACACATCGCTGTACACTTTCTTTCTTTTTTTTTTCTGTCTGTCTTTCTGTCTGTCTGTCTTTCTCAACCTGTTTGCAGTCTCACAGTTTGTCTAATGCCTGGAATATTTTTGCATATAACTACATACACAGTATGGTGAAAAAGTCCTGCCCCCCCATGTCATTATATTAGTGTTTATTTCAACGAATGGCAAGAAATAGTCATAAATGTATTAAAATAAAAACAGAAACCTATGAAAGTTATTATGTAAATACAGCACTTGGGATTTCATTCTGAATCTATTTGTGTTATTAATGTTGTGTGTGTGTGTGTGTGTGTGTGTGTGTGTGTGTGTGTGTGTGTGTGTGCACGAGTTTGCAAACATTACTCTGTACTGTATTTCACCTTCTGTAAAATAAGTAAGAGAAATAACTCCAGGTGATATATGCTATCTTGTGCAGAAGTCTGTCTCTGACAGTCTGAAAAAGTGCCTAATGATATAAAACTGGACTGTTTATGTACCAGCCTCAGCAGCGACCTCATTTCCCCTCTCGTCTGTTCCAGCCCCTCAGCATTCAGCATCAGCAGTAAACTAATCACCACCTGATCATCTGTCAGCATCTGCACCTGTTTCTCACCGAGTCAGGACTTACGGTAGATGAGTTTATGCTTGAATGATTCACAGGTCACTGTGTGGCTACACAAACACTGAAACTGATCAGGTACATGGAGTGAAAATGAGAGACAAAAAAGTCCATCAGGAAGCCTGGAGAACTGTCCCTCAAGACTACATTAAACATACAAGAAAGTCTGGAGCTTTGGAAGCAAAATGTGATGAAATGAGGGGCGGGGCATGTATGCTGTAATGTCCACATGGTTTTTTTCAGTACCAGCTTAAAAAGTTGAGGGCGCTATAGAATGATTTATTATTTCACTGGTACAGATGTAGAAATATTATCAATATACAGTATTGGTTTAAAGGCCGAATGTTACCATTTACTTCAGTCACACCGCCCCCTAGAGGACTTTGCTTTTAATCCCTGCTTGGAATTTACCGCTGTTGCTCGACTGGCCAACAAGAAGACTCCATGTCACCTTTTAAACCCAACCAGTGAGCAGATGTCGCCTACATTCGGGTCTAGATCCAGGGACAGATCCCGTGCCAGTCCAGTTAAAGCAGGTTCTGCCTTGTCCTTCCTCTGTGTAAGGCCACGTGTAGAGCCGGTGGAAACCTGAGGTGGGCTGAGGAAATGAACATCCTGAGACACCCTCAGAGTTTCTGCTTCTTTCAATCAAGCCCTGCTTGGCTCCTGATATAGCTGTACCAGGGCCTACTGGAGAGATTATACCTTAGTACCAGCTTGGGAAGGTCTTGAGAGCCTGCAGGAGGAGCTGTGTGTAAAGCTTTGTTGAAAAGTGAAAAAAAAGAAAAGAAAAAAAAACTAATCAAAGAGCCTTGAGCTCAGCTCGCCTGTGCTTCATCCTGCTCAGAGTGGCAGTGAATACAGAATCTACACTGTGAGTGCACGCTGGTGCGGAGTGGGAATACCGGTGCAGTTCACCTGCGGGCATGTTTTCGGGATTCGGAGGACACCCGAGGACCCAGAGGAAACCCACTCGGACATGTGGAGAGCGTGTAAAGGTCCACACAGACTAAAACATGAGCTCAGGATCATGTAATATACATCACACACATACTCCACTGCACTCAGCAACACCATGCCTCATTGTGTATTTACTGTACGTGGCAGATTCGCTGTTAAGGAGCTCATCATGGTGCGGGTGGATTGGACACAGGCTTCTCCCAGAGTTCTTCATGCTCTGCCAGACTACATTAAGAGTGACTTTTGTTTCCCATTGGCGAGGTGAAGGCAAGACCATCGAGAAGCACGCTGCATAAATCACAATTTCTCCCTTCATACTGCTGGATATACTGTATATATATATATATATATATTTCGATATTCTTTCCCTTGTTGTTGTTTTTTTTATGCCTGTGTCGTTGTTTTCTCCAAGCCTTTGCCTCCCATCTATCATTTAAAAATAAAGAGTAATGTAAATTACAGGAGAGAGGACCGAAACAGTCCGCCGGTAATGAAGATTTAATCACCCTGCATCCCGACTTGAATTATGAACCCAGCATATCGCATTATGGCCATTAGGTTCCTGAGACCATGGCCATTTAGCTTGCAGGCACACACTCACACACACACTCCCACAGGGCACTGGTCTCCCCTCACACACTCGCCACATTTATTAGCTGTAATGAAAGGCAAAGACAGCTAATGGCACGTCAAGTGCACTCAGTGCCGTTGTTGTTCTTTATTAGAGCCCCAGCCTCACTCACCGAAACCGGCACCTCCCAACAAGACATCAATCCCGCGGACTCCATCTCCGCTCACTATGGAGACAAACGAGGAGCGCGCCTGTTTATTTGAAGTATGTCGTGAATTTAAAGCACAGACGCATTCGCTGCGTCTCCGAGCTGAATCTGAAATGCTTCAGAGGCTCAGAGGAAGCTGGAAACTCGCAGCCAGCCTGGAAGAGATATTGTCAGTCGCTCAGCCCGTCAGTCTCCATGTCTTATCCTCTCTCGTCTCGTCTTAATCTCCAATCTCTCTTCTTTCTGCTCGTGTGTTTTTCCCCAGCAGATGGAGCAGCTCATAGATTAAGAGTAATGGAGATTGAGGTGTTATTTTCTTGTTCCTGCTCTCTTTCATTCTCGCCAGACTGATTTTTTTTTCATCTACGCATTTACCACTCCCGGTAGCTTCGATTTCTCTGAGACAATATTGCTCGGCAGAAGAGAGCCCTGGTTTTTGGAATCCCATTTAACGAAATACAAGTAGGTCTTCTAGAAAATCAAATAAGCAGCGATGTAACAAGGTGGGGATTGCATCCTCTTTCTTCCTTCACGCATGGTGCACGCAATCAGCCTTGCCTCTGTTAAAAAAAAAAGCGAGAGAGAGAGAGAAACCTCATTGAGGATCTTAAGATGGCAGACTCTGGCTAAACTTTTCCCAAACACTACAGCATTTACAAGAAGATCGGTTTTTGCGGATGTTAAAGGGGAATAATTGAGAAGTCGTGCCAAAACATAAACCCAAAGATTGAGCAGCTGTCAAGCTCACAGCTTCATCTCTGTCTGAGCATTAACCTTCCTGCAGCATTCCCCTCGTGTTAACAGGAGATGATGAGCGAGCTCATAGTTTTTCTCATTTCTGAAAAAGATGCAAGTTCAGAGTGCTGCAAATCTCATTTCCTAATGTGACAGAACCCATTACCTTTTCCACGGACAAACAATAACGGATTTTTCTTTGTGCAGTTCCGCTATGCCTCACACTGCTTAGAGGAACAGTAATTATAGTGCACTTTCACACTTACTGCTCTGGTTGTTGATGCTCAGTCATAGTGAAATGTGTTCGGGTTTGTGTTTGCTTTTTGGTTGTGTTCTTTGGTTTCACACTGCGCATACACAAAGTGGGGAAAAACAAATCTTTGTGTGTGTGTGTTTGTGTGGGATCTGGCACTAAATTAACCATTAGATAACCATTTCATTTTTAGTATGAATAGTTTGCAGTTCTGTATAGTCATAAAACTACTTGTACTGTAGTATCATAGTATCGTAACGGCTTTATATCACAGCAAATGACATTATAGCAAAGTAACAGCAGTAATGTCGTGGAAGGTGTACAGTATGTAGTACAGTGAAATAATATAGTAATAGACACGGAAATCCTTGTTTTAAAGGAATGGTCACATGAGGACACCTTTAAATTTATTTATGAACATCGTTTACTACAAATTTTATGTACAATCATGTGTAGGTTTAATGTACACACACGCACTCACTTACAGTATGCGTATACATAGCATAGATGCATATATATTTACAGAAGCTCTCAATCATGTGCCCACATACTGTACACACACTGACATATAATGTACACATAAAAGTTGATTAGCTCTTCTTTTCCTTAGCATTTCATTGTGTTGTTAGCCCTATGTTTGACATGCATATGACAAATAAATGAAATGCACTACATGGTGTTTCCTGTGCGCTTGCACGGACACCATATTGTCTCGGAGCTGTTTTCCACTGTATTGGACTGCAAACTCTGTTTGGATTTGGATTTAGCCTTTTTTATTCATGCTTTTGGACTGATTCATTAAACCGGTGAGGCCGACTCATTTCATAATAATTATACATAAAAAAAAAACACAAGAGCCATTCACATAAACTCTCTTTATTTCTCTACATAGTCCCCTGCTACAATAATGCACTTATGTTTCACTAGTGCTTGGGCACCATCAAGGTAAAAAGTTTTCTGAGCGCACCAGAGCCGTGATAGGACTGTCTGCCTGCTTCACATCTGAAACGCCGGCCTCCCAGGAACTCCTTTACTGGCCCAAACATGTGGAACTGTTTTGGAGCGAGGTCAGGACTGTACAGGGCCGTGGCAAGTCTTCTGTAAATGTCAATCACTTTTACACCTTCATTTACCAAAACTCCCAATCTGTGTTTATTGCACAGTACAGTTTTTGTTCGTGGCTAGCACATCAGGCCAACTTGGATTGAGGGTGTCAAGTAAGAAATAATATCTGAAGTACAAAAATATACTCTTACAGTAGATCTTCAACAGTACTGTTAAATATAAGAGTATAAGTTAAATATAAGAGTAATTTAACTAAGTCTTGTATTTGTGTAAAATATTTAAAACAACTATCTGATACAGTGTGTAATATAGTAATATAGTAGTGATAGAGTAAATAGTGACTATGACACAGTAACACGAGGAAAGTGGTTAAAGTTTGCTGTAATATAGAGTGCCATATTACAGTATATCTACAACAAATGCAGTTATTCAAAATGTATTAATAGTTATATAGTTATAATAGTAACTATGAGAAAAATAAATATATATACACATACAATGTATATAAATAATATAGTAATATAATAATTCATATTGCAGCATAGTAATAAATAATAGTACTGTAGTATGCAGTCACTATGGTTACAGGACAGTTAAATGATATGGTACAGCTATGTATTATTTTGTATATTATATACAATATATTATATTTTACAATAAGTATTTACAGTCAGTGATTATATACATGTTAGTGATGTGGTTACAGTATAGCCTCCTGTATTATAGTATTGTGATACATCTGTAAGTAACATGGCAGAGGTATAAAGTATATATAAAATAAACTCTTTGTACGTTGTAGGTGTTACAGCACCAGTAAGGTAGGTTAAGATATGTGATAAGAAATAAGTGATATATTTCTTTGTCCTTTGAGCTTAGTGTCCTTCTCTTTAGTTCCTCTAAGTTTCTGTTCTGATACACCATCCGTCATGTCCTGCATTTCATTTGTCACTGTAGTAAAAAGTTTGACACAAAGTGGGAAAATCTGACAGTTGTTGATGAATCGGCCGGCCGGCTCTCTAAGCCCGGGGCTCTTCAAGATCATCACTCTGTGCTGACGAGTGTTTGTGACGGACAGGGCGGCGGCGTGGCTTTTAACCCCATCACTTTTACAAGCTGCCCTTGGCTTGGAGTTTGCTACTGTAAGAAGGGAGAAACTCTGTGATATGGAGCGCTACAGGCTCTACCGCGCTACAGGCTCGCCGGGTCGCTCAGTCCAGAGCGGTTTTCACGTTACGTTTATCCCCGACTGCAGCGATTATTCAGTTCAGGTAAGTATTTTGAGGAACCAGGGAGACACGTTAAAGTGGACAGTACTGTTAGGAGAAAGGGACTGAGCCATCAGGATTGAGCCGTTTTGTGGCCCAGCAGGAGGTGAGCAGGTAAATCAGCTGCGGGGTGTTAGTGTGCGCTGGGGTGAGCGTGGCAGTGTAGAGGCTTTGGCCCGTAACAAATGCTTCAGCTTGGAAAAGGTTCATGCAATAACCTACAGCACCAGGCAACAGAAAGAATCCTGATTGCTAGTGTGAGAGCATGTTTCACAGCATGAATGGTAACTCCAAAAGGAGATCAGCGTGCTGGTGTCATATCACAGCTCCACTTTTTTCATTATATTTCTTTTTGTTATTTGCCTACTGAATGCTAGAAGTTGTTCATTTCGCTAGACAGACACAACTGCTCGGCGAGGCACAATCCAGCCTGATAAACCTCTTTGTATCGGGTCTCGCTCTGCCTCATACTGGTGTTTTAATAAAGCAAGCGGGCGGCAATAAAAAGCGAGAATTCTGCTCCTGGCGCATTTTGGCTTCAGATGAAATTTGGTCTCCATTGTGGGAGAACTCTAACAGGCCGACGTTTCCTGTTCCCGTCCCCTGCACCTGGGAGCATTTGTCACGATGTTCTGTACTCTATAAAAGTTGCGTCTTTGTGTTTTTTCCTTACTTTTGCTTTGTGTTTGTTCTGGCAGTGACTCAGCACAAAAACGAGGATTTTTATGAATGTCTCGCTATCACACGCTGTCTGCAAGCACCTTGAGTAAAGAGCAGAGCTGCTGCTGCTGCTGGAGGGAGTTCATGTGTGCGAGCGGGAAACCCTGGTACTGCTGGAATCACTGAAGAGTTATCTGAATATTATGTAGTAGACAAAATAGTGGCATTTCAAAGCCCCGGGCTGGCAGACCCTCATGCTTCGACAGCATTGTGTTAATGCAGAAGCACAGCGGAGCAGCTTATTACAGAGAAGCAAAGAGAGGAAGGAAGCTTCTGAAACAGAGGATGAACATGAGCTTCACTACAGGCTTTCACTTCGCATGCTCGTCACTCGGCTCTCTACAGAGTTGCGGAAAAAAAGAATGCGTGTGTTATACATGTGCCGCGTTTCAGCCAGCTCATCACCATGAGGCGCATTCCTGATTATGACCTCTGTGTGTGTGTGTGTGTGTGTGTGTGTGTGTCGCTGAATTCATACAGGGATTAATCTTACACATTGATCAGTTAATGGAATATGCTTTAGCTCGAATGGTGTCCAGTTGTGCGGCTTTTTACAGAGAATGTTTATTGATTTCTTTATTGGGCTTGATGTTACGGAGTTAAAACTCTCATCCTGGATATTCATGAAGGCTATGTTGCACAGGTCTGGACTGTTTCTCTCCAGCTCACTGAGTGTGTTCTCTCTCTCTCTCTCTCTGCTCTAATAAATCCACAAATCCAATGAGCAGATCATCAGGTTTGCTCCAGGACCAGACGAGACTAATAGACTAATATTATTGCATATTTCTGCCATAACCACACCTGAGCTCGGATATTCATGCGCAGTGCTACTTGGACGGCGATGAGCAAGCAGAAAGCGTGCCCGGGCCAGATGACCACGAGAGGCATGAGGTAGTCCTGGCAGTCGTATCCTTATTGTGGACCTGTGCCAACTCAGACCCAGCAGCTGTTAATGCCACCGAACAGTCTGTTAGTCAGCGCACTCGTCTACCACAGCATAAGGAATAGAAACTTTAGGGGAAGTTATTCATATAGATTTACAGCAGCACCTTAAAGCTTTTATCTGCCAGTAGTTTGGTTCAGCCAGTATGTTGTTTATATGCCAGTATTTATTTTTTTGTGCTCGCAGAAAAGCATTTCCAGACAAAGACATTAATCAAGACGAGTCTGTGATGACATCTGTTGATCGATGGATAGTGTGACGTACCGCTCAGGGGGAAATTGTGTACCACCTGCGTGTGTGTGTGTGTGTGTGTGTGTGTGTACAGAGGTAGACAAATTATAAATGTATTACCTAGTCTACTGGGTGAGTTATAATGCTTTTTATGAAAATAGTTAGCTGTATGCATTATTCTAGAAATGTACAAGTTCATATCCCTGTTTGTTGAAACTGCTTATGTGACATTTAACCGTAAATAAAAATGTCTTACATGCCCTGGGCTCCTGATTCGTCCAAGACTGACTGCCGGTGTAACGCATATACTGTTTTTTCCCCACACCAGCAGTAGGTCTGCATCATTACCAAATAAATAAAATCTCTTTTTGTATACACTGATCAGCCTTAACACTAACACATTAACATTGAATTATACCCCAGGAAACTGGTGACAGGATCAGGGATACCCAAGACTCATCCATGGACCAAAGACCGGTCCGTCCTGTCCGATCCCACAGACAAGCCAATGCGGCAAATTTCACTGAAAAGAGGTCAATGCTGGTCACTATAGAAAGACACCAGAACACCCAGGCACATCTCAGGCAAAGATCCTGAGGCCCCCGACCCGGCCTCCAAACTCCCTACATCTCAGTCTGATGGAGCCCCATGAGGTGCAGCGGATATATACAAGTCCAAAACATGTAGGCCCCGCCCCACAACCCCCAGCACCCAAAGGATCCGCTGCCAACGTCCTGGTACCAGACACACAGAGCCCCCAGAGGCCCGGCACAAGGGGAACCCACACAATACAGGGCATAATGTTTTGCTTTGTGATGTTATGGCTGAGTGTGTACAGTATTAACATACACTACAGTCACTAGAGTCACTGAGCGCACTCTAAACCCCAGTTAATGAGCTTTACCACTGACTATCGCATGTGTGTTTCTATATCTCCTGCAGTTAGCCACATGGGACTCGGTACACGGCCTCAACGGGAGCTTGAAGGAGAGCCGGATCGAGAATGGCATGCAAGGGGTTACAGTGAAAGTTGTCACACTGCTGGTGAGAATCATACACACATTACTTAGTGGTTGGTTTTTTTAAATCTTAGAATCATTTGTTTTTAGATCTCTAAACCTGTCAAACTAAACCCTTTATTTATCTTCCCTTAATATTTCAATGTCTCTGCGCATACAAAATTGCTTTCCTTCATTAGAAATGAGAGAAAGATGAATAATTCAGCGCTTTCTTCTTGAAATATTTAGCAGAAGGACTGCTAGAAGTGTAGCTCCTTTGTTTCGCACTTCATGCTCCTTATTATGCTGCTTTAAAATGCCTTGCGTGTAATCCTGCTCCATCGCACCATGCATGTCCAACAGCGCTCTGAAAGGGGAGAACACGTTGCACACTAGTTTTAAACTGCCAGGAAAATCAATCATAGTGAATGATCTATGTCTCCTCTTTAAAGGAGGACCCATTTGTCATGGTAGCGGAAAACATTCTCGGCCAGCCCAAAAGGTACAAAGGGTTCTCCATCGATGTTCTTGACGCCTTGGCAAAGATCCTCGGCTTCAAATATGACATCTACCAGGTAGCGGACAGCAAGTACGGCGCTCAGCTTCCCAATGGTTCCTGGAACGGCATGATCGGGGAACTTATTAATAAGGTGAGTGGGTGCTTCAGGGCGACTGCATTCAATGTTCTGAAACCTCAGTGAGAAGATCTGGAGAGTTTGTGTCCCTCTGTTCATTTTTTCGTGTATCTTGAGACATTTATTAGCTTCTATCTTGTAAGGAACCGATTGGGGCTACTGCTGTTTGATTTATTACGGGGGAAAAAAAATAATTGAAAGTGAAAGTCATTTATCATTAAGATCCAAATTAGCAGGCAGGGGTCAAAGGTCAGGCACACAGGGCGATGCAGGGCAATTAGAAAGTAAAATGAACTTGCAGGATTTTTGCTATCAAACATAGTCGCGAGTTCTACTGATGTTTTTTTATGACTTGACGTGTAAGTGATCTCCCATCACACTCAGTCAGGATGTTTTTTTTCAACATTTGAAGATGACGGATCACCGAGTAACATCTTTGCCACGCCCACAGGATCTGTCTGAATTGGTTGTGTAAGAAATGAGAAGCTCCTCACTGCATCAGTTAGGGTTAAATATCTTGTTACAGCTGAACCGCATTAATCACTGCAGTAATCATCCAGTGGAAGATTCTTAACTATTCTATTACTTTGTTTTATAATAATAATAATAATAATATTAATAATAATGTACTATCCGGTCTGGTTCTGATGCCTGATGGATGTGAGTTTGTTTGTGCAGAGGGCCGATCTCGCCGTGTCAGCCATCACTATAACGCCGGAGCGAGAGAACGTTGTGGACTTCAGCAAACGCTACATGGATTACTCTGTGGGGATCCTGATGCGCAAACCGGAGGAGAAGATCAACATCTTCTCCTTGTTTGCTCCGTTTGACCTCGCCGTCTGGGCCTGCATCGCAGCCGCCATTCCTGTAGTCGGAGTCCTGATCTTCCTGCTGAACCGCATGCAGTCGCTGCGCTGCCAGAACACTTCTGGAGCTCCGCCCAACATCTCCAGCTCCTTACACAGCGCAGTGTGGCTTGTTTACGGCGCCTTCGTTCACCAAGGTCAGTGTGGAAAGCTCAGGCATTTTTTAATCAGCAGTGATATCAGAAGAACACGTGCTCAAGATCTTCTGTCTTTGGAAGATCACGTGCTGCTTTTGAATCTGTAGAAAAGTATCTAAGACTCACTTGTACATTTTTCTCAACTACAATCTTCTAAATTAAGAATTTACCTTAAAATCTAGATAGTAACAATGAAAAGTTGAGTATTTAAAGATAGCGTTGTAGGCAGACTAAACATGGCGGTGGCACTCAGCTGCCTGGTGCAGCACACGGCCTTCAGCTTGAAGGTTTCTGGCAGGCAGGAGAACTCCTTTGGTTAAATCTTCTATGCAACTACAGTAGTTCACCTGGAGTCCTGGAACACTCCCACGTGACGACTAATACAAAACCACAGAGTGTGTTCAAAAGATTAAAAGTAGAGGTTTGGGTAAAATGTTCCATTTGTATGTTATTTAAAAAAAAAAAAAAAAAAAGGATTTTATTGGATTTCCTGAAATTCAGACACAACGACATCCAACAGCGTTTCTCAGAACACCCCGCATTTATCCTATAACACAGACTCTGGGGATTGTACTGTTTTCACAACACACACAATTAACTGCTGTGTGCGCATGTGTGAGTGTGTGTATGTGTGTGTTAAAGCAGTAACACACCAAGCCTGCAGGACAGAAGGTTCTCCAGGACCGGGGCTCGGCTCCTGCACAATAAAAGTCCAAGCTACACACTTTGGCACAAAAATTAGACGTGTACAGTAACGGTGCCATATCTCAGCTCTGGACACGTCAGCCATACTTCCTATTTACAAACAGAGACAGTCCACTGACCTCTGGCATTCCCATGATGCTCTGAGGCTGATTGTGGTAAAGAAAACAAAAAAAAAAAACAATAGCGTTTAAAAAAAACCCTGCCTAAAGAATGGAGGTGCCTTTGTGTGTAGACACTGAGTAACAGCTTCGTCTGATCCAAAAACGCAAGAAAACCTCCAGCTCAGCAAATGTGACGCTCCATCTGCATCTATTACCACCTGGCGCTCTGCCACCCAAGCATTTTTATGCCAACCAGCCTGTAATTAAATCAGGGGAGGCCCTGTCCCATTGGTCCTTAGCCTGCTACCGGCTAATCTTTCTGATGATTGATAGTCGCACAAAAGGCTCTGCAACAAATTTATGCAAGTTCTTGACGTCTGTGCTTTTATTGAGCATGGTGGAATTAGCGCAGGAGGAATTAGCATGTGGCTAATAAGCTTACAACAGCACCTCTGCTTGGCCCAAAACAGCGTTCTGCTCTGGAGATAAGGATTAGCGGTGTTTTGTAATAGAAAATTGATTTGTAGAAAGGTAAGCAACGCTCAGGAGTCGATCGTGGAGGAACAGTTTGCGGTGTAGGTGGCAGCGTACGGTATGAGTAAAGGAAATTAGCATCGATTGAAAAAGAATGCTAGCTTCTGCTTTTTTGGGTCCGTAAATATTGTGTTTATTATATAATGCCTTAGATAGGTTCTTAAATAGTCTTTTGGTTCATCCTAACATGATAAGTTTTCCCGTTTGGAGACAGGTTTGTTTCTGATGAAGGTGAGTGTCCTGACGGTGTTGTCCTGCTCGCAGGCGGAGACTCGGCGGTCGGCTCGGTGGCCCTGAGGATCGTGATGGGAAGCTGGTGGCTCTTCACCCTAATCGTGTGCTCGTCGTACACCGCCAACCTGGCGGCGTACCTCACCGTGTCCCGCATGGACAACACCATACGGTGCGTCACACCGTTAACACACAGTTTCCCCACAGCGTTTCTCCGCTTGGTGTTCGTTTAAGCCGCGCATGCTCGCTGGATAATGTTGTCTTTCTCACGCAGCATCGATTCGAAATGACTCATACTTGGTTCGTGCATTCAGCAAAAGTGCTCTAATCAAGGTGTGTGTGAAAATGTCAAGCCATTAAGCTAATGCTAAAATGAAAGCTTTGTGTCTGCAGCTTTTATAATTCGGCTCTGCTTTTCACTACAAGGGAATTTGTGGGACCTTTTACACCAAGCGCGACATTCGGATTTAACAGGATTATTATTATTATTATTATTATTATTAGTGATAATTAAATGGTTTATTTTGTAGATAATAAAGGTTATAGCTTTAGAGTTTTTGTTAAGTGAAGTACATGGCTTCAAGTCTAAAATCTAGAGCTTTCAATTAGCTTTCAAAATTTCTACAGAATTCTCAAAAGTAAAAAAGGACAGAAAAGCTTTCATCCCTATTCCATCCTCCAGGTTTGATTGTGCAGAGAATAGCACTCGATCCAGCACATACAGCGGTACCGCGGCATACGAGGCCTTAAGAATTTTCACCTTAAGAACTGAGATTTTGCAAGAAATTTGGCAAATTCGAAACCTCGGGCTTATGAAGTATTTTTGGCACATGATCGGACGAGCCGAACCGAACAGACAAACAAATGTGTGTGTACGTCCGGGAGCCGTTCAAAACTTGTCTCTGTGCGTAGGAAAGCCAAGCAAAACAACTTTACATATTTTTTTGTGATTAACATTTAGTGAAGACCATGAGTCTCAAGAATGTTATCCAGAACGGTAGCAAGAAGAAAAGGAGCCGCTTTCAGTTTGGTTTTTAACAGCCGGTGCCGAGAGGAATCATAGATTAAGGTTAAGGGAGGTTTAATGTCTATTTATTTCATATTTTACTTCATTTACATGTCTTTTCTAAATGTTTTGATTGTTTTTAAATGTAATAATATGATTATAGTGTTGGAAATTGGTAATATTGGTAATATGTTTGGGCGGCTGGAACGGATTATCTGCATTTACATTTTTTGCAATACAACATTTCACCTTAAGAACTCGCCTCCGGAGCGGATTAAACTCGTATGCAGAGGCACCGCTGTATAAAATCAGCTTGAGATAAAGTGCAAGACAAACGCGTTCACTGAGCGTGACTGAGACGCGCCTCTGTCCCAGACAAACTCCGCCTCTTCTTCATATCACTCATGTAACTTGTGAACGGCGCTCGCACCTGTAGTTAATCTGCAGTACGTGTCCCGGCATTAAGTGTTCACTAAGAGCTCCATCAGCTCCATTAGACGTCTGTGACCTTCACTACGGGACGTGAGCAGCACCTTGAGGGCGTGACGAGGGCGATGTGAGGAAGATCTGTTCAGTGATCTTCATCTGATGTCAAATGTATTTATGGTTCGTTGTTCAAACAAAACAGTGGAGTGTTTCTGCACAATTCAGCCAGAGGGACACCTGATGGGTTTCCCACACTGTCACACACACACATACACAGACACACACACACACACACACACACACACAGTCTGTGTGCTATTTCCTGGATTACAGAGACTCATCACGTCAGTGTTCTGGCTTTGACTCCGACAGATGAAGACACGAGATGCCGCCTCGCCGTGTAATCGTCTCTCCGGCTCGTCAGCACGCCGCTGCGTAACCTTTACCGGTTCTTAAAGAATTCCTAATCTCAGTGTTCTTTGTTTTATTCATCAGTTGCAGTTGTTGTTTTTTGTAAACTTATTTTTTCTCTTGCCGTGAGTTTCTTTTTCTCTTGAGCTGTGTGAAAGCCTCAGCAGGAAACCCAGGCTGTCGCTGCTACACGCCGCCATTAACACCAAACTAATGTGCCATTTGTCTGCTTTCAACTTTAATTGCTGGATTTTTATTCATAATTTGACTGGAATATTTTTTTTCTTGTTTACTTCTGCTCTGTTCTGTCATTCTCCTGATTTATTGATGAAGCGGTTCTTTTGGAGAACGGGCCCTGAGGGCAGAGTAATCATCCTTTTTTCCCCTTGATTCAATTAAGTGGATGAACAGACCCATCAGGAACACTGAACAGCTCAAATTCAATAATTATTCTATGTACACCATCCAGCGGAGAGATGAGATCTATAGACTTTTTAAATAGCCATCGCATTTTCAGGACAGATGAAGCCCCGGGCCTCATTTGTTGCTCTCGACATGTCTGACTTCGTCTAACACTGATCGATCGAGGACCGAGGATGATGATGATGATGATGAAGAATCTGGACTGGTGCAGTGTGAGCGAATGTTTGATCGAACCGGGTTTTGATTTCATACTGTAAGATCTGCAGTAAGTTTCCAACAGTAATCTGGCAAAGAGCTGAATCTAATGGTCTACATTATTACTGATATCACTCTCAAACTCTCGTCTTTTTCTCCTTTGTTCTTTTAACTCAGATAATTAGTTCAGTCCTAGTAATGTGTCCACAACCATAGGAGGCAGGATGAGCAACAAATACATGTTTTAAATAAAACTAACCATAGTCTCATTCCATCCCCATGTCCTAGCACTCTCCTTTAAAACCAAAACCTACATAAAAGGAAAAAAATAAAATAAATAAATAAATATATATATATATTAGGGCCGGGACTCGATAAAAAAAAAAAATCTAATTAATTAGAGGCTTTGTAATTAATTAATCGAAATTAAT
>JAQQZT010000006.1:356208-367471 GCA_030068275.1 Clarias platycephalus
AATGCGTTAAAAAAATTTAACGCATTATTTTTGTGTAATTAATTAATCTAAATTAACGCGTTAAAGTCCCGGCCCTAATATATATATATATATGCGCTATACATAACACAGCCTAAAACTTAAAATTATTATTGTCCTTAACAAAAACATTTTTAATAAACAACAGCAACGACAGTAATAATAATAATAATCACCTGGACCCGCAGACGAACCTTAATCTATAAAACAGCCAGGCACGTTTTGCTTCATAATGATCATATTCATGGTCCTAAGCCTGAGGTCGCAGCCCGGGTCCTGAGGATATCACAGCCGTGCTGATATTAAGTACAACAGCACGACCTCAAGTGTGATATCACTTTTATACAAACACCATTTATTACCAACAGATTTTGATTTGTTTCTTCAAACAGTCATTTTGCTCCGCGCCTAGCAGAACTAACTAACTGTGACTGGAACAATATTGTTCTTGCAAGAACTATTCCAGAACAGCTGACCTTCATGTCTTAAAATAACAACTGACTATTAGTTTTGTTGTTGTTACGTAATTACCGAATGCCATGCAGTATGTGTTATTTCATCGTTTTGACATCTCCAGTATTGTTATAGAAAATAAATCACTAAAGTGTTAGAAAGTCCAAACTTTAGACTGGTACTGTACAGTAGCTCACCTTTGGTCTAAAATAACACTGAGGTGATTCAGAATCACAACGACTTTGAAGTGATTAGTGTGGAGACGGCGTGTTGTTTAAGACGCTACATAACGTTATCAGGTGTGTGTTGTTACTGAAAGTGCTCCTGTCACTGGGTGTGAATGTGGGTTTTGTCAGACGGCTGCTCTCTCCTCAGTACTGCGGACCGTACAGACCTACTCTCACCCACGCTGAGACACACAGTTAGTGTCATTCACCACTGGACAACACCTGGGACACGCCCACTCATACATACAGTATAGTTACACCTCACAGTGCTGTTACTGTCTGTTATCATCACTCGTGTGGAATAACGCCTCTCGTCCAATCAGATCACTCGCTCAGGACTAAGTGGTGTATATTTAGACTACATGTTGATCTTGCTTTAGCGCTGTTTACTTTTTCTTCTCCCTGCTCCTGTTCGTGTTGTCAGCTGTATCATTAACAAGGTTTATTATAAATTGATATGATATTTATATATGTTTACCCGTTTTGCTCGTTCCACAACTTTTTGTAGACTTTCTTTATTCCGTATAATCTATTACCCTGCGCTGTTCGTTCTGGGAGAAACAGCATTTGTTTTTTTTTTATGAACAATGACAATAAAGAACATCATCAATTTTGAAACTTGAATCCAGCCAGCCTCAGACCATCACTCATCCACTCAACCATTTTCACATTCAGGTCTTCAATTGATTTTTTTTTTCAGTCATTTTAAATATTTTCTGTTTTATGGATATTAAAATTGGAGGCTGTGGTTTGGATTCTGGTACAAATGATGAAAAGATGAAATGAGTGTGTGTGTACGTTGGCTCGGTGCCGTGGTGAGTAAAGAGTGCACGGTCTGATGCTGTAATATTTCAGTGTGTGGTTTTACTCTCGCTGTGCTCCGATTATATAAACAGATTTGATGTGGGATTCAGGAATTCCCTTTGCCACTGTCCTCCTTCAGGGGTTCCCCTTTAAACTCCTTTTTTTTTAATGCTTTCACCTCCATGGGCTTGCCTTCATCTCTGCACTTTTCCCTCTCTCCACGCTCTCCTCTGCTGCTCGAGCTTCTCAGGAGGCGCAGTTTCCTTGGGCTATTTTCCAAGCACACACAGCTGAATGATTAAAATGGAGCAGAAAATCTACGCCCGCACGACCACAACGTTATAAAACTGTTTAAACATATGAGGCAGTGATTTAAAGAAAGAGCTTTATCTCTGCTTTAACACTGACTTTCCTGGTTTTAATACAAGAAAATATCCACATGTTCAGCTCAGTACAGCGTCACGGATACTCACAGTGGAGGACTCGATGGTCACGTGCCTCACTCTGAATTATTAAAAATACTTTTATTGTCACTTTAAAACACTTTTTCTGGTTAATTTCACCAATTTTCCCCTTTTATTACAACAACACGAGAAAAAACACACAAGATTTCTGTAATCGTTTTTTTTATTTATTTATTTATTTTTTAATACATGGCTCTATAAGCTCTGTTCAGATGGGATGAGTTTTCCATGTGGCTGTGTGTCTAATAATTACTACCAGAGTTTGGTTCTCTGTGGTTTTAGCTGAAATGCATAAAGGAAACAATACGTGTGCTTCTGTATGGTTTTTTTCACCACAGGCATGTTGTGGTCATGTGACCTACTGATCATCACAAGCCACACCCATGTACATGTGCGACCAAATGCAGAATGAATGCAAAGGTACCATGAAAATGTTACATCATCATCATCATCATCATCATCGTACCATGGAAGTCTCTCGTTCATCAGCAGTGAGCCCATGAACACATTGGCTCTTTTCATTAGGATGGATCACAACGCAACAACGACAGACTGAGGTTGTGATGAGCAGCACCTGAGGGAAGGCATCAAAATGCTATGGTTACTGAAAGTGAGGACCAACAGGCCTGTAAACAATGTGTTCCTGTGTTCTTTTATTCATCCTTCTAGCTGCTTTTATTCAAAGTGAATGATAGATGAGAGAAAAGATTGAGTGCAGACACAGAGCCGAGCAACAGGTGATCTCTGACATGGCTGAGGTTTAAACTCTCATCCTTAACCGCTGCTCAGGACTTTGTCTAAAGACACCTTTTTGAGGACGAGCTACACATTGTTGGTTCGATGCAGGAGTGAAGGAAGCATCGTCCTTCAGAAAGAAAAAAAAAAAAACAGCAACAAATGTGTATTGACAAAGAATGACCAAGAGCTCGGAGTGTAAAGATACGGCACCTTCACTCTGAGACATGCAAGGATGAACAGAACGTGCTCCTGTGATGTGAACGTGCTCCAATGTTAGAGGACAGAGGACTTGTCCTTCCAGTACATCTCAAGCTCTTTTATATTCCTGTTGTGGACGTAAACAGTTGTCTAATCCAGAGACTGAAACATACATTTTATGGTCTTGAAACCGTTTTGTGTTCCATCATGTGTGTAAGTTTGTGGTTGTTATGTTGTTCAGAGGCTCTCACACAGCCTGGTCTTAAGCTCCTGGCAGGTTTTTAGCTGAAATATCCTGAAGCACTGATAAAGAATTCACAACTATCAGCTTCTATACAGCTGCAGAGCATCAACAAGCTCCTGCCACAGCGTACAGCAGGTAGCAGCGGCTTAAACCTGTATGCAGGTTTCTAGCTCCATACTGCACCATCTCACCAACATTTCTACATGACACTTTAGCCATTACAGGATCTCTCTCTCTCTCTCTCTCTCTCTCTCTCTGTCACATACAGGACGTTTCAGGATCTGGCGCGACAGGTGGACCTGGACTACGGTACCGTGCGGGACTCGGCGGTATATGACTATTTCAGGGCAAAGGGTACAAACCCACTGGAGCAGGACAGCACGTACGCAGAGCTGTGGAGGACCATCAGCAAAAATAACGGACAGGACTACTCTGTGTCCAGCCCATCAGAGGGCATCCGCAAGGTAACAACATGAACGCAGACTTTCGATCAGGGTTGGTTAAGGCACTGGAAGGTCACAGGTTCAAACCCCAGTACCACCAAGTTGGGCTTGTCAGCAAAAGTCCTTAACTCTCAAAAGCTCAGATGTAAAAAAAAAAACTGATCAAAACAGATCAAATGTAAGTAAGGGCGTCTGCCAAATGCTCAAATGGTCAGAAGGTGGAAATTTCCTGCAATGTTCATCACTTGTTCTACCAAGTTATGGTTTCCATAGTAACATACAATAATATGGAGCCTGCAGTGCCAAAGTGTAACGTTTTTTTTTTTTTTTGTTGCATATTTATGACATTTTCTACAGAGTTTACATTTTGTGTGTGTGTGTGTGTGTGTGTGTGTGTTTTTTTTTTACTTTAAGAGAGACTATAAAGAGATGCTGGTGAGGGAACAAGAATTTATAGTTGCCATAACATAAGTGACAAGAGGAACTTGTTACACAGATGTTCAACACCATTAACTGTAGCTATAAATGGATAAAAATGTGACATTGGGAAATTGTTGTGCTATATATAAAGAATTACACAGTTGAAGAATAAAATTGACAACATTTTGATCTGAAAGTGATGAATTTAAGGTTTTCTCTTACACAGTCTCCGCTCAGGAACAATAGCGCGTTGTGATGTTTCACAACTTCCTCCTACAGACGCTCACGCTCATTATTCTGATGAGCAGATTAAGCATTGTAATGAATGGCATTACCGCGACGTGTTGTTATTTGCCGGGCCCTGCGCTAGTTTCAGTGTTTGCGTTAGGTAGCATCAGTAACGCGACCTTCCTGTCCACCTTTTCATTCCGCACTAAACGCTTTTTGTTTCTGTCTCTTTTTGTGTCTCTGAACAAACACTCGTACCAGCAGCTGAAAGGAAACCTGTCAGTCCTGACTAATTAGCAGGAGTGCTGGAAGCCTACACGCAGCGCTGGCAGCGTAGCTGCATTATTTTATTCTTACAGGAGATAAGATCAGTTTTCATCTCTGACCTGCAGCTTATTAATTACTTATCCGGTAATACCTGAGCCCGGTCTCCTCGACTGTGATTACGGTGACATTATCGTCTAGACGAGCTGGGAGTGGGCATGTGCCATAACATTGAAAACTTTACACAAAAGCATCTTCTGTAATATCGAGGGTGTGTACATTATGACCTGAAGTGCTCCCGGGATGATTAGTCTTATGCTAAGTCAAACTGTATAATGAACGTTAGCATCAGCTTAGCATTTCCACAACTGTTCATTTTTCTCTCACAGGCTAAGAAAGGCCCTTACGCGTTCCTCTGGGACATGGCGGTGGTGGAGTACGCAGCGCTGACGGACGACGACTGCACTGTCACCGTCTCGGGCAATAGCATGAGCAGTAAAGGTTACGGCATCGCTCTCCAGCACGGCAGCCCGTACCGAGACCTCTTCTCCCAGAAGTAAATATCCACCCGTCCCCCTCTCTCCACCCGTCCCCCTGTCTCCACCCGTCCCCCTCTCTCCACCCATCCCCCTCTCTCCACCCGTCTCCCTCTCTCCACCCGTCCCCTGTCTCCACTTGTCCCCCTGTCTCCACCCGTCCCCTCTCTCCACCCGTCCCCCTCTCTCCACCCGTCCCTTCTCTCCACCATCCCCCCCTCTCTCCACCCGTCCCCCCCTCTCTCCACCAATCCCCTGTCTCCACTTGTCCCCCTGTCTCTACCCGTCCCCCTCTCTCCATCATTCTCCTCCCTTTCTTACTCTATCTTCAGTTCTTTTCTACTTTCATGATGAGGTGATGTCATGATACTGTTATGTTTTCCTGGAAGTGAAAGGTTCTCTAGATGTTAAAAGGAGGAAAATGAACACAGGATAAATAGTACCTGGCCTTGGGCGATTAGAAATATGAAATGAGAATGAAGTGCTCTGGTAAAGATCAAACAGCTGAATTGAGAGGAAATGATAGCAAGGTGTCATTATCAGACAAATTACGGGCGTTTTTTTTTTTTTTTCCTTTAAGTGCAGAGCTCTGATTTGTTACTATCAGTTTTTGCAGCCTTGAGTTATAAATTGATCAGTTTGTGAACGTAACAGATGCGAGCGGATTATACAAATCTCTGCATAATTGCTTGTAGCCAATTAAAACTGCATAATCATATTTCTTCTGTGTTTGGGCAGCCAGGAGAGCGGGTTTTGTCTCTCAACTGCCTTCATACGATTTCATATTGATCTATCAAGAATATCCTAGCATGACTCAACAGCTTGCAACGCAGACTGCCAGCGATTACTGCGTGCTGGAAGCTTATGCAATCCGCTCAGGTCCTTACATGAGAGTGAAGTATTAAGGAGAACTTAACTTCATAACATGACGATTTTTCTCTCCGACATTCTTACCTAATTAATACTTCAATATGTTATATATTCGATCATTTCTGTCACTTTGAGCAGCGGGGACTGGAACGAAGATTAATAATTACCCACAAAACTGATGGCGGTGACGAACCCTCTGTACCGCGACTGTGAGTGCTGAATTCTGATTGGTCAGACGGTGTCGATTTGTTTTTTCTCTGAGTATTTCACAAAGTACAGTAAAGATTAAAATTAGCTCCTGGATTCGGATCACGTGGTCTTAGTTTTAGATATAAACTATTTGGTTTCAGGGAAATCCAATCCCTGAGTAAATCCAGCTCCATGCTAACACCCTGCGGGACAGCTGGGAGCGTCTCGGTGGCTAATAGGCCCATGAACCAGCGTGTCATCTTCTGTAGAGAGAGGGATTCATCTTACTTTCCCCTTTTCTGTCCCATCAACCTCCATTCCCACCCTGCTCCCATTTATCTGCAGCTCTCTCAAATGGCTCAGCGTGTTCCTCTCTCCAGCCTGGAAATTGCTCGGGTCTCTCTCTCTCTCTCTCTCACTCTCTCTCTCACTCTTTCAGCGGATAAAGATGGCGTACAGTCTCACTCCCTGTTTAAAGCCTTTCACTGAAAGATCTACATTTATTTTATTTTATTTTTGACTGCAGTTTGTTTCAATCAATTTACACTTGAATTAAAATCCCTCTTGTTGTTCAGACAGACAGCAATGCGCACTTTAGCCGCACTCACTGGCTCGAAAGCTCGACAAAACGAGCGAGGCTATTAATGCCTACGAGCTGATCGCGACTTTATAAAGCCTGCTGTGTTTACAGCCTCAACAAAACGTAACGTCCGGAAGTCTTTGAATGCCACAGAGTGTGTCTTCTCTCTGTCCATCTTCTTTATCTTCGCTCTGCATGTGTTCAAATGCGAAGTGACGGAGCGTTGAAAAGAGATTAAAAGTTAAAAGCTTGTTGAAGCGTTCTAACCTGCGCTGCTTTAATGAAGAAAACCTAAACCTGAAGTCGCTTTGTGTGCACTAGGTTCACTTCATCTGCCTGATAAACGCTGTCTGGTTATATACTGTACAGTAATAATACATACAGTATGCAATGTTTACTAAGTCATAGTGAGAAAGTCCAGAAATAACGCAAGATGTGACTGAGGGGAAAATGTGTAAGCCAGTGTGTGTGTGTGTGTGTGTGCTTTAATTGTTTGTTTCTGCAATTTCACTGTTTGGGGCTGAAGCATTCAGAAAGATACAAAAAAATATTTTTAAAAAAAGCATCAGCCTTAATTTTACTCTTTGTATTTAGACTCATTCTTTTGTTCCCAGACAGACTTATTTGAATTCACTTTTGTAAGAAGGGATGGGAAACTACACAATACAGCCTCAGATCGTGTTTCTGCTCCATGTTTATCCAGAACAGGCTGGAGTTCAGATCTCAGAATAGTGACATGTGAAGTGCTGTTGGAGTTTCACCAAAATGTCTCAGTTAAGTACAGTTCTGACATAAACCGTTAAACCTCAAGTGCCAAGACCGTTGTCAGAAACACAGCACCGGTCACTGACCGATTAAAAAAAACAACGAAACAGCCGCTTATACACAAGCCCTGTCAGTGTGTGTTGACGGCAAAGACTTCAGACATCAGACATTTTACTGATACCGGAATCTGGGAACGAAGATGTCGTAAAAATCCCGAAGCTATGAATCTGTGCTATTTCTTTGCGACAACATTTTGTGCTTAGTCATGTTTGTATAATTGATTAATATGAAATAAAATTCATTTCATCACATCGCTGAAAAAAAAAAAAACAATCGGATATGTGACGCTACGGCCGGGGGCCAAAAGTTTTGAGAATGACACAAATATTAGTTTTCAGAGTCTGTTGCTTCAGTGTGTGTAGATCTGTGTGTCAGATGTTACTCTGGTATGCTGAAGTATTGTTTCAAACACTTCATAAGTGTCAAAGGCTTTTATAAATTTTCCCCCTTTTTCCGAATTTTTCAGATTTTCTCCCCTAATTTAGTCGTGTCCAATTCCTCCCAGTCACTAGGGGGCTCCCACATCAAGCTTCTACCGCCATTCAGTCGGGAGGGCCGCAGACCGACCCACGTGTTTCCTCCGATCCACGTGACGTCACCGATCATCTTTTCGAACTGCTCGCTCACGCACCGATGGGGGCGGCGTAACACACTCGGAGGGACAGCGCTATCCGCTCCCTCCGCGTGCGTGAGCTCACAGACGCCCCTGATTGGCTTGTAGAGCCGTCATTAATGTGGGAGCACTAACTACCTCTCATCCCTCCCCCCCTGAGAGAGCTCGGCCAATCAGCTCTCTCTAGACCTCCGGCTGTGAGAGGTAACAGCATCACCCGGGGTTCGAACCAGCGATCTCCAGATGATAAGGCGAGCACTTTACCACTGCGCCACTCGGAGGCCTTTGTCAAAGGCTTTTATTCACAATTACATCTATTTATATAATTTTATATAAACATAAGTTTATATAAAGACTTCTGCAGTTCACCCTGGCATGCTGTCAATCAACTTCTGATCTACCACACTCTGACTGATGGCGCAGCCCATTCGTACATAATCAATACTTGGAGTTTGTCAGAGTTTGTGTGTTTGTGTTTGTCCTCCCGTCTCTTGAGGATCGACCACAAGTTCTCAATGGGATTAATGTCTGGGGAGTTTCCTGCACATGGACACTAAATCTCCATGTTTTGTTCCCCAAGCCACTTTTGCCTTATTTGGAGGAGCCCCATCATGCCGGAAAAGGCATTGTTCATCACCAAACTGTTCTTGTATGGTTGGGAGAAGTTGCTGTCGGAGGATGTTTTTGTCCCGTTCTTTATTCATGGCTGTGCTCCTGGGGAAAATTGTGAGTGAGTGCCCTCCCTCAGCTGAGAAGAAACCCTACACTTGGCTTGACACAGGACTGATGGTAGCGCTCACCTTTTCTTTTCCAGACAAACTTTTTCTAGATGTCAGAAGCAATCGGAAAGAGGATTCATCAGAGATAATGACTTTACCCCAGGCCTCAGCAGTCCAATCCCAGTACCTGTTACAGAATATCAGTCTGTCCCTGATGTTTTTCCTGGAAAGAAGTGGCTGTGTTGTTACCCTTCTTGCAACCAGGTCATCCTCCAAAAGCCGTCGCCTCACTGTGCGTACAGATGCTCTCACACCTGCCTGCTGCCGTTCCTGAGCAAGCTCTGCACTGGTGGTGCCCCGATCTCACAGCTGAATCATCTTTAGGAGACGATCCTGGAGCTTGCTGGACTTTCTTGGGCGACCTGAATCCTTCTTCACAACAGTCTCCTTAAAGTTCTTGATATGATAAATAGGTGCTTTAGGTTCGATCTTGCTTGTAGAAATACCGTTACCTACGAACCCCTTTTGTGCACAGCAATGATGACTGCATGCGTTTCCTTTTAGGTAGCCATAGTTACCAGAGAAAGAACAATGCATTCAAGCACCACCCACCTTTTAAAGCTTCCAGTCCGTTTTTCTAACTCGATTAGTATGAGAGAGTGATCTCCAGCCTTGTCCTCATCAACACTCTCACCCTCATGTTTTGTGTTTTTTTAGGGGGGATGTGTTGAGTTTATTTTTATGACAAAGAGGGACTTTCATCCGATCACTCTTCAGAACATTCTGGAGTAAATACAAATTGCTGTTATAAAAACTGAGGCAGCAGACTTTGTGAAAATGAATATTTGTATAATTCTCCAAACTTTTGACCACGGCTATATATATCCTGACTCCTATATATCAAAAAATGATTATTTTTCTAATTAAAAAGAAAAATATGGCTAAAATGCTCTGGCTTTTAATGGCTGCAGCGTGAATTTAAACATAATTAAATGAAGTTTGTTGTAATGGCAATGCGACCTGTTTGTAATGTAATGTACATGATGATGTAGATGATGATAGAGATGTTCACTAGTAATAAAATGTAAATCCAGGTCATGAATCTTTCACGTCCCAAGCCTACAAGAGGAGTGTACAGTATAGGAGATCTAACTCTATAGCACCAGTGTTAATAATAATAATAATAATAATAATAATAATAATAATAATCACAGTAAAGGGATAAAACACAATAACTCATTCATTGAGTATAAGCTGCAATTATATTTTATATATAATTTTATATATTTTATTTTTATTTATTTTTATTTTTATTTTATATATCAATATATTTATAACACTCCTTGTCCCTCGTTTGATGCTATGCATTTACATAAGGAGGAATGTTACTGTACAACAGGATCGTCTCTGTTTTCACATTTTGTTTACATTTTGTCTCTAAACAAAAGCAAATAAAAGAATGAAACTAATGAAAAGAAGACCAGATCAGGTTCCAGTCCTGTTCCTCTATCAGCTGACTGCAGGCTGAGGTCTGAGGTCCACTGGGCACAGGATCAGCCAGACTGGAGATGAAGACCTGGGCACAGGATCTTGGGAAAAAGACCAAGGATTTTTTTTTTTTTCCAATCTTCAACCGTCCAGTTTTAGTGATCCTGTGCCCACTGTAGCCTCAGATTCACTTCAATTCAATTTTATCTGTATAGCTCCAACAATGGTCATTGAATTTTTACATTATGGATAGAAATTTGAAAAGTGCAGGGAGAGAAACTTATAATGATCAGTTTATCCCTGATGAGCAAGCAACCTTGAGAGGAGCCAGAGCCAACAAGAACCCATCCTCATTTAGGTGATATCAGGTTCCTGTTCCAGCTCACCGAGGAACAAAAGAGGAACCTGATGTGAGCTGCTGCTTTTGTAACCCATCCACCTTACAGTTTTGTGAGAAGCTTAATGAGTGATTATTTGAGTCAATGTTTCCTTCATGTGTTGATAATGATACCATCAATATGCCAGGGTAAATGTTAGGACCCGCTCATGCTGATGTGGCAGGGAGGCTGTAGTTCAAAATAAATACATGAAATAAAGCAACTTTACACATCCTAAAAAAAAGCTTTAACATTTACAGACACCATCCCTGGGCAATCATGGAAGGACGTCTTGTTCATAAATGAATACAGATGCGGGTCAGAACTCATACAGGACAAGATGCAAGTCAAGTCTGAAATCTATTTTTATAGAGACTTGGAGTTGTGAACTTGAATGCCTTCTCTGATGTACATTTCCTCAAACGTTGGAATATAAATACATTTCAATATATAAATCTGGCATTCTGAGACAATAAATCTGCAAAGCTCTGGGCCCGGTTTCTCGAAAGCTTCTTATCGCTAAGTAGTTCTTAAGTTTTACCTTAACCTCTCTCTTAACGTTATG
>JAQQZT010000006.1:372938-385077 GCA_030068275.1 Clarias platycephalus
GTGTGTGTGTGTGTGTGTGTGTGTGTGTGTGTGTGTGTGTGTGTGTGTGTGTGTGTGTGTGTGTGTGTGTGAGTATAGCTGAGTATATTTTGACTTGTGTTCACACCACCAGTAGTAATCTATGCTCGTCCCTAAACTGGGGCATCCTGGTTCCTGTCCAAATGACCCAGTTCAGTTTGTATGAGTTAGACCGGTCAGTTAGGTTCAAGTTAGGTTCAGTTTTAATATACTTTGGTTAGTCTAGACTTTGACTAAACAATACAGATCCGAGTTTAAGCAACACTCTAGCACGTGGTTCAACACCACAATAGATCATGTGTTCAAACTGTACATATGTGAGCTCATGACTCAGATCAGCAGGAAGACGGATCTCACCGACATTGCCCTAAAGATAAGGGAATAAATGAAGACGTCGAGGATAAATCACTGCATTTACAGAAACAAGTCACTCTAATATCACAGTCTGTACTCATTTATCATTATGATGTATAAACAAGATCATAACTCACTGCTGAAGCATAAAAGCTTTCAGTAAATCATCTCCACTGGCTCCAACGTGAGGCTAATCATAATAAAATAAAACGCTTTAACGTCCAGCCAATGATAAGACTTCACAGAATAAGAGTCCCCCCGAGTCCCGTTTAATTTTATACCTGTGCTTTAGTGTTATTTCACGTTTCGCACTGATCCCTAATCCTGGTCTCGCTTAGCTACTGTAACACATTTTCCTGTCCATTGGCCAAATTTGATTTCAAAGTGCACATTCTATACTTCTCCTTCAATTCGATGCTATGCAGGCAATTCCCACTGGGCCTTTTATTGTGGAACGTTGACCAACAAGAAAAAAAAAAAAGCAAGAGAAAACTAATTGCGTGGAGCTTCAGAGTTCTCAGAAAACCTCCCTCCCTTCCCTTCTCTCTTCCTTCTCTCGCCCTCTCCAGGACAAGGAGGTGAACCTGGAGCAGGTGCATCGGCGCATGAACAGTCTCATAGACGAGGACATGGCGCACAAGCAGATCCCCGGGCCATCTATCGAGATCTCTGCCCTGGACATCGGTGGCATGCAGCCGGGCCAGGCGGCACGGGAAGCTGGCCGGGATTTCGTGGGCACGGCTCTTTCCGTGAGCACCTTCCTGCCAGAGCAAGCCCATGGAGTGGGCAGGACACTGGCACCAGGGCCTGGCACTGCACTCCCGCTGCCCCTGGGCAGCTCCACCATGCCCTCCTCCATCCAATGCAAACACAGGGCCCCCAACGGGGGTCTCTTCCGGCAGAGCCCCGGCAAGACACCCATGCCACTGCCCTACCCACCGGTTCCAGGAGGACCCATCCCCGAAGCCATTGACCCCACCCATAGCACGTCAATCTGAGGCCACAGGGGCGGCTTTCTTGTGGGAGAGGCAGGCCATGGCAGTACGACTGGGGGTGTAATGTATAAAAAGAACAAAGTAAAAAAAAAAAAAACATACACACGTAAGGGCGGAGGAGATTTTTAAATATAGATACAAAAAACATCAAAAAGATCTTTTCTTGTAAATACTTGTAAATAACAAAAGAGCGAAGTGAGTTAAAGTGTATTTTGAATATTCTCAATTTTTGGAGTTGAGTTACAAAAACTAAATGAAAATAATAAAAAAAAAAGAAACAATTAAAAAAAGGACTTTAAAGAGACTGATTAAATGGCTTTGTAAATTTTGTTCTCTATGGATAAAGACGCAAAATCATTGTGATTGTTTTCTAAGTGCCGAAATAAAAAAAGATGTCTCTCCGCAGTTTCTTTACCAGATTATCACACATTTCACTTCATTATGAATCATAATGAAGATTAATTAATCAGTTTTGCACCCAGTTTTTCTTTCTGTTTTTAAACTCCCAGTTATTCTTCAGACCCGAGAGAGCATTGTCTCTGTTCTGATGTTCAGCTGTTTCCATTTTTTCTTTTTTTTTTCTTTAAGAGAAGTTTGATTCTGGTTGGTGTTAGCATTACCATTAGCGTTAGCACGGAGGCTACAGAATGTGAGGTCGAGCGAGGCTGGAAGCCCCCCGAGCACAAGGTTCACACGAAGCAGAAAGCGGAGAAAACCCTCTGGTGTGGTATTGGGTCCGATCTGTTTTTCGGATGTTTGACTGCTTAATGAATGCGAACATTTATTTTTCATATTTTTTACGATATACAGTAACATATGTAACATACAGAGATATTTTCCTTCAGAGTAAACTGCAAAGAAATGAAAAGGATTTTATCATTCACAAACTCTGTAAAGACAAATCTAAAATATAAAAGGTATGAAACAGTACACGCTGTGATGAATGTTATGTTTTTCTTTTTTTCTTCTCTTCTTTGTTTTTTTCCTGGAAATGAATGTAGGGGAAATGTCATTGTGTCATTGTGAGGAATTTCTTTTGAAGAGGATGGGTTGTGTTTTTCGCCAGGTTCTCTCGCCTCATCGTTACGACTGACTTTGCATCACAATACGATGTTGCCCAGAAATATGAATTGTGTAACTGCACTTATAGTCCTTGTCTTTTCTATTATTGTGTAATTGTTTTTTGCTTTGTTTCCACCTCGGCCTGAGAATCAGTCTGTGTTTCATTTTCCTGCGCTTTCTCCACCATACTTCATGTTTAACACGAGTGATGGAGGACAAACATCTGACAGCAGGTGTAGATCTCTCTCTCTCTCTCTCTCTCTCTCCGCTGATATCCCAAAAGACTCGGCTGACTTTCTCATGTTCGGAAGTCGAATAAGGACACTCCTTTTCCTGAGCGGAGGAGACCTAAGTCCTGGCATCAGCGCTGCACATCTTCAAATCACGGTCGCAACCTGAGTATCTCGTGTGTGTTCCAGTAGTTTCTGACGTTAACCAAAGCGATATCATACTACACTGTGTTACACCCTGAAACGCCGCCCGGTGGTGGAGACCATGATGTCCGACCTTGTCCTAGGGACAGCCGTGTGCTCACTGCTTTTACTGCCCTGACTCCCTTACACTGAAGGAGGGAAACATAAACAAACAAACAGATGATATTCATTATAAAGATTAAAAGAAAGGAAGAAGTCTATCACAGTGCAGTCTGTAACATTACACCAGAGGGAGACTCTTATTTTGTTTATGAATATGCTGCTTGGAGTTTCTTAATTCTTTAATAAAGAAATATGGTTTACTTGTGTGTGTGTGTGTGTGTGTGCGCGTAAGTGACGGTTGATCAGTTGATTGGTGATGATTATTTGCATGTGAACGGAGAGCTGTAAGTTAAAGGGCTTCGTACACTGTTTAAACTGGTTTCTGTGAGAGCTGAGCAGAAGCAGATACTGGTTCCAGTGCAGTCTGAGCGTTTGTCAAATTACACACATCAGTGCATCACACACCCGCGCATGACACATCTGCTTGCAACACCCAACACAAAATCTCGAATACAAGTTAAACTTTCTGAAACAATTACAGAATCCAGCAATAATAATAATATTAATAATAATATTATTATTAATAATAATAATAATAATAATAATAATACAGTGAAGAGTGAGCTCTCATTTTCAAAGGTTTCACGTCGTGCAGCTCAACTCAGTTCAGGTGTTCACAATCCAAACACACTAAAACAACAAAAAACAGGTCTCTCTCTCTCTCACGCACACTAAATTTCTCCAAGACATTTGCAGAGGTTCATTTCATTATTATTCATAAAGCATTTATGCATTAAAAGATTATATTAGAGTGACTAAATAAATAAATCAGAGTGTACAGGAACGCTACTTCAGTCTGCTTTACTTTCTGCAGGAACTACTGTAAATCCAAAAACACACGAAGTAAAACCATGGGAGAGCCGGGAAACTAACGACACCTGTATACTGTCTCAACACACACACACACACACACACACTTAAGATGTTTATCAAACCCTAAAGGTGTTCTTTAGATGTACTACAGTGATGTAAAGAATTGACTTTATTTAAATTCCCCGTCGTGTCCTCTTCCTCTCAAGGTTTCTTCCTCAAACTGATGTTAAAGTCGCTGCAGTTTTTCCGCACATCTAATTTATTTTAATTGATTTTTTGATTGTGTAAAGCTGATTGTGACAATGACCACTGTTAAAGGCTCTATACAAATAAAATTTAATTGAAACTTCCCTGTGAACACAACACCATTAACACCACTTTATCGTTCCGGCCATTCACTGAACAAATAATCGCGTTCAAAAAAATTTCTTCTGTGAAAGTGATGATGTGATGTGCAGCACGTCTCTGCCACGATTATTTACAGCGACAGTGTTCTCTGAGGTTCAGGTGGAAAGTAAATGATATGTATTATTATGTATTATGTATGTATGTATTATTATTATTATTATTATTATTATTATTAATAATAATAATAATAATAATAATAATAATTTATAATAATACTTTATATCATCATCATCATCATTATTATTATTATTAATACTTATTATTATTAGTCTTAGACTTGTTTGGGTTTGAACTCATTGTTTTTTTCCCTTTTTTAAAATTACACAGATTTTGCTGTTTGAAAGAGAACTCAGGAATGATAATTAGTTTGAAAGCTTTTTGTGTCAAAGCAATGAAAATATTGCTAAACACATTTCAGTCTCTGTAAGAACGCGAGTAAAATCTGTGTAATTGGATTTTCTTTATACTCAGCTTCATCCTGGCCGGGTTTACAGTTAGTCTTCATCCTAGTCTTTAACGGAATGCCAGGTCCATCCCAGGGCATCACACACACACACACACACACACACACACACACACACACACACACACGTCAGCTGATTCCTCATCAGAAATGTTTTTTCTTCGTGCCTGTGTTTCTTCTGATTTCTCTGATCTCTGCTGCCTGAAAACATCCGGGACACTCCGGGTTCACCGCAGCCCTGACCAGTATAAAGCTCTTACTAAAGGCCATGGCAGTGGTGATGCATCTACTGTTCTTTCATTTACCTTCACTAAATGCTTTATCCTGGTCAGGGTCGCCATGAACAAATTTTAGGAGAAACTGAACCTCCAGGCTCATTACAGGACACTGTGGGAGGAATCACATAATCCCCGTAGAAGCAGGAGGGATTACCAAGAGTTCTTTCCACAGTGGGTGGGATTGATCAGAACTCCTTCTGTAAATGGTTGAAATGGGATTTAAACACACACACACACACACACACACAAACCCAAGCCTAACCCTATTTCATGTTATGTTGAACATTGTGATCAAGGCATTACATATAAAAATGAATGAAAGCAGGATGAGAAGTAACTGGAGGAAGATGTTGATGTGAGAGAGACTTCTACGTGGCTCTGGTGATGAATCGCTCTCACTGAGCTTGGCCTTGAACTCGAGCATACTTTATCCTGTGATAGAAAAAAAAGGGATTTTTATGTATATAAAAGTTGTGCCATGATTGACAATTTCACAAAAGCAGCAGTACTTTAAAAAGATTCGGGATGTTCAGGGTCTCAGTGTCAGCTGCAGCGCGTTTTACATCCACTGGCTTGAATTTGAGTTTTTGTTTCTCATAGCTTTATTTCAAAACTGTAAGGCAGCATAACGCAGCGGCAGAGGTACTGTTACTGTACTGTTTACAGGAAACCGGAAATAACTATACAGTATATTCACTGTATACTGTATAGACATTTACCCACCACTTCATTATACCTGTTCAACAGCTTGTTAATGCACATATCTAATCAGCTGATCACATGGTCAAGACATGGATCCATCCCGCTGTGTATCAGCGGTTCAGACTGGTGGTGGTGGTGTGATGGTGTGGGGGAGATACTGTACTGTTTCTTGGCAGCCTTTGGACCCCTTAGTACCACTTGAGCGTGGTTTAAATCCCACAGCCTAACTGAGTATCGTTCCTGACTGTGTCGATCCCTATATGATCACAGGATAACACGTCATGCCACAAAGCTGAAATCATCTCACACTGGTTTCTTGATGGTGAGGTCACTGTACTCCACACTCACCTGATCTCACTCCAATAGAGGACCTTAGACAAATCTGCAGCGGCTGCGTGATGTCATGTATGGGTAAGGAGTGTTTCCAGCGCCAAGTTGAATATACTGTATGATCTGAAGAATTCTGAAGGCAACCAGTACTAGTAAGGTGTACCTAAAGAAGTGGCCAGTGAGTATATTGCAACTTACAGTAGCTGTTCAAAGCATTTGCTTCAAAACAATAAATAAACAATAAAACACTTTTGTATGCCTGCTTGTTTTTCATAATTTCAGATTAATTCTGAGATGAATCCTGAATGAGGAGGACGTGCATCAGTGATCACTGCACAGATTACAGATCAGAGGCAGTTCACGAGTTCAGATAATACACGCCACTGAGAAAGGAAAACAGTGTTTTTCTTATGAAAACAGAATTTCCAAGATACTCATCTTTAGATAGATAGATAGATAGATAGATAGATAGATAGATAGATAGATAGATAGATAGATAGATAGATAGATAGATAGATTTATTAATCACAAAGGGAGATTGTACCATTACAGTAGCCACTTCACAGATTACACAATAACACACAAAGAATAGGGTTGAAGAAGAATATTAGGCCATTATTATAATTATAAGGCCAAAATTAGGTTAATATTAGGTTATATTAATAATCCCAATGAGAAAAGGGTGAAGTTATTTAAATATACATCGGGGAACTGCAGTTTCTGTACATACAGTAAGATGCACCAGCAAGTTATAATATTAATAGAAGAGAGAGTATATGAGCATGTTTATAGTGATGTCAGAGATGGAGCATCCTCCTCTCCACCACCGCCTCCACACACTCCAGGGGAGCGCTCGAGATTAAGCGAAGCCAGTTCTTACCTGGGAACATTCTGAGGAACATCAGATTCATGTGACCCACTATATGATTTCTTCATATTTAAATTCAGAAATATTTGATTTATAGTCTGAAATACTTAAGAATAAGAAACATAAGAAACTTAAGTGTTATAGGTTCTAAAAGTAATTATATATAAAAAAAAGAATTTGCCAGTTTTTAATGTGTGGCAAGTACCAGTACAATAGAAAAGAGCATTAAATTTACACATCCGTATACGACATCCTCTGTGGATGATTCAGTGCGAAACCATTAAAACTAACTCTACAGCTCACTCCAACTCCACTTTCTCCTCTAAGAGAATCATTAACACACATCCTCCATCTGATTCTGTCTCCGCTAATGTGTGAATCTCTTTAACGTCTTATTCCTGAAATATACTTTTTCATGAGTCGTCCGTTATAGAGATTTTCTTAACGTTCACTCGTAAGTCTGTTACATGTTCATCTCCTGTATTAAAAAATGTTAATTAAGTCACATGAAAGTATTATGTTCTCTCTCTCTCTCTATCTTTTTTCTTTATTGTCACATCAAACTGTCTGAATTCTGATGAGATCCTGGACGACTCTGTTCCCCTCGTTATAGACCCTCAGGACCTCACTGTAAAGTGACTCTAACATAGGACTTATAACTCCTACTGATTTATTTAAATGGCGAATATGCAAATGAGATGAGCTTTCGAGAGCTTTTAAGCTCCACTATTAGCCGCATGAGATTTAGCTAACATTATATACAGTTCTACAAGTGTGCTTTATTAAAGCGTTTCAGTAGCTGGCTCTGTAAGTGATAGCATTTATCTGCTTAGTTCATTGTTTGAAGTCAGTCATATAGTTAAAGCTTTATACAGATTTCCTTTACGCACCTGTCCAGGAGCAACACAGCTAATCCTGGACATGCCTAACTCTGGACATGCCTATTTCGGGACACAGTGAAACCTGGACATGCCTAATCCTGGACACATCTAATCATGTACATATCTAACCTTGGACATGTCCAATCATGAACACAACTAATCCTGGCCATATCTAAATGCTGGATATGTCGAATCATGGACATGAGTAATCATGGACATATCTAATTGTGGACATGTCTAATCCAGGACACATCCAAATATCGACATGTCTAATCCTGGACACTGATAATCCTGGACATGTCTGATCCTAGACACAGATAATCCAAGACAGATTCAAACACTGACACGTCTAAACCTGGACATATCTAATCCTGGACACATCTAATCCTGGAAAAGTCTAATCAAGGACATATCTAATCCTGGAAATGTCTAATCATGGACATATCTAATCCTGGACACATCTAATCCTGGAAAAGACTAATCAAGGACATATCTAATCCTGGAAATGTCTAATCATGGACATATCTAATCCTGGACACAGATAATCCTGGACATGTCTAATCCTGGACAAATCTAATCATGGACATGTCTATTCATGGACAAAGTTGATCCAGGGCACTTCCAAACATTGACACGTCTAAACCTTCAGATATCTAAATCATGGACACGTCTAATCCATGACATGTCTAATCCTGGACACGTCTAATCCTGGACACGTCTAATCCTGGACACATCTAATCCATAACATGTCTAATCCTGGACACGTCTAATCCATGACATGTCTAATCCTGGACACATCTAATTATGGACATATCTAATTATGGACACAACTTATCCTGTTTTCCCTTTAACAGTAATATCTTTGTAATACTTGGAAAAAGCACTGCTAACGTTTGTTATATTTATAGAATGAAACATTGAGAAACACACACTGCCTCGCCCTCTCTGCTCTAACGCAACACACTGATCTCTGATTGCTTTTACAGTAGTTTCACCATCTGTGTTTCGGGTCTGAGGTATTTTTCTTGCTCTTTGTTCATGCATCAAATGTGTCACAGGTGGTTTAGAGGCCTTAAACGCACACTGTGATGAAATAATACACAGATTTTCCCCAGATGACATACGGATCAAAGGGAAACTGTGTGTCTGTGCATTACTTTACATACAGCTTTGTCTCACATGCTGAATGTGGTGTAGTCTGTGTAGTCGTGCCCTAGCAGCTCACATACTGTACGTCTGGCCGATATCATCCCTGTACTGCATGTTATATTAGCAAGATGTAGCACGGAGAGTGTTTGCTATTTGCCAATGTATTGCAGAAACATCGCTATTTAATCCATAATTCCCCCAAGACGATTGTAGTGGACATGACAAAAGGTTAATGTTATTTGTTTATGTCACATGTTCGTGACGAAGAGTCACGAGTTACGTGAATTAAGAATATTAATCACCTGTGCAATTAGGGCATGGAGGGAGGGGGCGAGCAAGGACGATGTATTCTTTGTTGACCAACATAAGACAACAAAACTTGACACCATCAGGCTGTCCAATAAATAAAACCAACTAAAGATAAGTTTTGCCTCACGGATGTTTTTATTGTTGCGTCGCCAATGCATTGAGTTCTCGTTTAGCCTCTCAGCGGCGTTTGGTAACTTCAGAGTAGCCGCTACAACGATGTCCGGGTGATGAATCAAAGCTGTAACATCGGCTGCTCTGCAGATAGACTTAACTACTAGCTTTATTCATTTTATTTACAAATATTTTATTATCTAACATGAAAAACAACACTGACATCCAAAACTATCTCTCTGATGGCATGTGTGTGTATAACAAAGAGACACGATTGAAGTTAAACTGAAAATCGGACTGAATGTCATCAAAAACAGAGGAACAGAGGAACAGTAAACATCATCGTCTGGCCGAGACAGCAGACACTCCGGATTCTCCACCGGACAGTTTAAAAGAGGGAGGAAAAGCAATGAGCACCATACTGGAAGAAACAAAACCTAAGTCCCTTCACCGCTGTAGCTGTAATGGTTTAACTGTTTCTCTAAACCCCCTAAAGGCTGCCTGGATCTAATGCCACTGAGAAACACAGAGCATGTACAGTATTATTGCTTGGCAAGCAGTAAGTTACAGTATATTATGGCGCCAGATCAGTGTTTTATTTCACGAAGAACTGTAACACAAATCTATTTTGTGATCTATATACAGAGTCAGCAAAAAATTGCACGTGTATAAATATTTTAATACTTAATTTATTTCTATACGTTATATATTGATATAGTGTATACGTATGTGATAATGTTAATAATATAATATTAATCTAATATACATCATACCATTTTTCTTTTCCTGAACTGTGTATACATTTTTACAGACTGATGAAGCTGCATTTACAAACCGCTCGACTTTCCTGAACATTCCTGCATTTGTGTGGATTTTTTTCAAACTTCAGGCAATCACATGAATGTAGAGGCTATGTGACTGACTGTGACGAAAGCGTGCTATTTCTGCACTGTGTGACTATGCAAGGCTTTAAAACTCAAATAAGGTATATGTAACTAATATGCGGAGTCATACATCATCAGACGGGCCTCATCATCAGGATCCGGCCTGTGCACTGCAGACGTCTCTGCTCTCACACCCAATTCAATTAAGGAAAGGCTGTTAATTAGCTAATTGAGGTTAAATGAGGTGTGCTGGGAGCTGAGAAAACACGAAAATGTGCAGGGTGGGTGGTGGGTTGGGTCATGTGATCATCCCTGATAGGCTGCACGGAACGCCATCTGAAAAAGGTTCACTGGTGAATCTAACCGTGTCAGGGAAGTCTCAAAAATCTACTGTTCACAAAAGTGGAGTGGTTTGGAAATGCAGCTTCATCAGTCTGTAAAGAAATGTGTAATCTACAGTATATAAAGAAAAGAAAGGTTAGAACTCGCTCTTTTAGTGATATCTTCACGTTTCTTACATTGGAGGACCAGAAACAAGTCTCAGACAAGCTTCTGTCTGGATTTTGTCACGACATCACATGAAACTGGCTCGACAGAATTTAATGAAACCTTGCCAGTCCTTCAGTATCTGCCTGACGTTAAATCAGCCCCATAAATTAAAACAAAGTGTTGAGTAGACGGGACATTATGAGCAGTAACGACAGATTACATCACAGCAGTCAGCGCTTTTTCAGACAAATATGGCGCTTTTGTCCTCATGGTGGGCGTGGCTATACAAGTCACTCAACAGAGACAATCAATGGAAATACTGTATGTGGAAGACACAGAAATGACTGTAATGCACCTACAAAGCGGCCAGATCCTCATGAAACACAAACAATCGGGCAACACAGCATGGCTTACTCAAAAGAAAGGTATGTAACTTTTGAAAACTGAACCTTCAGAGATGACTGTACAGATCATTGTATGTTTATTCTTCCCCCGGCAAGTTTAAAAAAAAGTTCGTCGTATATGTTCTAAAACCGTGATGCTATTAGAAAGCAGTAATGTGACAATCCTAAAAGGACAGCACAATTTCATCACCAGCGTTGTGGAACAGCCTGACTATGGGGCAGGGAATATATCAACCCAGCATGGCTGGAGCTGCATTAGCACTCACCCCATGCAGAAGCCAGGAGTGTAGAGAATGTGGGCAGCACTGACAGAGCCACCCATCACCCTACCCTGGAGGAATACCTGAAGCAGCTTCTGGAGGTGGTGTTCAATAGCAAGCGGTCACCCTGGAGCTAGCTAGAGGAATTCAAGCAACTACCAATGCCATCTCGTGGCTTCAGGAGGCTAATGGCAGAGCACCCCACTACCTCTGCGTTGGATAATTAATGTCTGCTTCCCAAAATCAGACCAGCTGATGATGCCAAGGCTTATCTCACTATATTTGAAGGACTGCTGAGTAGGACCCTTGACCGCCCAAAGCCTGATCACAACGATACTGTCCTTTGACTCTGCTGCTAACCTCCATGGAGCAATCTCGCACTTTTTGCCCAAAACCCAAAGCTCGACATGTGTGCATATATATTAGCATTGTCATGCAAATGAAGAGACAGTGACATGCTAGTGATCTGGACACATGTTAGGATTAATGATCATGCAAGCAGACTGTGATGATTTCTCCTACAACACAGATCACCTGATAAAATATGAATGGATGAATGAATGAATGAAAGGATGGACGGAAAGGAATGCATGAAGAAGTTTGGAATGAGTGACTGAATGGTTGAAAACAAACGTTTAATCATCTCAGGAAAATAAATTCTAACATCGTTGAACTGTCATTGTAACTTGAGTTTCTTTTTCTTCTAATCTGAGAACAGCATTTATGTCCATACTGGACTCATTAGGAATAAATCAGTGTGTAGTAGGACCCACTCATAAAGCAGGTCACACTTTAGATTTAATATTATCCTTCGGATTAAGTATA
>JAQQZT010000006.1:439149-449342 GCA_030068275.1 Clarias platycephalus
AAAACCTCATCCCCCTGTACAGGTGTCATGAATGAGAAATCTAGCTATAGAGACCAAAACCAATTTTCTTGTGCCAGACTGTAAACATGTTTATTTCTGTTGTAAAGTTGGTCATTTTATCATGGGGCTGTATGGGGATTAACTTTTTGAGCCAGTGCCACATGGCAACAGTATGGCTGCTTTGAATCTTAGTTCTGAGTGATCTCTCTTTGGTAGCTGAGCTCCAGATTATAGTTTTGTTTTTTGAATCTTGTTTTGATTTTTTTTTTATTCCCTGTTACATTTAAAAATCCCTGCATTTACACTTGCATCCATCATATATTTTGGGCAAATTTGATTCTGATTAGTCAGAATATGTTGATTAATTAGTAAACATTATCTTCCATTATCTGTCATTTTCCATGACCGCATTGCAGTAGCTAAACACAGGTTTATAATAATGCACTTTGCAAATTGATCATATGTATTGTCATTAACAAATGAAAGAATATTTAACTGTTAGTAATTTGCTGTGGTACAGTATGAGATAAATAAAACCCTCAAGGGCATGATGTCATAGTCAGTTTCATTATAATATATGTAATTCTCTTTGCATCAGGCTTTTATTTCTTATACATCAGCAATTTGCCAACTTTTTTATTTATTTATTATGTGACCTTTCACCTTTAGGGTCGAGAAGTCAATTCCTGGCGTTCCCAAATTGCCCGTAGTGTGTGAATGGGTGTGTGAGTGTGTGTGTGTGTGTGTGTGTGTGTGTGTGCGCCCTGCGATGGATTGGCACCCTGTCCAGGGTGTACCCTGCCTTGTGCCCGAAGTCTACCCTGAATATAGGATAAAGCGGTATAGAAAATGAATGAATGAATGAAAGTCAATTCCTCTCAGGTCTTTATGTGTGGAGTTCGCATGTTATCCCCCGTTTAGTGTTCAGAGTCACCAGGAATAGGCTCCAGGCCCCTGCAATCTTGTACAGTGCTATAGAGGATGAGCGAGCGAGCAAGCGAGTGAGTGAGTGACACCTCAAATTTTTAATTCATTTATCCTTGCTGTGTAAAATCAGAAAACATGAAATTACACCCTTCATTTTAACTGGCACTGGAGACTCCTTCCATAAATGCTCAATGTAAAAAAAAAAAAAAAAACACATTTTTTATGCATGTTTGTGCAGCGTACTCTGTACAGCGTACACTTCCCTGTGAGACGTTTCTATAGAAACCATAAGGTATTGGAGCGAGCGCATCAGTATAAACCTGCTCGGTGCATTTGTGTACTTTTTTGGGTAAAGAGTGAGTTTCGTTCTGATGGAGGTGTCGGTGCACACGCTGCGTTTGTTTTCTCTTTAATTAAGGCTATGAAACAGAACCATGTATCTGAGAACACTGTGTTCTTTCGGCTCTTGTAAAATAAATGAGCTGTGCTGCATGACGCTCTCTCGCTCTGCTTTAAAGTGGCTTAAGGTTCAGTCCAACAATTAAATATTGAAACCTGGCTCTTGGCCTGAGGCTGTGTGCGATCCTGAGATGGAGATTTGCTGCTGAGCGTGGCTCTGCATTTTCAAACCTAATAGGCGTTTTTCATTGTCGAACACAACATAAAATCCCCGCGCTCCGCTTTCCACAGGTCTGTGTGTGGTTGAAGGCATTTGTTATAGATGTATCTGGCAGGAAACACGATGGAGAGCCTGTGAGAACTCTCAGCAGAGGCTCCGACACACTGAGCTCTTGACAGAAGTAAATAAAATGTTAATGTGCCATTATATTGGGTGTCAGTAAACATTTCTCCGTAAACATATCCATTCATTTAGACGTCTCTAGTTGCTGTCTCGATAGTCTGAAGCAGAAATTCGGGAGGTGGGTGAGCGCATTGTAGCGACGTCTTCCCAGACTGAGACACGCTTCTCTTTCCCGATGGTTAGTTATTTCACCTTTAGGTATCTAATCAGCTAATATTTTTTGCTACATTGGAGCACCAGAACGTCCTTTCACATCGAGTGCAGCATCACAAAGGGAGATCTTTGCTTGTTAAGTTCCTCTGTGAAAAATAGAGGAAAAACAAGGTCCTTCTGAATTACAGGGAAATGTAGACGTCCCACTGTGTGTGTAATAGCACTGCCCCATTTTATACCACACCGCCCGGCCATTTGTGTTTGTTACACAATACACTCCAAACTGTGCACATTTTATAAACAACATCTTCACAAAAATGTCCAGGTTTTAATATGAACTACCTGTTTTTCACCCCAACTCTCTCCTCTCTACTCTGATTTATTATCCCACCTGCTGTTGATTATTTTCTTATTATTTTAGTTAGAACTGCACAACCCTAAGCAGAACATCAATCACCTCTAACCTATTACACTGGCACTATCCTTCAACATGTTTCTGAACAATTATTCTTTATAATGTTTGTAAATTTGTCATTTTTTTTAAATCTTCTGTTTCATTTCCATTTTATATAGCGTGCCAAAGCAATGATTGGAGCATGCAAGAGCATGTGGACAGATTAAGTACACGATCAGCACAAAGAGAGTAAAATGATGCAAAGGCATCGATTATGTCATCGATGTAATTAAATTAGTAATATAGAAGTCGTACTTAAAAACTGTGATTGACTGTGGCTTTGTACCGTTCCATCATTAACATTCATCTTCTGTATTGCTTATCCTGAATTCCTGGTTGCAGGGGGCTGGAGCCTATCCCAGGAGACTTTGGGCACAAGGCAGGGCATACCCTGGACAGGGTGCCAATCAATTGCAGGGCACACACATACAGTACTCATTCACACACCATGGGCAAATTGGGAACGCCAATTAGCCTAATCTGCATGTCTTTGGAATGCGGGAGGAAACCAGAGTACCCGGAGGAAACCCACCAAGCACATGGAGAACATACAAATTCCACACGCACACACACACCAAGGCAGGAAGCAAACCCTCGACCCTAAAGGTACTGACCACTACACTACCATGCTACACATACTACACAGGTACAGTAAGCGAAAACAAATTAGACGGGCTAATTGTTGGTAATTAATGAGAAATGAAGTTGTCTGTAGACGTTGTGGTGCAGAAGTCCTTATAGTGCTGATTGACTTAAAATAAGATGACCATGAAAGTAATGGAACAAAATGTTTAAATGTCTGCATATAAATAAACAGTAAATTTATTTCCCTCCTATAAACAGACCGAAAATGAGTGTCGTGATCAGACAAGAAACATTTTAATAATAAAGTGCAAAAAGTCTCATTTTAATATTAATACAAACATTTCATTAGGAGAGCTGGAGATTTCAGTAAAGTGTTCAGATGAATTCATTTTCTTTAATTCTTAATTTATGTCAGTCTGTGTTTTTACACACAGAGACCTCTATTACAGTGTGTGTGTGTGTGTGTGTGTGTGTGTGTGTGTGTGTGTGTGTGTGCGCGAGAGAGAGTGAGTGATTATACTGAATGTAGATCTTAGTGTCTTCACAGACCAAAGCAGCATCATCGACTCCACCAGAGTCACTAACTTTTTGCCGTCCTTCTACCCAGGCAAAGGCACAGGAACCTTCTCTCCAGAACCAGCAGGTTCAGGTCCAGCTTCTTTCCCACAACCATCACACTGCAAAACTCTCCACTACACTGTTACCCCGCACACACCTTATTACCTGCAATCATATACATCACATAGCTTACTGGGATGCGTGTGGTGACTGGGGACAGTTCCACTTTCCCATAAAGACAGTCCTGTCCTCGGCTGATGCAGACAGTTGCATCACTGGACAGTTGCATCGATAGTTCAGGACTGGAATTTCCTACAGTCTACTTGCTTTGTGTGTCAATGACCATTGTTTAAAAATGTTATAGAAATAAAAATGTACTTGTTTTGAAATGTGATTGGTCAGAAGGTGCTAGTTAATTTCCTGTCAGAACAAACTTTCATCTGCGAAGCAAAACACAACCCTGCAAATCATGACCTTGTATCAAGTAAAAATATCGTTTTTGTTTTTGTCGTTCAGTTGTGCCCGACTCTTGTGAACTTATGGACCATAGCACACCAGGTCTTCCTAGATGGTGTCCATGGGTTTTCATGACAAGGATACTGGAGTAGGTTGCCATTTTCTCTCCAGAGGACCATCTACGGGCAATTTGAAAACACCTACAGTATTTGAAAACACCAATGGTTTAGCTTCCACATATCTAGCCAGTCTTCTGACACGTTACAATCCGCCACAATTCTTAAGATTCCAAAACTAGTTTTTTTTTTTATAAGCTTTGGAATAGCCTTCCTGATAATATTCGGGTCTCAGACACAGTCTCTCTCTTTAAAAGTAGACTCAAGTCTGGCATACACATAATTCATCCATAACCTCATACTCCAGTACATCTAAATGCACACGGTCATATAGTGCTGCTTATATCATGAATAGCAGCATGCTAATTCCTTTCCACATGTTCTTTTTTCCCTACCCATCCCGAGGCATCTGGAGATTGTGCCAGCTCCAGTAGACAGAGGCCGACCCTGCGAGGATCCTGGGGCATCTGGAAGACCACCTCCAGCTGGATTCTGCTTCGTGATGATTTTGGTTTATCAAAGCAATGATGCCAACCTTATGTTGACTTTGAGGATGACAACAACCTCCTAATTATAACACATATTAACATTCTACATATGTTGTATCTGCATGACACTGTACATAACTGCAGAAAAGACATTGTTCATATCACACCCCACAGTGTTTAGAATAATTTATAATCATACTATCCAGTGTCGCGCAAGTGAGGATGGGATCCCTGGTTCCTCTCAAGGTTTCTTCCGATTGCCACCTCAGGAAGTTTTTCCTTGCCACAGTCGCCTCAGGCTGGATCACTAGGGATGATTTTGTTTCTTATGTTCTGTAAAGCTGCATTGAGACAATGTTCATTGTTAAGTGTTACAGTATATAAAATTTAATTGAACCAACAATTTAATTATTTTCCAACATTTTAAGCTTAAATTTCTTGTTCTGTTGGCCCATTTTATTTTAAAAATTGTTATTTAAGCATTTATTTCCATAAATAGACAAATTATCTGCCAATGAAGCAGAAAATGTGTGCTTTAAAGTTAAGCATTAGAAATAGGCTTCCGCATATTTATGTTTAGTTTATTATTTACTAAAATAGATCAATGTGATTATTTTCTTTTTAAATCAAATCAAATCACAAAAAAATTACAATTACAATATGAAAAGTATGAAAGTACAAGATTCAGGTATAAAAGATTAAAATATACAAATAACTATCCACAATTAAATAGAAGTTATACAATATAAGCAAATTTAACAAAATATACAAATAAATAATAACAGTAGAGAGAGTAAACCAGACAAATAAAAAAAAGGGGGGGGGGGGAATATAAAATAAATAAATTAGCTAATTAAATAGCAGATAAAATAGATCACTGTGACTAGAATTACCGCTCATTCACACGGACATTCCTACAGTAGCAAACACTCCGCTGATGATAAACAGATTATATTAAAACATGCATAACTGTGGATATGGTGATGTTTTCTGTAAGCAGACATTTTATACTGGACATCTATGAAATGAGTGTTGTAACAGTCAGAGATGATTCGGTACATCGTCCGGAGAAAAGGAATTACACTTCTTTGTGGAAGAGATAGAAACCAGAGAGGCTGTGAGCGAACTAGTGTTTATAGCTGCTATAACGTAAGTGACGACTAACTTCAGGGAAATGCTGATTAGGTAGAAAAAAAGAAAAGAAATGGAACATGATAGTGGATTAAATCTCTGTCTCTTCTTTTCCTGTTTGTTATTGCCCTCAGTGTCGTATCTGTATATTCGAGCTTGTAAAGTCCTCCGCAGTTGTGGAGGAGGCAGACGGAGACGGATGGTCCCAGCGGCTGAGCTATGGGACGTGTCTGCTCTCTGTGCAGGATCTCACACCAGCCTAATCGTGTTCATCAGGACATCCATCGCTACGGCTGAATCACGCTGTCCTCGAGCCTCAGGACACCATTTCATTTCCTCTCCTCCTCTCTACTACACCCCCTCCCCCACCCCAGCCATCGGCAATAAAATCTATCTGTTTCATGCCATCACTGGCTGTCTCTCCTAAATATACTCAATCACCCTGCATTTTAGCCTCAATTCAATTCCTTCCCATTTCATTTCATTTTCACTTTTGCTATTCTGCTGACAGAAATTTCAGCGAGCCCCTTTTGTCTATTCCCACATACTTGCCACATTAGCTCTAGAAACAGTGATCCCGTTGCACCCTTGTCTTTAACCTTTCAGGAGAATTGTCTGCCTTTCCTTTAACGGTTGTGAAATAGCATTCAGCTGCAGCAGTTTTCTAAAGACAAGAGCGTGATTATGGCTTCACTCAGCGAGCCATCCAGATAATATGAGCGATGGATCGGTGCCAGGTTTGTGACCTTTTGCTAAAATTACCCAGTGCTCATGCTGGGACCAGTGAGCAAGACCCACACAAATTCCTGATTATAACATTTGCCCCCCCAAATTAACATTCTACTTCTGTCGTTTATTCCAGAGTGTAATTTCCTCAGCAAACGCAGGACGCCTCGCCAACTAGATCCCCGATAGGCCCGAGAGCTTAATTAGTCTGATCTTTAAGTAGAAACCGGCTGTGTGGCGAAGCTATTGGACTTTCTGTGCTTTAATGACTTATTTGTTGCTCTTCTACATCCTGTTGGAATAACAAGCGCTACACATTTCAGTCTCTGATAGACACAAGCTAACCCGCTAACAATCAGCTAAATCACGGTGTAGAAACCTCTGGTGGATTTTTATCACGCTCTATGGCTTAGAGAACAGAATAGTAATGTTAAGCCTTTATTCTTTACATTAATGCACACAGAAATTCTTTATTCTTCACGTATACCAACTATTTTTTTTTCTTTAGGAGGCTGAGGTCAGAGAGCGTAGGGTCGGCCATTATATGGCAACCCTGGAACAGACTTCGGACTTTGCAGAACTCTGACCACCGACCTTCTGTCAATAAGTCAGAGCTTTAACACATCGAGCTACTGTTTTTGTACGTTACCCCTCTGCCTGATTCCGGTGTTCCACCAAAATGTTATCAGTAATATATTTATTTACACTCGAGTGACAAAAACCTTTATTTAATTTCAGTTTAAAATAGAAAAATCTCTCCTGTTTGTCACTAAATATATGGATTTACTGCTGAATGATGTTGAGCTGTGCTGCAAAAGTGTTATTTCACTTTAATCAGAGATATTAGATTTTTTTTTACATTATTTTTATTTTATACGTGAGTAAAAGCTTAGCTAAAAAACTAAAACCTTTTGAAAATAAAGCAAATATGTTTGATTAACTTTGGTAATGTTACACAACTTTGCCATGTTGCATGTAACTTATTACTTCAGTCCTCACTGCATTGTGTTAAAAGTTTAATGAGTAAAGACTGTGCTTTTAGGCTGCCACAAAAGTAGTCATTTGATTTTCCAGTTACTGATGCGTTCTTTGCACAACATCAGTGAAGTGACAAAAACCTGCAATGCATTTTGTCTTAGACAGAGCAAGAGCATAATGAAAAACATCTGGAGATGGAAGCAGCAGGAACTCCCTGAGCACTGACATTAGTGCAGGATTATAGTAATGCACTTGTGAACATTTCTATAGTAGCTCACTCACACAGACATGTACAGTGCATGATCTACTGTACATGAACAAATCTTTAAAAAATGTTTATGGAAGGAATCAGAGATAAATCTGTAACTGAAGTTTTCTAACATCTTCTTCATAGTTTCTCAGTAACATGATTGGTGAGGAAGTGAGTGTTTATACAGTAGCTGCTATAACATTAGTGACAAAAGGTGCAATAAGTTAAAATCATGAAACATAAAATAACATGATATACAAACATGAAAATACATGCAGGAACTAATGCTAACAGATGCAAGATGAAGGAAAGAACTCAAGCAAGGGCTTTATATAGACAGACTGATCAGCTAAACAAGGCACAGGTGTGTAAAATTACATGGCTGGGGTGCAGTGTCTGCTGAGTAATTAAGTCCTGAGGTGAATGCCAACATAAAAGTCTCATAAAAAACAGGATCATGACACACAAGCACTTAATTCAAAACATTTTTATTTATATAATGATTTAACAATAGGCATTGTGACAAAGCAGCTTAACAGAAATCCAGATTTTTAGATTAATAAATAGCATTCCAGTGGTGACATGGTGACAAAAAACCCCCTTAGAACATGTGATTATACCACTTGGGAAATATTGAGTAGTTTCCCTTTGTGCTGAGGGAAAAACTCCCTGAGATGGCAATAGGAAGAAACTCTCAGGAAAACCAGACTCAACAGAGAACCCATCCTCATTTGACCAGGACTATCTTCATGGTAAAGAGTAACCATCGCCAGCCACCACACGCATCCTAAACAGATTACACAGGGCCTCCATGTGATGAGATCTCCAACCTGAAGCGGGACACCAGGACGAGTCAGACAGGTCCAGAGGGCATAGGGGGTCTGGATCACAGGCAGATCAGGAGCTACATGTGTGGCTATCCAGAGAGAAGAGAAGAAAATAATTGAGTTGAGTTGAGTTAGGTATTGTAGGGACTAGCAGGCCACCTCAAAGGGAGCTGTGAATCTGTCACCTTTCAGCAAAGCGGCGCCATTCTGACAATGGTATCTATTTCTCTCGGTAGTCTAAAGCAGCTGGAAACATGACCCGGTCAAAAGAGGAAACCCAGATGGCTTTCACCAATCCCAACCTCAAACGGTACAAATCAGAAAGCCATTGAGCAGCGAAAAGACAGTTTCACAACATCAGCAAAAAAAGAAACAGTTTCATGTCTCCAACTCAGATGATGTAAATCTGCAAGCAATCCCCTTGCACCAGAAAGAAGCAGTTACACATCCCCACTCAAATGGTGTAAATCAACAAGCAACTCCCTGGAATGAGGAAGAAGACCCTCCTGTTGCTTACCACCAAAATGCGTTTCCTGCTTCATCTCGTGGCTTAAGAACAGAGAACATAACTGCTTCAGGGACACTTATAATGCTAATCAGTTAAAGTATGCCAGTAGGGCAAATACTGTATAAAATTATATGTATGTGCTCACATAGGATGTATGATGCCTTATGTTGTGTTTAATGAGTTTATCCTAAACTTAGGAAGGGTAATCAACATGTATAACCCCTTTCTATAGACAAAGGTATGAATGAGTATGCAAGATATGGGATGTTTGGTATCGAATGAAAGCTTGTTGTATTCAAAGAGCATTGAAGTGAAGTTCTTCCTATGAACTGGACTGGAATGTTAATACATTTTCTCTAAATTACTAAAACTCCAACAGGATGTCCTCCCACATGACAGACCAAACCATAGGTTAATGTATGCACAAAAAGGAGGAACCATGTGGGGCGTGGCTACACCCACAACCATCTCTGACTGGGACAAATGGCTGTGGGACAGCCCGCGCCATGAGATAAAAAACCTAAGGTCCGAACAGCCTCTTCACGTCTAAAGGTAACCAGCAAGCTCGAACACTTTCTCGCAGCTCGTGCTTCCGCCCTTGCGGGCGCTCAACATCTGAGGGTCTGAAGGAAGGAAGCAAGCAGACTTGCCCTCTCTTTTATCTGCTCTTGAAGAACTCTCAGCAAAACTTTGTGCTAGAACTCCAAAGTCTGGCAACGAATAAACACTCAAAAAAACTTCTAGAGCGCCGCCATTGATAACCAGGCAACCAACGCATCACCGAAGGGCTTTCCTGAAAGACCCAACAACAGCGCACCAACCAATCAGCAACTCCGTGATTCCCTTCGCTGGAGGCGAACCAACGGATGCGAAACGTAATGCAAGTAAATTGGTGCTTGATTCATAACTAAACAGTAAGATTAAACAAAAGGCTCTGCTCTTGTGATTTTCTCAGGTAAACAGTAGCATTTCATGTATCTTGCGATGGATTTTACATGGATAGAATTTAAATTTTTTTTTAATTATGTAGAAATGTTTTATTTGTCTGTTTTAAGGGATGTTAATATGAATCCAAGTTTAATGTTCCCTTTCAAAAGCTACACTCGATGCTGCGTGAAAACACTATAGGAACGTCTCTTTGTTGCCTGGTTGTGAAGCACGCCAAAAACTTTGGCTTATATAACCTCGGTCAGGTGACGTCATCTGATAAGGTGCACCTGCAGGTTATAAATAG
>JAQQZT010000006.1:522426-537477 GCA_030068275.1 Clarias platycephalus
TGAAGCCTTAAAATGCGACAACGAAGTCTGGCATATCAAACAGAATGGCTTTCCGTTTCTTTCAACAAAAAAATATACATCCTCCCATTCAGATAAGAATGTTCGGTGCTCATCTTCGTATTTGCGCTTAGCTGTACGCTTCCCTGACTCTGCCATGATGATTGACAGGCTACTAACGAACTTCACGTCAATCGTGTTAGTCTATGTTAAATCTCGCGAGAGGTTGTGTAAAAAAATCATTTAAATACATACAGTACCCCTTTATTGGAAAATTATGTTTTGACATTTTAAAAATAATTTGCAAGTGTAAACACAGAACATGTGGATAGATTAAAGAGCCACAGACGAGCAGTAAAAGAGCCGCGGGCTCGCCACCCCTGGTCTAGATGGTTTTTGTTCTGGCACCTAGGTGGTGGAATGAACTTCCTCTAGATGTCTGTACAGGTCAGTCTTTAAGTGATGTCTGTAGACCTATTTGTTTCTTAAATAGTTAAGAAACAAATAAAAAATAAAACTAAAAAATCCAGTGTAGGCACTCCTATTTAGTAACCTAGTGAACCAGTGTAATTTTGTGATGGACATAATTTCCATACAGGAATGTGTAAATGTAAATATTTAGAAATATTTTAAAAAACGAGAAAAAGAAATCATGTTTTAAGGCCATGGCTTTAAAAAAAAAAAAAAAATTTGCTGTTTTTTTTTTTTTTTTTTGCTGTTTGTTGGTTGGTTTGTTTTGCTTTGAACAAAATATGGTGGCTTTTTGTATTCATAACCAATATTGTACAGAATAAAACCATAGTCTCTTTCAGAGTGATATTTTTACGTGTTTGTAATTAGAGATCTGCAGATGATTATTATTATCCTTATATTATGCAGGGCATTTCACAGGAAACAGAATTGAACGGTTCTTCTCATGAGTCTTCTAGTCTAGTTCATTTGAATCTATTGCACTGCATAGCGTCTATGGGAGTCAAGTGACAAAGAACAAACGATTCGGAACTATTCATTTCTGTTTTCTGTACATAACCTACGGAGGTTTTGCGATGCTTTGCGTATGCGCGCCCAGTAGAAAATGATCGAATCACTCTCCGAGACCACTCTTCTGAGTCACGTTAAAGGTTCATTCAAAAAGAACCAATCGTTCATCACTACCGCGGACATCTACAAACTGCTGGAGGGTGAGTGTCAAAGTCAAACACTAGCAAAATATTAATAATAAAAAGAGAATCTAAATATTATTGATGGAGAAGACTTACAAGCAAATAAACTGGAACAAACAGCAGCAGTGTTCCTAAACATGACGGCTCTCAGAAAGCCTCTTATCATGTACACACAGAGCATTGTGCGGGAACATCAGCACACATCTTTGGTGATGCCGAAACTCTAATCGCAGTCTTCTCATGCAGTCAGGAGGAATTAGAAAGCAAGGCCAGCTCGAAGCCCTCACTCGGGTCAGCCTGCCACGTTTATATTATAATTGCATCCAAATGAAATGCTGTCATTCTCCGCTGTTCATTCAGCTGGCTGAGAAAACTTTAAAGGTCACTTTTAATTCTGAGACAGAAAAAAAAAACCCTGTGTGTGAACTCTTACCCAGCCTCTGAAGCTCAGTGACATGCGTGGGTGAACGCTGGGGACCTGTATAGATCAAATATATAATAAATTTAAATATATTCCACTGTGGTGATGAAATGCTGATATTTTTATTTAAACACATTCCTCACAGTGTCTTGGGGTCTTTCTGTAAAGGACACATTGTGTTAGGAGTCAGAGCTAAAAAGCGTCCCTAGCTAACTGTGATATCTCTGGAAAGCTGATTTGTGACAACGTCCAGTGTTAAAAGTGCTGCATAAATCAAACTGAAACGAATTGATTTCCTCACACAGCGAACATCACGCTCTGAGTTGTTGGTCTACACGGCTGTTTGGATTGAAAAAAACAAACACTAAAGAGCCTTTGATTTTATAATTACTGCAGTGATTAATGTCTTTCAGCCTCAACAATTCTTTAACTGATGCGGAGGAGATTCTCAATTCTTACTCTGTCATGTGGGGTGACGTGTTCTGGAGAAAGATCTTACTGTATTTCAGGAGAGTCACAACAACTACGGAGACTAAAGCTGAAATAGCCGGAATTGGTTAGGATCACATTATGACACCTTGTAAGGAACGTGCTGAACATCAGAACATCCGGAACGAGTGTGATGGGAGGTCACTTAAACACTCGGGGAAACATGTAAAGTTGTTTCCCAAACTACAGTATACTGCATGAAGTATAAAAAGTCTTCCTGGGTCAAAACACACACACACACACACACACATTATACAATGTTGTATCCATCACTGAGATAGATCTCTCTAGATCGAGAAAAATAAAGGAAACAAGGAAGAGAAATGTTCCTTTGCCACTTGAAAGACATGTAAAATTTCATAAACTAAATTATCAAAAAATGCAAAATAAATCTCCAGTTCTCAGCATTTTCCTTATTTCCCTAAAGAGTTGTAAGAGTGAGACCACCGTGAAGTCAGTCAGTGTGAGTGTAATTCCTCTGTCTGTTGAGATAAAGCGCTTGGCTCCCGGTGGCCGTGTTCACACTGCTTCTGTAACAAGCTCCATATGGAAGCGTAGGTGTGCCGGAGCTCTGAGCACGGGCTTTTATAGACCTTTAAATCCAAAACAAACATGTTCACACACCTGCTAGAGCTCTGGGACAAAGCACTCTAACAGGACACTGTCGGTGACATCTCCCTCTGATACGGTTCCTCAGCTCTTTAAAACCAGCACTTGAGCAGTAATTCACAGAAGAATCCCGGCTTTGATCGTAATAATAGACCTCGACTAATTCCGCACTTTCATACGGACTTAAAAAATATATATATATATTTAAAAAAAAAAAAAAAACATTTTCATGCTTAATTACAGAACTATTGAGGTCATTATGTGACATTTAGTTTTAGTTTATAAAGCATTGAATACCACACGGCGGTGTCTGCTGTCTGAGGGGGTGTTTCACCTAGCCTACATTACACAGGTGTGTAGGTCAGGTCAGTTCAACATACGGCATGTATCGGGGGGAAAAGTGACACTAATTACCATTGTTGGACAGAATATTTAAAAAGGTCAAAAATCACAAAAAATAATAATAATAAAAAGATGGTTAATAGGAAAACAATGAAAACTTTTCTAGTGTCTAATGTTTATGTATAACTGACGAGCTCATTACTGAAGAAACTGTAGAATCTTATATAAAATGCCTTTGGGAGACTTTAAGTCACCTTTTAGAATATTACTTGAGTAAAAGTCTTAAAGTACTGTACTTAAGAGTCACAATTTTATGATATTAAATGTACTTAAATATTGGAAGTAAAATAAATGATCAGTTATAATTATTATGATGAACTTTATTGTGTCTTCTTTATAGTGAAGTATAATATATCAGGGTTCATGCACATTCTTAAACATTGTATTATGAACATTACATTATGAAATTAATCTTTCAAGCCAACATAGGAAAACATTTCTTGCACATAAGGCTGCGGTTATGTAACCTTATCTTTGTCAACACCACAGAGTTCACAGCTGAGGTCAGGGAGAGGATCGTCTGTTGTCAAGCTAACAGCAGAGAGATTCTGCTCGATTCAGACCTCAGGGGTGGGTGGGTGGGTGTTCCCACAAAGCTCAAACTCAAGAAGTGCTTCCCAAAAGCTTCCCGGGTCGTGTTAGTCCGCTTGAAGCTAAAGCGGTATCTCAAGGTACCTTGGGAATGTTTCTTGAGCTTACATCAGTAGGGAGTAATTAGTAATTAGTAATGAAGATGCTCAGGAGAATTTTATTGGAGAAAAAGTACACATTTTAATTAGAAAACGCAGTGAAGTAAAAGTGAAAGTTGCCAGGAATATAAATCAGTACAGATATGTAAAACTTCTTAAGCACAGAAATGAAGTACTTGTATTTGAAGTATTACATTCCAACACTGAGTATAGCCCCATATACAAACACACACTACATTTACTTCCTTAGAGAAGTGACGAAAGGGTGCGTGGTCATCTCAGAGGATTCTGGTATCTCTTAAACTACAGTCCTTAACACTCAGTCTCACTCCTTCTCTAGAGCACTTATGCTATACAGGGTCACAAGGTGGGGTACACCTTGGATGGCCAATCCAGCACAGGACACACACACACACACACACACACTACAGGCAATTTGGAATCACCAATATGCCTCAATCTGCATGTCTTTGGGTCGTCAGATGAAACTCACCAAGCATGGTTAGAACATGCAAACTCTACACACAGACCAAAGATGTGAATTGAACCCTCAACATTGGAGGTGCAAGGCCACAGTGCTAACCACTACACCACCGTGCCACCTACTCCCACTGTGCCGCCTACTCCCAAAACAAAACCAAAAAATACGGAAATATCAATTAATCTTGTCAATATTCACAGCAGAATTCAGGTTTGTACTATTCACTACAGGTAGAAGTGATTTTCTTTGGTGACTCTGACATTCAGACCTCAATATAAATTAGATGCCCTTTTTTCTGCCCCCGCTTTATTTTGCAAAGATCTGTCCCCAGACCTCTCGTCGTCAAACAGCTTGCCAAGTCTTCAATTCAATTATATTTCTACAGATAACATCACAAAGCAGCTTTGAAGGAATCCAGATGTAGACTTGGACAAACTGAACAAGCCACAGGTGTGTCCTTGAAGAAGATGTGAGGAAGAATCCTTGATTTGAACAGGAACCCATCGTCGTCTAGGCGACACCTGATAGTTGGATTAGTATACAGATTACAGGATGTTCAGCAGCTTTTGGCTTGAAACCGTGAGATTATCTATACTTTTGTATAAACTGTTTTTGGAAGTGTACATCTTTAGGGTGTCCATGTGGAACCATTCATAGCAGCAGAGAGTCACAAGAGCAGGAGTAGGGTCAGAATGGATCTGGTCTCGAGGAAAAGAGAAGCATTACAGTACAGCTTAGCAGAGAGACAGAAGATAATCGTACAGATAAGACTTAAAACATCAGTTTTAGTGATCACAATCTCTTACATCATTAACATCATGTACAGGTGTTTAAAATGAAAGACTTTGGCTTCATTTGTGATGCTGCATCCAAAGCCCATGAACTGTTCGCTGCCCCTGATGATGTTCACTTTAGATCCTCTCCTGGGATGATTTTTTTTTAAATCTTCTTTAGGTCGGTCACTAAAAGTGCTTTTCTTCAGCTCCATATTTCCAGACCTAAAGCCATACTTGGGATAAAAGATGCTGAAGCCCTGATTGATCTTCTCTCAGCCCCAGACCAGCCTGCGCTGTGTGTGAGGAAGATCACGCAGCGTTCATCAATCGCTTGTGTAATCCCTCTGGGACTGTTCAGCTTGGTGTCTCTTTCAACTCGCAGCTGACAGCTAATCTTTTCTCACAGCTTTCTTTCTGCATATTTATTTTTATTAAACATTATATACAAATAAACATTTGATTAAGTTGCATTTATAGTTATGGTTGAAATGTTTATTATAATTCACCATGTTTCTGATCATCTTCAGCTAAAGACGCAGCACTTCCCTAAAAACAAATCTGACTCCATCTACTGACACACGCACTGGTTGGAAGAACCTTTTCCTGGTCAGGTTCGTGGGTCCAGCGTCAATCAGCTGGGATTCAATGGTTTCCAGTTCAATCCTGATCTCAGCTTATTCTTGGTCAGGAGTTTCATTTGTTCTCCATGTGGTTTTTTTCTAAGATCTCCGGTTGCTTTTGGTTTTACAAAAACATGACAATGGAATTCAGACTCTAAATCGCTCTAAAGGTGTATTCCTGGCTCACACACACACACACACACTGCAACTGGGACAGAATCTGGCCTCTATCCCTTCACAAGTGGGAGGAAACTATTAAATATCATACAGACCCGAGCTCAGACCTCAAACAGCAAACCAGGAAACATGAACACGAGAACCTTTTTCATGCTCTTATGTATTTATTTATTAATTTATTTATTGGAGGAAATGAAAAGTGCACAAATCAGATGACCTGCTGCTGTCAGGAGAAGGTTCTGAAATGAATAATAAAGAGCAACAACCAATTAAAAAGGCTCAAAAATGATTGTATTCAGCATTCTCCACTTCAACCGAATGTGAAATCTTTATCCAGTTTTTATTATTTATTTCCTGGCAGAATGAAATCCCAGTTCTAACCGTGGATGCACATGCCAGAACAGAGCCAGTAGGAAGTGATCGAGAGGTGAATAAGTGCATTGTCACACTTGATTAAATACCCAAGTCAGCACTCAGACGGATTCTGGGCGGGTTTGGGGGCGGGGCTTATAATCACAGGCTTGTTTTCACATTGAACAATTTCTCCATCCATGCCTTGTGGACACACGTGTCTGCAGAATGCTCGGCGCTGCCGTAGATGCATATTTTTACACTGAAGAGGTGAAGAACAGCTCATTTCAGATGCTCAGCATGTCCTCGGGCTGAAACGCAGAGCCGAGCAAAGACATGTGTTTTTCTTGATGTTTTCAGTGAAAGCATCGGACCATCAAGCTGTGCTGATTACAGAGCTCCAGTCCTGTGAAGGTCTGGTTTTATAAATGCATGGCCATAGCCCTTTCCCTGAAACATGAAAGTAGAAACAGGAAGTATGGGGACATTTTGAGCCAATCACGTCGCTCAGTTTGCCATACTGAGTGCTGATAGCTTGTACACTTGATGCAGACCTCACCAACGTTCTGTTGGCTCGAACCTCAGACTACTTTTCCAATCAGAACCAGCCATCTGGACCACTCCTCGGCTCAAAACCTCATGAAACAGACCAAACTCTGATCAGACATGAATTCACACACCTGGTGATTTAAGACAAACTTGAAAGACAGAGGCTTAAGAAATAAAGGAGTGATTGTCCTTGTGTTTTTAGAGGATAGTTTGTCTCTGCACTTCTAATCTGGAAAAAAGTGATATACTAACTACGTTAATGTGAATATGTCTAACGGTTGATATTTAAGAAGCTATCTAGGCTGGATGAGGGATTCTTCCTTCCTTCCTTCCTTCCTCACTCATGTGCACTCCTCCAGCTCCCCCTAGTGAGTCTGCAGCACGCCCGGCTCTCCGTATCACAGACCTTTAGAAGGATTAGCAAATGTCACTGCTTTTGTAATTAGTTCAGAGAATTAGGCCTTGTCATCGAGCCGCAGGTTGGTCACCATGGCAACCCCAGTTCCTTTGTAATCAAAACAAAGAGACATCCTGGCAGCGAAAGGGTACGACTTCAGGAGAAGGATTTAATGACGATGCGCTTCTTCATACACAGGTGAAGCACTGAGTGCAGGGATGGACTCGGTCTGTCTGCAGTGCATTAAAGCAGGTGTGTTCTTTAACACACACACACACACACACACTCATTCACACACTATAGGTAATTTGGAGAACGCAAATTTGGACTAATTGATGCTCTATGTTCTCCATGTGTTTTCTCCAGGATCTCCAGTTGCTTTTGGCTTCACAAAAACATGACAATGAAATTCAGGCTGAATCGCTCCATAGCTGTGAATGACTCTCATTAAAGGTGTATTCCTGTCTCACACACACACACACACACACACACACACACACTGCTGCTGGGACAGAATTTGGCCACTTCTGTAGCATCAACCCTGAACCTGTGGGAGGAAACCGAAGAACCTGAAGGAAACCCACCAAGCATTTGGAGAACATGAAACCCCCCCCCCCCACACACACACAGACCCAAGGCGGGACATTGTAGCACAACATTTATCTAGTCGCTCAATCACCCTTCCTTTTTTTTGTGTCCACTAAACACAAACACAGCTCATCGTGCTGCAGAAAATCCTGAAAGTGAAAACTCTTCTGTCCTCCTTCTGTGTTTTACCCCCCACACCTCCTCCATGAATGTCAGGGCACTATACCGCCGGAGCTGCTGTTATAGAAAATCAGGAACGTTTTACAGATTAAGGTGTGTGCTGTTGAGTGAGGCTCCTCTAAAATCCACCCTGCTACTCTGTTGATGAAGAGCTTCACTTCAAACCGGGGATCTTCCTCCTAATCCTCGTCCTCAAACCTACAACTCATAAACATCCACTTGGTCCTTTCTCTCACGTACCAGGCATCTGATGTTCGACTTGGGGTTGCTTAGCAACAGCACACAACACTTAGAAGAATTGGGCTTGTGTGCCGTGTGGAGGAGAATGTGTGTTAGCGGGTTCTTCTGTGTCCAGACCCCGAGGCCAAGGATCCTCTCCTTACTAATGACCACTTCTGAATACAGCCTTCATGCTCAGGGCTGGAGTCTCACTCGGTTCACTATAATTGCGCCATTACGCGCCGGCATGCTGCCGAGACAAAGATAACACGACAGATCAAAAAAATGCACCTGTTGGAGATACCGCAAGATCATCTCTGTGCACGGCATATACTTTACATGAGATCCAAACCTGATTAGAATCACCTGTGAACTGCACGGGCCGACTGAGAGCAAGTGGAGATAAATCAGACTTCATGCCAGAGCTGTTCAGTATAATCAACCAGACTCATCGACAAGCTGTTTAAACTGCTGTAAATGGTTTTTATTATTATTATTATTATTATTATTATTGTTATTGTTATTATTATTATTTGTACAGTCATTGTACTGACTAGAATATTCTGCACTTCCTTTATTCCAAATCCAAATAAGATTACTTTCAGAAATTCAAAATAAAGTGTTTCTCAACATTTCTGTCATCAACATCGAACCTCAAACAAGTGAACAGAGGAGACTGTGTGTGCATGTGTGTGTGTGTATGCGTGTGTATGGTGTGTGTATGTGAGACTTGCTCAGTCAAACAGATTTTTATTAATACACTCAGAACGTTCATTCACTTTGACAGAAAGCGAGAAACATTTTTCAAGCGGGAAAATATAGATGTGATGAGAACCTGAGCTGAAGCCAGGGATGAGGAAAGGGGCGGCGCCACCAACAAGCTCATCCCTCCTACACCACGCAGTCAGTCTCCCAGACTCCTGTGTCGATCGACTCATCTGGCTCAAATCCCCAAACAGAAAGGTACACGGGTAGACGGTATGTTGTGTATTTCAAATGTTTGTCCTCTTCTTTTGTTTTGTCCTAAAAAAGCATCAGATTGTTATTATATTGCTAGAGTTCGTTGCTTGAGAGTGCTGCTTGTTTCCCGGCCCGGCGTCTCTCTGACGTACAGCGCTCTAATCACCTCCCATTTATTCTCACTCAGCTTTCATAACTCTCATCCAGCGAAAGGTCGAGGCTCTTCATCTGAGCGCAGATTGCTGTCTTTAAAGCAAATAGCTGATACATGAGACTACAAATAAGGTGAAGTTAAATTCAACCCTGCATTCCAGCTTCAATATCACTGCTGTCAGTCATTACTGATCCAACACCACCCCCCCCTCCCCCAAACACACTCACACACACTCACAGCAGCAACGGGTTAGATAAGAATGATTCAGTTCTTTATCTCACCTTAATAATCAATTATGTGATTTTATAATAATAATAACAATAACAATAATAATAACAATAACAATAACAATAATAATAATAATAATAATAATAATAATAATAATAACAATAATAATAATAATAGCAGTAATAATAATAGCAATAATAATAACAATAATAATAATAATAATAATAATAATAATAGCAATAATAATAATAATACTAATAATAACAATAATAATAATAACAATAATAATAATAATACTAATAATAGCAATAATAATAATAATAATAATAATAATAGCAATAATAATAATAATAACAATAATAATAATAATAATTTATTTTTAGACTTTTAGAGCACTGAGCAAACAACAAATCACAAATTAGTTAAATTCAAATGCACGTTTATTATTATTATTATTATTATTATTATTATTATTATTATTATTATTTAACAGACAATATATATGGTGCAAACAAACAACGAGACTAACACCTGTAGAGAGGATGAGGGATTCTGACAGTAAAGAATGAAACTGACTAAAGAAGCGGTTTAGTGAAGAGTGTGCTGGAGGAATTACTTTACAAATGATTCATGTCTACGACTAACACGAGAACTCCAACGCAGTTCCTTTTTCTCATTTGCTTTATCCACAGGACGGAAAGAAAGGAAACACTCACTGGCTAGTGCTCTTAGCCAAATGCTGATTCTTAGTTATCTCAGTGTGAGTGTGAGTGTGTGTGAGAGATCTGAAGTGTATTATACAATATCGTACCTTAAAAGGAATGCATGTCTATTAAAAAGAGAGATAAATAGACACTGTTTCTGTAGAGGATGGAGAGAGGAAGCAGGTGCTGCGGCGATGCAGGTTTAACACACCGGCGAGGAGGCGCGAGGTGTGAAATGCTAATGCACCGCTATCTTTATGGTACGCCATCTGGCCTGGGTGGCATGTACTGTAGCGTCCTCCTCTACACACAGCTCAGACCTGCTGCTGCTTTATGTACAGGTTACTTTATTCACAAACACACACGCGCACACACTCATAAAAATCGTGGAAAACAAGTCATGGAAAATCACGTCATGCTGAAAATATATACATATATATGAAAAAAATAAAAATAAAAAAGAACTTGATTGTTGATTATTTTGCCATAACAGTACGCCCCCAAGTGGTTAATTCTGCTCTTACCCCACAGCGATTTCCATTCAATTACAATGTTTTATTTATTAAAGAATAACACCCACTACTGTATACCGCGCGCCTGATTGTGTTAGCAGGAAAGAGGAACCGTTTCATGCGACTAGTGGAATCACGCGTCATGACAAGCACACACACGCGAGGTGAAATTATCGATTGCATTTCGATCTTTTTCAGGCATCGCAGCAGAGAGGTGGGCGCGGGTAATGTCCATGGTGCTGAACGTGGTGTCCAGAGCACCAGAGTGCAGGAGGTTGGTTGCTGTTCCTCCTCATGCTGATGGAGCGGCTCATGCGGATGTGGATGGTGTTTCCGTAACGTCCGGCCAGGTTGGCTGAAGCCGTGATTGTTTTTATTTATACATTTCTCCAGCAGTCTCCGGAGTATCGACGTGTTTGTTTTTATTAAGGTGATGCAAGCTCAAGAAAATCTGGGTGGTGGACCTCATGGGGAAAAGCTTCACATGTCTGATGATTTCAAACACATCTGCTTCTACAGAACACTTCATCGTAGTACTCATGTACACGTCCCTGTGAACGAGCTAACACACTTTAATATAATATAAACCTACATAAACAACACCTTCAACCAATGAGGACACTTCAGTCAGAGTCTTTCTTGAGTGTCCTACACAGGTCACTAACCCTGCTGAACCTCTTAATCCCTGCGACAGCTCCATAACCTCCACACATGAACATCAGAGCAGTAACTCCTCATCAGCAGGTCCATCATGTCCACGGCACTCTGTTCCTCTGTTGCTCTGCTCCCGAGCTGAAGGTCCCGTCGTGTTCTTTAACCCGGAGACAGAGTGTGTGTTAACTGACACACAGTGGAGAGTTTAGGAGCTGTCCAAACCTGAGCGCACTGATGAGGAGGAACAGGAGGAACAGACGCCTGTCTGAAGGCCACCAGTCCGTCACCGTGGACTCTGACTGTGCGAACACCTGGACCTCTCGCGTCGCAGTGCCAAACTCTAAGCGGACCTCCTTAATAACTCCAGTAGAGGTCCATGTTACAAATAAGCTGTCACCTGCTGACCAGCAGGATCGCCATACGCCATCGGCACCAGAGACCAGCTCGTGTGACACCAACGTTTATCACTTCACGTGTTAATGCAGTTAGTAAACATGTTTACTCTGCTGAATGAGGTCCAGATGATCAGGAAAGAAATTGAAACTGTGAGCCAAACAAATATGCACACTTATTAATATTAATATTAACATTTGCACAGATTAAGTGACAGATACATCACTGTGAATTATGTCAGTGATCTGCTGTGTGATACACAGGCGTCATAAAGACAAGTTAAATACATAACTGAGTTAATAGTAATAATAATAAGAAGAAGAAGAAGAAGAAGTATAGAACTTTTATCTCATTTCTACTTCCAGTTTTAATAGTTTTTAATTGGAATATATTTTTATAACTTTTTATAATACTTTTAGAATATACATTATGACGCAAGATTTTAAATATATTTTAAAGAATTAAGTAAATACATATTTTTATATATAATAAATTGTCGATCACTGTTTTCTTTGCTTTTTTTTTGTTTAGTAAAAATAACTTTTCTTTTTAAATACTATTCAGTTTGTTTCAATTTTTTTTAAAGTTTTTATCTTTGTATTTTTTATTCAGTGACATGACACACCCAAAACCACACCACAACAATCACACAGCTTTAGCTGTGCTCTAAACACACACCTGTCTGAATATTCAAAAAAAACCTTAAACCTAGGCATCAACAAAAAAAAAAAAATATCGAAAAATGTCCAGACGTCTGAGGAGTAAATAAAACTGCCCCGCCTTGACCACAGGGTTCCTGACAGAACAGTGTTTCAGACGCCGTTGCGATGGCTTCACAGAGGAGAAAATCTGACATCTCACTGGTCTCAGAGCTTTGAGACGAGATGAACAAGATAAACTTCACCAGCTGGTGACTGACGAGTTGATCAGAGGAAGATGTTTGATTTAATATTAATGATGGAGGAGTTTAGGGCGAGTGATAAAACCCCAGTTTCTGGTTCCGTTCGGTTCCCCCGTGTTGATATTAACAATTATTCAGCAGTCACACGTCGTCCAACGAGCGGTTTCGTGTTCAAAGCCCCGGAGCGAGTGCAGAGGTCTCTCCAGTGTATAATCACAGTTTTAAAAAGAATTCATTATGACAATGCATAGATCTTTCAGATAAAACACATCACACACCGCGGTCACCAGAGCACACGCCTGCAGGGAGGCTGCAGCAGACACGCGATTTATCTGATAAATCCTTCCACATCGTTTAGATGCCGGTGATGTGTGAGAGCCTCAGGAACTCCGCAAAACGCTGATTAAAAGCACCGCTGAATTCCAGCCATCCGTGCAGCCCTGCGAGTCTCACACCTCCACGGGCTGGAGAAGGTTATTCAAGCTCCATCAGGTTCTCCCTCTGGACCTCTGAGGAACCTGGGAATAATAATAAATAAATAAAACACACATTAGAAAGAGTTATTGTTATTGCAGAAGTTTAACATTTTCTCCATACAGTTGTGAAAATGACTAAATATACAGACTGTACAGGACATCCCTCTGTACACATTTCTCAACCATGCGCTTGCATTTTAAATCCCCACCATATTGAAAAGGGATAAAAGTTACAGCAATTCACAGATTTCATTTCATTCTGCTGAAGTTTTCACAGCACGCTCCTGTTAGTATTACTGTCGACTGCCGACTTCAGTCAGTTTTATTAGTTGAGTGCATTTAACAATGGACAGCTTTATAGATTTAAATGTATCCCTAATGAGCGAGCGAGACTCGACACTGAGGAGAAGCATGAAAGGAAATCAGAAACAATAAAAATCATAATGTTTATCAAACACAGTGGTAATGTGAGCGTGACTCTCGCCTGGTAATATTCATATTTAGTCAAAAAGAAATATGGATTATATTCAGTTTAAGCAGCACACTTTCTATCACTTTGATCAACACTAACCGTATTAGACCTGAGAGTCTTTTACTCCACTATTATTATATTATTATTACTACCAGCGCACTTTCAAAAGTCATAAGCAAGAAATAAAGTAAGGAATCCGGATATAGTTTAAATAATTCATGCCCAAAAGAATTTCCAAATCAAATATTAAACTTGAAATGTACCAGGAAAGGGCAAACACTGCACACTATCTGAAGGTGTCTAAGGTTTCAGGATACATCAGGAAGGAACTGAGATTCAGCACTGCACTACAGAATAGAGTTATTGTATCTTTTTTTATTCTTTATAGTATTTTTATTTGTCGTGGCTTTCCCTTCTCCTGTGATCTTCCTCTATAAGCCGTCTTAATAAGCAGACTTTATTCCTGCTTCTCAATACACCATAAAATGTGTTTTACTTCTATAGCATTTGCAATAAAAATGTTTTGACCCTTTCACAGCTTCCTCAATGTGTGTAGATTTGGACAGATCAGAGGTGACAGAGTTGAGGGGAAAGTCCCAAAAATAAAAACACAACCCACCTTTTCATCATTTACATTTTTACATGTATTTATTTACTTATTTATTTATTTTATGGAATTATGTATGAAATGTCAGAATCAGAATGATCAGATCGTCCCTGATGAACAAGCCGAGGGTGATGGTGCTGAGGGAAAAACTCCCGGAGATGGTAATAGAAGGAAACCTGGGAGATAACGGATAGCAGGGTTGTTTTTTGGCTTCGAGCCCACACATATTGTGGTCAGCTCATCATCTGTATCAGTAAATCCACGATGCTCCTCACTTTGACTCTCGATATGACGTGGCTGAGCGATTCCTCAATCATCAAGCAGATCTCTACTCTGATATCAGCGATCCAACTTAATTGTTCATTTAGTTATAACAGACACCCTTATCCAGAGCAACTTACATTTTTATCTCATTATAAATCTGAGTGGTTGAGGGCCTTGCTCAAGGGCTCAACAGGAACAAATTGGTGGTGATGGGATTTGAACCTGGGACCTTCCGAACCGTAGTCCAACGTCTTAACCACCGCGCCTGACTTCTACCGTTAACCAAGGAGGGTCCAATAGCGCTCACAGCAATTAATCACCTCACAGCAATCCGGGTGTCACTGAGCTGATTCTAAAAGAGGAAACAATAGCATCCATTATAAAAGTCTATGATTGTTTAAGACCCCAAGTGGCGCAGTGGTAAAGCGCTCGCCCTATCATCCGGAGATCGCTGGTGAAGACTTAATGCGCTCCCACATTAACGACTAGAGATGTTCCGATACCATTTTTTCCCTCCCGATACCGCTTCCGATACTTGGGTTCAGGGTATCGGCCGATACCGAGTACTGATCCGATACCTGGGTGTGTATCTGTATATACAGCTGTAGATACTACTAG
>JAQQZT010000006.1:542998-560472 GCA_030068275.1 Clarias platycephalus
ACACACACACACACACACACACACACACACACACACACACACACACACACACACACACACACACACACACGCACACAGTTGGTGGAAGAGTGATGGCGATGCTTTAGTGAGTGATATTTGCAATATGAAGCTCAAATTTCCCTCTGTGGAAAATCTGTTTCTAATATAAAATATTGTCAAGTACAGTTAAGTTCAGGATCAGAGACGCTACACCAACCTTAGGACCAATCAGCTGTCAGAATTATATACACTTTTCCCCCCCAGACATTCGCTGCTGAGCTTCTGTAGTGGAAATAGTTTTATAACTCCTAGAAAAAAAAAGAGAAAATGTCACAGAGAAAGAATTTCTGCAGCGGGAATATCGCACAATTTGGACAATTACAGCTTTCTGGATTCATTCTAATCGTTCCTAAGAGCGCTGACAAGCCGCTTTAGAAAATCTTCCTCCTTCATGTGGCGTGTTTTAATATGCAAATAACAATGATTATGACTCAGTTAATATGCAAATTAGTCGATGTCATCATCTTGTGACTATTAGTGACTCTTCGAGAGCCGGGAAACAACACAAAGGTCTTTTCACACTCCTGTGTAGTTGACTTTTATTGCCACACTAGACTTTGCTGAGCCTCACCAGGACCATCAGGCAGAGGAGTGTGTAGAGAGTCTTCTTTGGAGAAGACGCCACAGGCTGCACTTTTTCACGGGTATAAAGTGTTTTTCTTTTGCTCACTTCAATCAAATCATGACCTTTCTTTCCAGAATGAGGAATAGTTTTAGGCAGGCGTGTGGGATTTCTGGTTGTTGAAGAAACTGCTTGACTTTTGAACTGCACATTTTATCACTTTTTTTTTTCCTGCTTGTTGGAAAAGCTGAATATTGGTGATGAAGAAATGTTCCAATTTAGCACTTGGCATGACGCTTTGACCTGCTGATTGATGTTCTTGCAGCTACAGCGAACAGGACTTATTGATGTCAGATTGGATGAGCCACGCTGGTCCCACCCTGAAATTGTCAGATCAGTTCTGTAGTGTAGCTACAAATGAGGGCTGAAGATTCACAGCAGGACTGAAGTCACCATGGAGCACAGCGCCATGTGTGTGTGTGTGTGTGTGTGTGTGAACACGTGTGTGGGTAATGAGTCTGTTCAGCTTTATGAGTCATTGGAGCTACAGTTAGAACCTCAAAAAATGGTCAGTAAAATGTGTCTAATTGGGACATTTTTAGAGCTTAATTATCCACAGGTCCTCAGAGGATCCACATGATGAACGAGAATGCATTTTAAGAAGGCTAGCTCTGTATGAACAAAGATGGAGTTGCTATCATTTGCATCATTAACCACAGTAATTATGGGTTCACGTAGAGCACTGTGTTGAAGTTTATGCACTACGACCATGTCTTTGATTCCTATTGCACTTTTATTTCATGGATCCGGACACACAGCCTCATTATTATACCGTATCGCAGTGTGTCCTTATCTGATTCTGCTGAACTGCAAGCTGGATAATTACTCTCATAATTACATGCCATTGTACGGCATCAGCTCCCACCTGAGTCTTTTTCAATAACACACACCTTGAAGGTGCTTTTCTCCAGGGAGTTGAAGCAGCGAGTCGCCTCCGTCAGAGGGATGATGAGGAGCGTTAGCAGTCAGGACGCTGCACATGGGTTCATATCCAGGCCTAGAGACCAGGAGATGAAGGGAAGGAGAGAAGATACAGACATCTTGGATGGGTTCCATCCCTCAGCCATAGAACATCCACATTTTTGTATCAGCCAAAAGCCAAAATGTCTCTGAGGCCCTCTAGTGGCTGACGATTTACAATTTGAACCCCTCCCATTCCCACGTAAGCTCAAGTTGATCATGAGGTTCCTCGCCAATGTAATACTGTATATACATGATAACTTGATGATAATTAGAGATGACTGACAGTTTTGTGGTTAACTAATGAGCAGCTAAATAATATATAAAATAATAAAATTGCTTTATTTAGCATCAAAATAAAAATAACCAAAAAAAAAAACTTTTAGAGGAATTAGTAACAAAACTTCAGTGATTTTTTTTTTTTTTTACATCTTCAGTGTTTTACTACGAAGTACAACCCTTACGTCGTGTTAGGAGGTACAGCATATTTCTGGTCTAATGAATGCAAACATTAATAGGTAATGAAGCTGCACAGCCTCTGTGTCAATAAATAAAGAGCTGAATGTAACTGTACATTTTGGGTTGAAGTTACATAAGTATTCCGTGTCCTATTCTGTCTAGAGATTTATACGAACCAAACAAGAACACTTTATAAATAAAGATTAATCTATTGTTAAGGACAATCACATTAATCACGGTTCCCTGAGAGACGCTTCCAAGCAACAGTGAAGATTTTATTAAAGAAGAGTCTCAGTTCACTAACAATCATTTTAAATGCAGATCTGTTAACAAATGTAATTACGGTGCTTACCGCTTCGAAGTATTTATCCATTTTATCATTTAAATGTCTTGTTTTTCCAGTGCAGCTTTAATTGATATAATCTCACACAGGTACATTACAGTAATTATTCTCAATGACGATTTTGTTAAAGTAAAGTAAGTATTTGGACGCTGGACCGTCACACCTTTATTCTAAAACCGCAAGTATTAAAATGGAGTTGTTTCACCTGGTTCAGGTCGTCAGCTGACTTCATTTTATTGCCACATAATGTGACTCTTCTGAAACACAGTAAAATCGTTTGCATGGACACGCCTCCCAGACGACTGTGTAAGAGATGAGAATCTCCACACTGCATCAGTGAGAGTTAAAGGATGATTGCAGCTGAAACACATTAATCACTGCAGTAATTAAACAATTAAAAGGCTCTTTAAAATCTGAACGGTGCGTTTTTTTTTTTTTTTTTGCCAGACTCTGATGTTGTACGAACGGAACAGCGTCGGTAAAATGGACCACACATTAGGATGATGGTCTGAGAAACGTTCTGTAATTCCTTACATTTTACACATTCATAGCTCATTTTCTTTCTAAAACATGTCCAGTGACATAAATGGTTAATAAACATCTGCAGGTGTTTTAGGCTCGTAACTGACTGAGGTGATGTGAAAGATGCAGCTGATTAGGTGATGGAGGCCTCGGTGAAGCAGCTCTGGACTGATCGGAGCTGAACCTGCTGCATGACTGCCCTCCAGAAGCAGCTCAGTCTGCCCGATGGGCGAGCGCACCTCCGTGTAGACCAAGAAGCTCAGTGTTTACTGACTGATCTCCCGCAGACTCGCCCACGCTCCGACCGCCATGTAAATCAGGGAGCAGAGACCACCTTCTTCATTTTTTTTTAAAAGACCCTTTTCAAGTTTCTGATCCAGCGTTCCACACACCAAATGTTTTGTTATTTAAAGTCAGAATATTCTAGACTTCTGCGACCGTGAGCTCAATCATCAACTCTATCAACAGCTCCACCAACCGGCCGCAATAAAATCACACAGCAGTGAGGATCAGGGGGAGGGGCGGGGGTTGGGGCAGGTCAGCCAATCAGGGACTTGTGTAGTGGTCATGTGATCACATGGAGCAACACACTCCCTAGTTCTGACCTCCTGATGTTTTTCACACGGATCTGTAATACATCAGTGAAGGCTCTTCTGAAAACGTGTAACAGAAATATGGACACGGATTATTCATGCGGTCTCTCATCCGCTTTATGATAAATGTATAGTAACTTATAATAAGTGTGTAGACGTATGCAAATGTAAATGTATAATCCTCAAAATACGATCGTGTCGAAAAGAGCGGGAAGAAGCTGTTAAACTAAACACACGTTGGATACACAAATGTCAGACAACTAAAGCGGAATGTTTTTTTCTTTGTTTGTTTGAATGGAACAAGTTAGAGCTTTTATGTTGCGATTTTCAAAGAAAACTCAACATGAACCCATTTCAGATCACAAGCATGGCAGGATTTTGTTTTTAAACAAATAATCAAATAACATATGAACAATAAAATAAAAATAATAATCAGTTTACATCAATGCCAGCTTGGAGACACGTGTGAACATGTTGGAGAACTTTATCATCCTCTGAAACGTACACACACACACACACACACACACACACACACACACACACACTCTTACAGAGAAGAAAAGAAGAGAATAATGGACTCCTGATGCATTAATCCCAGCGTTTCCCAGTGAGCGTCCCAGTTGGACAGAATGGGAGAGTTTACACACCAGTGTGTTCTTATCTCCGTAAAGCAGGAGACCACACACTCTCCAGTACTGTGACGTGCAGCAGGAAATCAGGCGTCTATGTGCAAATTAGAATCTTCAAAAAGTAATGGACTTTTGCTCATCATCTACAAGTGTGTGTGTGTGTGTGTGTGTGTGTGTGTGTGTGTGTGTGTGTGTGTGTGTGTGTGTGTGTGTGTGTGTGTGATGGCAGGGATTTTATCTAAAGTAACAGACTATTTAACATTTCTTCTTTAAGGTCAGTTAGGTGTTATACTTAAGAAAGATGTGTGTGTTTTATGATTTTCATCAACTTAGGGTTGAAAAAACGTTTTGTTTTGTAATGAGCCTCATTATCAGTAAATATGAAATGAAATTAAACGAAAGGTGTGAATCAGAAGAATCTTCTGCTCCATTACTCTCTGCTGCTGTCGGTAAACATGGTGAATGATAATCATGTTAGTTTACAAATTCACTGTCACTCGCGACGCTATTCTCTCATTCACGGCCTTTAATTAACCGAGCGCATTAATCACATTACGTTGATTTTACACAACTTAAGGCACGGATTTGCGACAACGGGGTCACTGAAATCTTCATTCATTAACTGATATTTAGAATGTTTTGTGCACATGATCTGGATTATTACACTTACAAAATAATAAGTCAATATGTCAGATATTATTAATATTAATATTATCATCTTTATTCAGTTTGGAGTTTGTGACCTCACACCAGACCTGACCGGCTCTGGTTCCCGACACGCTGTCATGCTCATCTCAGTGACCTTTACACTCGACCCTGACGACACACAGAGCAGCTTTGGTGAAAGACTCCAGCTAGAAACTCTATAAAATATGATCCTGCAGTGTGTGTGTGTGTGTGTGTGTGTGTGTGCATAAAGTAAACAGCACACAGATGATATTTCAGTCTAAAAGCTACAGTGAAAATCTCCGTGAATGAACTCATATCATATTAACTCAAATCATACACCGATGACATGCGCCGATGCATGTTTAACGTATTAACATATGTTTATTCTACATATTTCACACGGAGGTTAGATTTGCTAAACAAGTGCAAGAGATAAAAACCTAGATGATGAACATCCCGCGTCTCGGCTCGCGTCGCTGCCATGCTGCCGGTGTAAACTGGGATTCACGTGAAATGAAATGTAAACCTCGTGAAAGTGACACTAACGGCTTTTTATTCATTCATGATTCAGTAGTGAGACGTCTGAATCCATCTCCTGACTTTCGTACACTGCAGTGTGATGCACGAGCCTCGTCCTCTCATTAGACACCCACTCTCTCTGATTCATAAGAACATGGATAAAATATTTTATTTATTTATAATTAAATGTGATGGCAATAAATACACATTTGGATCCTGAAAAAGTCACGGGTGCAAAAAGATTCAGACTTGTCGTCATTCCATTGAGCAGCACAAGTCAGAACCTCCAGGATTTTTTAGAGAAGGAATCAGCTGATGCTCACAAAGACCATGTGTATTAGCAGGAGATCAGCTGGATGTTGTTCTATGTCACTCTCCTCCTTCCTCACTCCCGGTGGAAGAGATGAGAGAGAAAACACACTCTCAAACTCAATCCGTCAGCAGCAGCAGCGGCAGCGAGCTATCTCAGTCTGAGCCCAGAGCAGGCATTAGAGTTATTGGAGTGGATGCAGAGCCGTGGCAGGGATCGATATCTGGCTCTAATTGGGAGGGAGAAAAGGGTGAAATAAGAGTATAAGGGTGTTACAGGCAAGCTGGAGTGAAGCGCTCCTCGGCCTACTGCTCTTAAAAACAAAGACCTACACAAAAGCCCACTGGTGTACAGTACACCGACCTCATATCTGGATCTAGGTAGAGGCTTGTTAAGGCCTGAGAGTCGGGCTGCCTGTTACAGGTGCAGAGATAAGAGAGAGGAAGGACCTCGTCAAGTGACCCTTACGGTAATGTGCCGCCCTTTCACCATGATGATTAAGTCGAGATTGATGCACATTAGAGGAAAAAGAAAAACAGGCACAAAAAAAAAAAGCCTAAAATGTCGTTTACTTCAGATCGTACTGCCTGTTCAGTCCGCATCTTTATTCTGCAGCTAATAAAAAAGAAATAAATAATTAATCAGAGAGTCTTTCTGGTCATTAAAGCTCCTGGGGCTTATTATACATAATGATGACCTCGTACCGTGACCTGGTCATCCTGACTCATACTGAGAAGCTGACATGCTCGAACTCAGCTACATATCCAGAGAAACGTCACATCACTTAATTTGAGTATTTCATCATTTAGTATTTATAGTACAGCTGACTTTCAAGGATGGAATATTTTTTCCAGTTTGTCAGGAGACACATGGAGCTTCTCCATTAGCCGCACCAGGATTGACCTTCTCACTCGAAAGCATTCATTTCTGTAAATCTTTTAATACGCTTTTGTCCAATTTTAACCTCTTGAGCCGTAAATGTCCTCACTTGACTTCCATGTATCCTGATATGAAGGACATTACTCTTTCGCCAAACTTCCATCTCTTTGGAGACACTGAGTAAGGTCATAGATATCAGATGCTAATAAACAAAAGCGAGGACAAATTACAGTGTACGCGACACTAGCGTCCGAGTCTCAGGAGGTTAATGATGTTCAGAGTCAAACATTCATCAAACGATATTGGTGCTCGGAGTCTGGTTACGCAGCTGGATTTTCCACGTTCAGATTATTCAAATAATCTCCACTCGGGAAGGGACAAATAGAAAATAGTGTTTGTCCCTTGTTGTCTCAGTCTAACACAGAAGTGGGAGAGAATTGAAAAATGAAAAATAAAAGACTAATATGATGATATCTGAATGAGGCTTTTATATTTTAATGCTCTGTAATAAAGCATGCTTCCTGTAAGCTGTATATAATGCCAGATGAACCTGTGGTGCTGCAACAAAGAGCGTAACTTCATTTTTTTCTCCCCAAACTATTTTTTGCTGGTTAGTTGTTTTTCTCACAGCTCCGGGCACCTGGTTCAATTCTGAACTAAAGTGTCCTCTAGTGTCGATTAATTCTGAATCTACCGTGTGGTGTTTCAGATGTCCTCTCCCTTTCCATGTGTTTCCACTGCTTCTTTTTTTCTGGTTCCCTCAAATCTCCCAGAAACATACCAGCAGGTGGTCTGGCTAAGGTGTGAATGTGTCTGTACTGTACTGTATGTGTGTGTCCCTGCCAAGCTGCCAACAGCAGATCCTTTATATCCTGCAAGTGTGTGAGTTGGATCGTCCATAGATCTGACTTGTGTCTCCAGCACGTCCCACAGACCAATTTGGAGGTGGAGTCAACACATGTTCCTCAAACCATTCCTGAACAATGTGTGTAACGTGTCAGAGCACATTCTCTTACTAAAAAAGGACACTGTTTAGATTAAATTATAGTTGATGAGCTGTTTAGGTAGGTGGTACGTGTCAGGGTAACATCCACATGAATGGCCCCTGGGAGCCCATGAGTCTGTCACATAAATACCTAAGAAACCAGCAGGTCTTTAGTTCTCCGAGTAAAGATTGCTAGTGTCATCTAGAGGAAGTTAATTCCACCAGGACACGAGGCAGTTTAGACGCATCTCCTCCTCGATCCCTGAGAGATGGTGGGACCAGCCGAGCAGTGCTGGCTGATCGGATGTAACATGGTGCGGTGCGGACTGTGATTAGAGCTGAGGGGTAAGTGAGTGCTGGGCCGTTTTTAGCTTTGTAGGCTATTGGTAAGTATTGGTGTTTTGAATTTAACGCAGCAGCTTTATGAAGTGGACCAAGTACTGAGCCATGTGGGACACCAGTGGAGAGTCTGTGTGAAGCAGATCGGGATCCCCTCTATGGAATACAAAGATTCTAAGTCTTCTAAGGATAGACTAGAGAACGTTTTGGTTTACCTTGTCACCGACTGTTCACTGTCTGTATAATACACCCCTCCCCCTTCATCCACCCCTCCCCACCCTGGACAGGTGCCTCTGTAGCAAGATAATCAATGTTATTCACTTCACCTGTCAGGGAGTTTAACATTATGGCTGATCAGTGGATTGTGAAATAAACACCCTCGTCTGTTGTGTATTGGTTTTCTAACTTGAAGAAATGGTCATTGTTTCTCTTCGTCTCACTTCATACATGTCAGACCAGATCTGTGCAACAGCTTGTGAATGCAGGTAACACTGGTGATCTTGTCATCACCTATCATCTTTTCTAACGCCTCCTAAAGTTCTCAGGGCTTAAGTGTTCGTCAACGTCAGACCTCAACAACACTGCTGCTGAGGTCCACAGAAATGGATCCTGGACACTTCACTGACAAAACGATTTGTCCATCTGATTCTACTTTAGCTTCCTAAAAGCTCTCCTCCTGCTTTTTTTTGCAATTCTGATGCAGTTCATGACATGTAGGGTGTTACGTGTGTATGTGTGTCGGGGGATTTATGTGCATATTTCCACAGAACACAGATGGTCTGGAGGTTTGCCTTTGGAGGACCAGCACTCAAAAAGACTCGTTTTACTTTTCAGCCTCTCTCTTGCGCCACAGGTGGTTGCTATGTGAGGTCGCTCCGCTTTACGTTGCCAGGACTCCTGGTGGCACTGCTGGTTCCCTGGAGTATGCAGAAGAAAAAAAAAAGATTTTGGAAAATATGTGTGGAAATTGTGGCATACTTCATCCAAGTGCTGTTAAACACAGACGCAGGAGATAAAAGAACACTAGTTATGTATTAGTTTTGTAACTGAGGTCTTGGGAAAAGCAGATAGTCTGCAGGAATCCCTGACATTTAGAAAGAGCTCGAGTCTGACAGGAACCTGACGGGAAGGCTTCTGGGAAACACAGAGGATATGACAGCAACATTTCTGTTATATACTACATTGTGTGGTGACCCGTGGGGTTTTGAGATGAGGTTCGTGCTCTTGGTGTTTAATTTTTAATTATTTACTCTTAAATGTAACTTTAGCTGAAAACACTTTTTGTCGCGGTTAGTGAAACGTTAGCTCGAGGATGCATATGTGTCACTACATGATGACGCTCAAATGGACAGACTGCTAAAAAAACACCTTGTTCTTTTCTATTGTTAAAAGATTTTAGTAACATAGCGCATAAATAATCAGACGTTACGGTTGACAGATCTTAGTTGTCGACGTCTCAGCGAGTCGAGAGGCGGATTTGTCTTTATGCTGTTAGTTCCCATGCTCGCCTAAACCTTTTGTTCCTTGGGAAAAAAAAAACTAAACCCTGGGGCAGGTTAGGGTGAAATGCAAAGTAAAAATAAATTAAATTTGTCAAGTTAATTATATGCATGATAAACTTTAGCTCATTATTTTAGCTGGTTAATAATTAAACTCAGATAATAAACTGCTGTGAGTGAGTAAAATAAAAAAAACAATAAAAAACAACAAAAAAACACTGCGTCTTGTCCTGGGCAAGCTATTAATGCGTGGTCATGTGACTCGTGCAGGAGCTTCTTCACACATGCGCGCACACACACACTTTTACAAATGAGAGTGAGACTAAAACTGTATGTTTAGATTCTGTCTTTATTTCAAGACAAGGGATCAGAACATGGAAGCAAAAAACAAAACAGAACAGTCTAGTTTCTCTTCCCGTGCGGTCAGTACCTAAAGTACTGCTCTCATCCTGGATCTCGTCCAATTCAGTACACAGTGACAATGAACCGTAATTAACATTTAATAAATTAGGCTTTACAGATCATACATTACAGTGCAAATTCTTATCGTCTGCTCTCTTATTGCACACATTTAAGATCCAGTGTGTAAACAGAAAAACAAAACAAAAAACGTCAGTCAATTCACAAATAAAAGGAAATGATTAATTAGGCTTGAATAAAGGAGGCGTGGTTCTCGATGATGAAATAATGACCACTGAGCTTTTGGGAACAAACATGAAGCCACGTGAGCTGAAGGAACTGCAGCAGAACCAAACCGTAGCTTTTGAGCGAGAATTAGAAAACATGCAGCATCTTCCTCTCTCAGATCGGATCAGAACCACCGTCTCACGCGGTTAGAGATCAGAACCGCACACACACTAATACTGATCAGACCGCGTTTTCTTATTACTCAGTGATTTTGTCAGACAATAGTCATGTTGTGTAGTGTATAGCGAGATGTCACGTTATATAGTCAGGGACATACACACTCGTATGAAGGTGAGACGATCACGACACGTATCTAACACACACACACACACACAACCATGAAGCTTTGCGTTTATATCAGACATGACGAGGAGACAAAGTCCGAAACACATGCTGGGGTCAATAATGTGCTCAACTGTGGATCAGCTGTGTGTGTGTGTGTGTGTGTGTGAGAGAGAGATAAATCAATAACAAATGGAAATGCAAATAAAAAAAATTACAGAGTAACGGAACCTGATCAGCACCGGTGATGCGCGCACACACACACACACACACATAACAAGCGGAACAGTTCTCCACCGTTGAAAGTCACAGCGGATGCGTGTGGGCGGGGCCTCAGAAATGTTGGGACGTAAATATTTTCTCAAAAAAAAAAAAATCAAAGCGTTAAACCATGAACGTTTCAGCAATGTCAAAAAGTAGTGACCTTAAAACTTACCCTGGACGCGCTGCTAAACACTTCAGCCGCTAATAACACACTCTGGGGATCACGGGTACGGAAACTAATCAGTCCCGGGTGCTGCCATGGAGCTCTGGCCCACAGTTGATTATTTTCCCGTAACAGCACGCCTCCGAGTGTTTCATTCCTCTTACACCGCGCAGATCAAATTTTGTTTATCTATCTATCGCCAAGTTTAACGCTAAGGAGCGGCGTGAGTCATGTGACTGAGAAACGGGAAGGAAGCGTAAACTCCTGCGCCCGGACACTGGAGACTCCTTCCACACACACGTTACAGAAATTAATGTCTGCTGCAAAAACCTCAACAACCACACACGTTTTTAATCAGTGGAGTGTGTGTGCTGTACATGCCCCTGTGGATGAGCTGTTACCATGGAAACAACAACGCATTAGAGCGAGCGCATTTATATTAAATTAACAAAACCTAATCAGAACCGCCAATTCAGCAGCAGCGTGGTGTGAGGAACGGGGAAATGTCGTTTAACAATTTATTTCTTTTACGAAAACGGCAAAGCGGGACAAAAATCACGAGACAGACGAGTAAAAAAAAATAAAATAAATCATGAGTGACGAATGGAAAAAAAAAAAAAAAAAAAAAAAAACCATCAGACATCGGTTACAGAACACATCTCAGCGCTGGGATCGATCTCGTCTTGTGTGTCAGGAAGGACGGGCTTATCATGTGTGTGTGTGTGTGTGTGTGTGTGTGATCTCTGCTTTAGTACAGAACTTTAAGTAAGTAAGTGTGTTTCTCCTACAGCAGGGTATGAGGATTACAGCGAGACGATTTATTCTGCGCTCTTAGGCGCGAGTAATTATAAACCTCACCAGTGTGAGGCGCTGCGCTGAGACTCAGAAGTGTTTCAGAGAGAGAGAGCTAAAAAGTCATGTGACCAGTTCATAAAACCAGAATAACCCCCTGTGTGTGGCGCTGTCACATGGGGCAGGTACTGGGGGAGGGAGGACCCTGATTAATTTCCTATAACAGCAGCACACGCAGTGTTTTATTCCTCTTACACACAGCGACCTGTAAATGATTACAACTTATTTATTAACATCATGCTGTACATAATAACATTATTTATAGTTACAATAATAATTAAGCTCTCTCTCTCTCTCTCTCTCTCGTGTGTGTGTGTGTGTGTGTGTCGCGCTCTGGGATGTAAATTAAACTTTCATAGCACGTCCTCCAGAAAGCTCAACTTAATAAAATCTTGCATAGAAATCTTCAAAGTTGTGTGTAGAGTGTGTGTGTGTGTAGAGTGTGTGTGTGTGTGTGTGTGTGTATAGAGTGTGTGTACATCTACTTCACTGCACTACAGGACCAGAAGTGTGTAAGTTTAGTGCGTGTTGTATGAAGCGCCACCTGCAGCTCTTCTGATGAATGATGAACCCCTGGTGGGTGTGGCCTCCTGCACTATAACCCCACCCACATCCACACTGAATGGTTCGATGAGACTGAAAATGATTCGACACACTTGGTCTGACCTTCTCGCACACACTTACACACTCTCTGTCCACAACACACACACACACACACTCTCAAACACACACTGAGGGAGGATCTTTAGGTAGAACTGAAAATGGCAGGAAACTTAACTCATGAGTGTTACTGCATCTCCTCCACTCTCTCAATCTCTCTCTCTCCTGCAGGTCAGGGGTCAGGGGTCAGGGGGTTTCCAAGGTGTTTCAAGGTGAGATCAAGTGAACTTAATTAAGCCACGGAAAGTGAACACTCACTCTGTAGAGTGAGAGATCACCCCGCCTCACTCTCCTTCACCAGGAGGAGGAGCCACTGAGGCGATCAGAGCAGGAGGAGCTCGCATGGAAATGTTTGGATTTCTATACTCATGTGTACACACACACACACACACACACACACACACACACACACACACACACAGTACTAATAAAGATAACGAGCTGACCGTCGCTCCGTCAGCCGTCGCTCCGTTAGCAGAGTCGCGAGCTTCAGGTGAAATGTTTCGAATTGAAATCATTAACATGGTGAAGATTTAAAGGCGATAAAGGGATTGTCAACAGCCTTTCAAAATAAAACACACTGAATAAAGAAGGCCTGTGAGGGTGTGTTTAGCTTTCATCTGGTACACACTGCAGGAACTGAGTGGGGTCTCTATTATTATTATTATTATTATATATATATATATTTCTTTTTACTACAGTTTTTTTGGGCCGTCCCGCTTTGTTCTGCTCCCTGTGCTTCATCCAGGAGAAATTTGAGCTCATGATTGGATAGAGGGATGCAGTAAAGCCCCGCCCACTCACAGCCAATCACACACTCCAGACTCCGGGACACATCATTAGGATCTGAAAGTGACGAGTCTTTTTTTCAGCAGTAGATGTCTGACGATCTCCTGAAGCTGAGACCTGCGTGTTTAAGTACAGAGCCGGGATTAAACACACTCAACACACTGCTAGATCAAATAAATATGAGCTGAAAGATCGGAGCCTGAAGCCCTGAGCGTTACTGTAGAGGAGGAGGAGGAGGAGGAAGAGGAGCAGGGAGGAGCAGAGGGGCGTGGGGTTAATGGCTCTTTGGCTTTGGGAGGCGAGAGTTACAGGAGTGGGAATGATCCTGAGCGCGGGCTGAGCTGATCTCCTCGTCTCTCGGCGCAGACATCGTTCTGACGGCATGTACCGATGGAGTTAGACTGGACTGTGATACCGCACTGATGCAGGGCAGGCCGCGGGATGGGGGGGGCAGACATCTCATCCTGGACGGTACGCCGAACGCACCTCGCGCTCCTCGTCCTAAAGCCGCCCGCTCGTCTCCTCGGGGTTTCAGGAGAACATGAGCTTTCCTGTCTCCGCCGGGCGCGCGGGGGTCGGCGAGGTGTGGAGTCGTCCTCCTCAGCTGGACGTGGTTACTGACTTGAGCCCTGGGGACGCGCGGCTCATCTATTTGGAGACGCGTGTTTAGGAGGAGCGTGAGATTATCAGAGTTCAGAGTGCTGGAGGGTAACGAGGCAGCAGCGGCGCTAACAGCAGGCGCAGTCGCGGGCACAGAGGACGGAAGCGTGGCATTACTGGTGGCAGAAACTGGTACTACAGTGCAGGACTGGGGCTTTACTGGACCATCACCAGGCTGGGCATCCACACGGTCACTGGGGGCCTCTGAGAGCGCTGGGAGGGACGGTCTGGCCGACTTGTGGTGCTCTCTGGCCAAGGGCTGGGAAGGCTGTAGTATCTGAGGCTGAGGGAGAACAGAAGAACAGAATTATTCATAATAATAATGTTATCTTCTAACAGATTCACTGCACATGGTAGACATCCATCTAATGACAAAGCTGCTCTGTTTACATGTTTACATTCCTGTATATCGAGCTGAAGGGCTAATCGTGCTCGAGCTACCCAACAGCCCCGTCACGTCCAATCAGTACCTGAGCGGATCAATAAGAAGTTTAAGCAGCGTTTGTTTTCAGAACGTGACGTTTGTTGAGGTGTTCGTTCAGTTCGGTTTGTTTACGGACGAGTATGAAACTTTATAAAAACCATCAAACAGACTTTTTTAATATATAGTCTCTGTTTTATTTGGGTCTCCAATGCAAGGAGACTTGTTTGAAAATCTCTAAAACACCACTTTTGATTTCATGGGGACTTCAAAGGAGAAGTGGCGTCTACAAAACGTTTCTGATTCCCTGAGTGTAAGCGATGTTGGCAGGACTGAGCGAAACTCAACAACGCTGCAATTATTAACAGTGATGTGGGCTTTCACGCGAGGGTACGAGGTCACAATCAAAGTCCTGCACGCGGCGCTGGGTAAAGCGGCACACCTCTTCAGCCGGCGTGTTACGAGTACGAGCGCCGAGTCTCAGCTCTGACAGGTTCACGAGCCGATGGGTGAGAGAGAGCCGCGCACAGAGGCGCTTACACACAGATTACACGAGCGGGAGTCGGGAAGAGACCACAGACGCGGGGCGCGAGTCCGTCTGTCATGGCTGCCTCAAAGAGAATTATTCTGTGTGATGCTCTCATCGGCTCGAACGACTCTCGGGGTGCTTTTGTGAAGCGGAGCGTTTGATGTGCGTTCTGCTTCTCATACAGTCTTTCATTAAACCGCCGCCGTCTCGGTCTCGACTACACCGAGAGATATTAGAGCTGAACCCAGTCTGAACGTTGTCAAATCGAGATCTTATTGGACTGGACCGTTGGACGGTCAGGCAGGCCTACTGAATTCCAGCCCCCGTGTTCCAGGAGAACAGAGCGAGCAGGCCGAGTTCACAGGCTCACAGCACCACCTGCTGGTTTACCTCAATTTCCTTCTTTTTTTTTTTTTTAAATAAACACAACAGTACTTTTAATATTCTCACTGCATCCACTGCTCTCACCTCCCTCCACACCTGACAACACTGGCCTCAGGCTAGGACCTTAAAATACAGATTCAAGCTCTCAGGAGGATCGAAAGGGAAACAGGATTACAGAGATCACGGGTGTGACCCGGCACCGGAGCAGCCCGAGACGCCTCGCAGGAAGTTATTACTCAGAGGAGAAAAAGCAAAGGAGACACAAGTACCTCAGAGAGGAACTTCCTAAATAATTAATTAAGCCCTATAAGGGTTTAGGACGCAGCAGTGGAAAAATTGTGACATAGAGAGAGGGACAGAGACAGAGGGAGACAGCGGGACGAGAAAAACAAATGCCTGAACAAAAAAAATGAAAATCTGAAAAGTTGCAGCCATAAAAGTGGAAGAGGCACTTGTGAGAAAGTTAAAGAACAAAAAAAATAAAGTTCAATGACTCGATATCCTGTAGTTCTAAAATCACACCTCCTCCAGCCTGTGAACTCAAACCCACCTGACTGCTGCGTCCTCGTCTCGCTTTAACTCGAATATTTTCAGACACACATTAAATAATAACTAGAATTAGAACACACGCAGTCCCTGTTCAGGTCAGGAGTGAGGAGGCACTGACGTGTGTGTGTGTGTGTGTGTGTGTAGAGCGAGGTCATGCATGAGACAGAGCGTTTATCACACCACGTCATCATTAATACAGAGAAATGAAACAAAGGCACCGGGGCGAGAGCGGCACACGTCCCTCAGCCAGCACTGTGAGCTCTCTGTGGACCACACGGTCCAAACGTCTCCTCTCTGATCGTCACTGGGACAGACCGAATAATGTGTGTGAGATCACATGGCAGGAATACAACTAGACAAGACAAACATCTTTAATGAAGATTCAACGCGGCTTTACTCTTTACAATCCCATAATTACTTACAGACTCTTTTACTCGTCCCGGAAAATATTTATACTGAAGAAGAATTAATGATATTATTACATAAATCCTCTTGTTCCCGAGAGTGTTGGTCTTAATTATGGTGTTAGGATTTTAAAAAGTGAGAGCGCAAGACAGACAAGTAAAAGAGAGAAAGAGGCTGGGACAGACAGACAGAGAGAGACAGACAGACAGAGACATGAAGATGCTGGGGAAACAGAAACATACAGGGGAAGAGAGACAGATAAACAGACAGACAGACAGACAGACAGACAGTCACCACCTGACCAAAAAAAGCTGGCACTTCAAAAGTGTCAAATCAGCAAAAACAACAACTGAAGGAGGAGATGCAGTTGAAATGAGTGGAATTGGGTTAAGAGCCGTGTAACACACAGTTAAACCCAGGAGGTGTACTAGTGTGTGTCAGAGCTGAACCTCGACTTCACAAGAGGAAACGTGATCAGGAACACGCGTGATGGAGATCACATGATAAAAAAAACTTCTAGTAGCAACAAGAGCTTGTTACATAATGACAGTAAGAGCATACACACACACACACACACACACACACACACACACATACACAAAATGTGATGAGAACTCACAGGACTGGGACTAAACAGCTGTGTGTCTGTAATATAACCACTCGTTAGTGAGACTCATCAGGAAAAAGGCTTCAGTTTTCTAGGGATCATAAAGACTGAACTTTGGAGTGATAGAAAAAGGTCATGTGACCTGCTGAGTCCAGACTGACCCTGTTCCAGAGCGATGGGCGTGTCAGGGTAAGAAGGGAAGCCCGTGAAGCCAATCATGTATAGTGTCCACTGTACGAGCCTCTGGAGACAGTGTTATGATCTGGAGGTGATCAGGTCGAGACTCAGTAACGTTATGGGGCAATAAAATGAAGTCAGCTGACGACCTGAATGTACTGAATCACCAGGTTAACACATCTATGGAGGTTTACTACTGACGCCACATTCCAGGACTAGGAGAGAGTGTGTGAGAGAGAGCGGCTCTGGGAGAGTGTGAGGAATCATTCACACACATGAACTGGACACCACAGAGTCTGTGTGTGTGTGTGTGTGTGTGTGTGTGTGTGTGTGTGTGTAATCAAAGATACAGTTCAACAAAATCTAACAAATGTGTGTTTTTCTTTTTTTTTTTGGTCAGGACGTGCAGACAGACAGATAAACAGACAGACAGATAGAGGGATACGACAGACAGACAGACAGACAGACAGACAGACAGATAGAGGGATACGACAGACAGACAGATAGAGGGATACGACAGACAGACAGACAGACAGATAGAGGGATACGACAGACAGACAGACAGACAGATAGAGGGATACGACAGACAGACAGACAGATAGAGGGATACGACAGACAGACAGACAGATAGAGGGATACGACAGACAGACAGACAGA
>JAQQZT010000006.1:779051-791157 GCA_030068275.1 Clarias platycephalus
ATGATTTAAAATGTAGCGAATTACAATACTTCAAACAAAACGTACTTAAGTAAAAGTAAAATTACAGATTTTAAAAAATACTTTAAAAAGTAGAAATACAAAAAAAAGCTACTCAATTACAGTAACGCGAGTAAATGTAATTTGTTACTTTCCACCTCTGATTATATTTATGTTTAACGTTTCACTTTATTTACATTAAAATAGACAAATGTGACTTTTATTTAAATAAGAGTTGAAAGTCCTGTGCCCATAACACTTTTTTTTCTTTCTTAAGTGCAATCAATGTTTTTTGTTGGAAGAAAAAAAAAATAAAGAGAGAATCGTGATCTCCATTCCCATGAAGAAAAATCGTGATTAACATTAGAATCGTGCAGCCCTACTTCCAAGTGTGTTGTGCCACTTACTGAGGTTTTGTGAGCAGAAGCTCTGTCTGGTGACTATCTGGGTGACTATCTATGCCAAAGATTATATGGCATGAGTAAATCCAGCCTCTGGTATGCACACATCACATCTGGTCCTTGCTGGTGTAGTGAAATATTGCTTCTGTGGTACAATACAAAGATTGCCCTCAACTGTGCGTCCTAAACTAAAGTTTGATAATAATATTAAGAGTATTATTGATTTTAGGTTACTTGGTGCAGTACTTGAGTAAAGAGACTGTTGTGTCTTTTTAAACTTAGTGGGTGTTGGTCTAAGAATTTCTATACTGTCTGCAAAAACATTAATGAATGAATGGTTTGATTTTCCCTCCAGGGTCTTTTACTGAAGCAGCAACTTGTTCAGCACTTAATTTTGCCAGGATCCTTCTCTTAGTTTGGATAGCTGACCATCTGAAAGCATTTTCAGGTACAGGTTTATGATTAAAATAAAATATGCATTTGTTGGGTTAACCCCTGAAGGGCGCTCCCTGCCCATTAGGCTACCTTGTGTTTTGTGTGTTTTTGGGACTTTTATATTGACGTTTGTTTCCAGAAATAATTTCCCAGTGACCTCTTCACCAGTTATGTCATTTACTAATCTAATTACTAATCCATTTACTAAATAGACTTGTCTTGCATCTGTTTATTTCTTGCTCAGTTTAGTTTGGTGTGTCCCTGTTCTGTTCCTGATTGGGTTATTGCTGTAGTTTATGTTTTCAATTTTTTTCCCTAAAAGTCTACATGGGATTATGCCATGCCAACAGCTTATCCAAACATGAACTGTAGCAAAAACATAGCTAAAATAATGAATAATAATCCATTTAATTTAGCATTAAATAAAAACAATGCAAATTACAAAAAAATTAAAAGTACCAGTTTATATTTTTAATGCTGGGTCACAAAGCCTTATTTTCAGTCTATTTATGGTACCAAACTCATGCAGGAATGATGGAGAGCCCCACCCTGTGTGTGTGTGTGTGTGTGTGTGTGTGCGTTCTATTAGCGGGATGGGAGTTAACGGCAGGTAGGTGGAAGCCTAATTAATGGGGCTTTTTTTTTTTTTTTCATTTGAAAATCAAAGATTACACTTTTGGCTTCCTTAAATGGCATGAAAATTGTCTTGCTCTTTGGGAATAATAATAATAATAATAATAATAAATTAATAAAACTAAACACAACACATGAAAAAACAAGAAAACTGAGCTTTCATTATCTGTTTTTTGCATTATTTATTTGAGCACAAAATTAGAAATAAAAAAAACGATAATCCATTTCTTTTTGGAAACAAATATTTAAAAAGCAAGTGACAAGTTTCTTATTTTTTTTATTTTTGTTTTATATTAAACATGAATGATGCACATATTCTGAAGGATTATTAAAATGAGAGGGAAAGGCGTATTATACACAGCACTATACACAGCATTAATCATTTGAGACTCATATAGCATTGTGGAATAGTCTAAGGCACACTATACACCACTTGGTGGCAGAGGCTTGCACAGTACGGTATGCTGATAGGCTCAGCTGTATGTGTACATAAAAAGCTTGCATGTCTGTTAAAGTATTTTAGGTATACATAGATATTTTGGCCACAGAAACTCTTCCACAGTTTGAATACCAGCCTCTGGTCCACCTTTTGCTTTCTACTAGCTTCAGAACACCTTCACCAGGTCATCAGTATTTCTGATTAGTTTATTCAGACTTTTTGAGGTTGTAATCAGTAAAAATGTGGACACTATGTGAGGTTTACGAAACACAGCTCTAATCAGCACATACTGTGTCCTTATTATGTTGTAGATAATCCCAGAAGATTAATTAACCGCTTGGCCATTCCACTACAGTATACTGTGATCTATGTTGTTGCTTATTCACGTGAGTATTCATCAAACCATTATAGCATTAACATCTGTATAAAATGAAAACTTTAGAAAATATGCCTAAAGTGGTTAAGTTTTTCACTTCTTCTCTCCTATTTACAGTGAAAAAGATATTTATCCTTGTTTTTTCATATTTGTCACAATTAACTGATTGATATCATCAAACAAATTTGAGTATTACACAAACATAACCCGAGTAAATACAAAATGCAGTTTTTAAATGAAGGGTGGCATAATGGCTTAGTGATTAGCACTGTCGCCTTGCACTCGCCTTGGGGGTCTGTGTGTCTCCCCGTGCTTGGTGGGATTCCTCCAGGTACTCAGATTTCTTCCCGCAGTCAAAGACATGCAGATTTAGGCTACTTGGGATTCCCAAATTACCCATGGTGTGTGAATGAGTGTGTATGTGTGCCTTGCGATGGGTGTACACTGGATGGACCTGTCCATGGTGTACACTGCCTCATGCCTTAAGTCTCCTGGGATAGGCTCCAGGCCCCCCGCAACCCTGAATACAGGTTAAAGTGATATAGATGATGCGTGAGTGAGTAACTGTTTATATGATGATTTCATTTATAATGGGAAAAAAGCTGTCCAAACTAACCTGGCCGTATACTTCACTGCGTACTCTTCCCTGTAACAGATTTATGTACAGTAGAACCTTGGATTGCGAGTAACCTGGTCTGCGAGCGTTTTTCAATGAATTTAATAAACTTAATAAACAAGCAAGGTCTTAATATTTGAATAGTACGCTTGCGCTTTGTCTGCCAAATGTCACGTGATCACAACTTAGCCAATGGTCTCCCATGCTCAGTCTCAGTGTGCGTCCGTCACTCCTATACTCAACATCCGTGCACACGTGTACTGATTATTATAACATTGTGACCGTGTGTGTGTGAAAGTGGTCCTACACAGTTGCCTTACTTCAACTCCACACACACACACACAGACCCACATGCACGTGCACACACAAACAAACAAACAGACTAACGAAAACTCTGCTCTTTTGGGAATCTTTTTATAGATAAAGTTTTATTTTTACTGTATATTTTGTATTAATTATTTTTGTATGAATATTTTTTGAGTTGTGGAACATTTTCTTTGATATACGAGTGCTTTGATATACAAGCATGCATCCGTAATAAATTATGCTTACAATCCAAGGTTTAACTGTTGTTAGTTTTTTCTGTTCTTTCAAAACAAAATGTGGAATCTATACTTGGTGATTGTGTTACTAAATATTGTGATTTGTTCTTGATTACTACAGAGCCAGATAAGGTAATTGAGAACAAAATGAATGACAATGATTTAACTTCTTTAAACTTCTGAATTTCTTTTGTAATCATACCAGAAGGAAAAAGCAAAGAAACTCACATTTTGTCTCTGTTGGAAAATACACTATATAGAATATTTATGAAGGATTTATTAAAAGTTTATTTAAACACTTTAAATGCAAAATACACACCATTTTGGACTATTAATTATTTTGGGAAATTATTCTCTGGCACACAAGGTTGTCTACAACAAAAGATTAAATTTGAAAACCACAATATAGTCTTATTTTAGAAGGTTTGAACTTCCACACATAAAAAAAAAAAACATGACACATAATGGCCGCATTTTCAATCAAAAGCCGACACATTCTAATAAGCCAATTGCATAATTTTCTCCTGTCATCTGTTCAGTGAAATAAAATAATGAGTTGTGAAAAGCAGTGGCTGCTGTGAGTAAACTAAGTAAACTTTTTCAATTAAAAAAATGTCTCCCATTACAGTCACCCCAGGATTAATGGATGAAAGCAATGCGTCATTAATGTCTATATGACACTTACAGTAATATTTTTAAAAGAAAAGTAAACAGGGATAAAATATTACCACACTCTAAAGATGTACAAACTTTGCTTACAAGAGACATAAGATGCATGGTCTGTGTGTGGGAAGCTGTTAGGTTTGCTGTGTCTGCTTTTGTTCGTTACACTTATTTTGAATTGGGATTTTTGTCATAACCTTATGGGATCACAGGCGTATGCGCAGTCAGTCAATGCACAAATGGATGTTATACGATGCATCCCTGTACTGCAAATGCTGCAGTCAACCTCCACTGTGAAACTGAAACTGGTAGAGGACAAAGATAATTATGCTATAAACTCAAGTTTTTACATTTAGGCATTTGGCAGACGCTCTTATCCAGAGCGACTTACATTTTTTATCTCATAAAAATGTCAGTTGAGGGTTAAGGGCCTCGCTCAGGGGCCCAACAGTGGCAACTTGGTGGTTGTGGGGTTTGAACCTGGGATCTTCCGAACCGTAGTCCAATGCCTTAACCACTGAGCCACCCCTGGCCCATTTGTATCATTCATAATGTTTCTCATGATCTTCAACAGTCGTTGTGATTCACTGGTTTTGCGAGTGCAACAGATCTCAACACATTTTTCCTTGATCTAGTTTGCTCACAGTGATAAGCACAATTAAAGTATGTGTGACTTAAATAGCCACAAACACAACTGCAGGCTGATTTATCCATTGTGACAAAACTGTGGGAGGTGGAGTTATAGCATTTTGCTAAATCATAAAAAAAAAATCAAACTAATATAATTTTTACAAACTGTTTGTTTGATGCAGGCGGCATGTGGTGTAGTGGTTAGCACTGTTGCCTTGCACCTCCAGGGTCTGGTTTCGATTCCCGACCTGGCTCGATTCCCGTCTCTGTGTGCATGGAGTTTGCATTTTTTTCCCCGTGCTTGGTGGGTTTCCTCTGGGTACTCCGGTTTTCTCCAAAAGTCATGCACATTAGGCTAATTGGCATTCCCCGCCTCATGCCCCAAGTCTCCTGGGATAGGCACCAGGTCCCGCGACCCTGAATACAGGATAAAGCTGTATAGACGAAGATTCAGTGTGTGTTCATTTGATTATTATAACTTATTTTTTTCTTGTATAGGTTTATACTTTATGATGTAATAGTATTTATAAAAGAGTCCTTACGCAGGGCTTCTGTGGGGGTCAATGAAATAGGAGGCTGTAAGAGTGCTTATAACATGCAAGGGAAGACCTTCCTGTTTGGAGATAGCATGGGATTATTCATTGAGAACTAAAAAAAAACAACGAAATAAACAAAGCTTCGCCGTCTCCTCGAGACTTAACAAGGCTCTGGAAAATTAAAATAAAGGATTTATGTGTCATTTTTATGTGCTTTATACACTTAAACTCCGAGCAATGCCTTTGTCTCTCATCTTGGACTTAAACACGTGCTTTGTCCTTGGCCCCGATATCTTTACCGGTGCTACCTAATGATCACACAAAGTGCGCAGGTATCAGGACCTTTAGCAGCCTGCGGATCTTTGCAGAGTATTTTATTTACTATGAGATTACTTCCTTTCTATCCCATTAGCCCTGTCAGGCAGTTGGAAGGGACAGGAGGCACTAGGACTGGGGGCACACTGACATCAGGACACCAGACAGAACAGGTCAGCCAGTCGATGCGGTTGATTTGTGATGTTGTAGCCAGGGGAACCCCAGCACTACTCTTTGTTCTGTTACCAGAAACGAGATGTGCACAGAGTGATGTCTGAGTCGTAGTGTGTCTGGGGCCATCCACTGTGTCACAAATCCCGACTTAATTGGCTGGCCGGCCAAGGAGACCAACGGGATGGCGGAAGGGAGAGGGTTAACTGGAATGCAGAGTGCCTGGTCTAGCCTCCTGTCAATAAAACAATTAGCGCCTTTAATCGAGTTCTCCGGATTCTGGAATTATTGAGGAACCCATGTCATTGTTAGAAAACTAACTAGCTCCCTGTGTGACTGAAAGGTGTACTGCAGACATATATTGCAACAATGGCAACCCAAATAAAATCTCCTGTGACCCAGCTATGGTCATGACTCAGTGTTTGGGAACTAATGGTTTAGATTGCTTTTACAAAACAATAGTCTTTTGTAGCTATGCTAACAAGGAAGATGATGTTATCTTTTGTAACATTTTAAATTATGGATTAATCCAAATAAACCTAATGTACTAGCAATCTTGTGTGAAAATGAAATTCTATGACGTTCTTCAAAAAAGTCATAAACAATGATAAAGAGCAAACAACAGTTTAGCAAGTAGGGCTGCATGATTAATTGGGAACAAAAAAAATCTCGATTCATAGACACATGCAATCTTATTTCTGAATGGTGGTGATTCACTTGGATGTATTTCCCTGCATTAAGATCACCCTGCATTTATGTGTTGCTTATTTAATTGACAACAATCCCAGATGCTTTGTCAGTCACACTCATTGGTCACACTCACACAGTGTAAAACAAAACACTATTACACTGATTCACCAATCAGGTCAGAGATTAGCAAATGATTTAGATATAGACTTCAATCGCTTCTCTCATCTCTCTTCCTCATTTACAGTGTTCTCCTGTCACTCACGTGACATGTAACACAGAGGAAGCCCAAAACAGACTAGTCAGTTTACTTGGTGGAGTTGGTATAGTGTGCTGCTAGGCCGCCATTCGACTAAGCCAAATTTGCTACGAACCTCTCCCAATGTCTCCCGATTTAAAACCGTCTCTAAAGTCCTTGGGGTCTCTACCAGTTTGGTTAATTTTTCAAGCATAGTAATTCGTAATTTTGACATGAGGAATACAAGTAATAAGGACATGTTATCGACATAATAGCCAGACGTTAAGGAATTTAAAAATGTTCTACTGAGCCCTAATTAACTGATAATGAAACTGTACCGTCAATAGTGACATTAAGTGAAATTAAAACCACGCTACCGAATACAGTGGAACCTTGTATTACAAACTTAATTAGTTCCGGAAGCAGCCTCGTATTTCAAAACATTTGTAAATCAAAGCGAATTTTCCCATAAGGAATAATGAAAAACCAAATTATTTCTTTCACAACCCAAAAAAATAAATACATAAAAACAATGAACACAAAATATAAAGTAAAAATTTAACAAATTAACCTGCACTTTACATTGCTGGCGTAAAAAAGTAAAAATAAATCGTGACAGATAAGTGTTTCATTTTATGTGCACAGGCACTCTGTGTGTGTGTGTGTGTGTGTGTGTGTGTGTGTGTGAGAAGCTAAAGTGAGAGGAGAGGAGGAATCGGCCCTCCCTTCCATTCTTACTCGTCTTACACAGTAAACATTCCTGCTCTCTTATTTGAGTTTCTCACCCACACACACACCCACCCACACACACACACACACACATTAATGGAAAGACTGGTTTATCGGAAAAATTAGCAAGGAACATCGCTAATGACACTTGTGTGAGTGCATGCTAATGGAATCGCTGCTGTAAAGTAAAAATAAAACAAATTAACCTGCACTTTACGTTTGAAAAGAAACGAGACAGAGCAGTGTTTCCATTAGAAAGAGAGAGAGAGTATGTGTGTGTATGTGTGAAGGCGAGAGGAGGAGGGTGGTGTGTGTGTGTGTGAGAGAGAGAAAAAGGGTTCAACAAAAATTATGGCAATACTCGCAGAGATGTTAAGTGAAAAAGTGATGATTTATTTACAGTGCTCGAGAGGTGTAAGAGTCCCAGTAAAAAAAAACAACCAAAGCTATATACAAAAGAACAAATAAATAATGGACAAAACAAAACAAACAAATATATATACACGCAAATTTTTGTTAAAGGATTGCTCATGGCACCACAGTTGCACGCTCGCTCGCCAGGTAAACTGACCCTGCATACTGGTTTGGGGCTCTCTTCTATAGTGCAAGCCCCGCCACCTACATTTTTTAATTCAATTCTATTTTATTTTTTAGAGCGCTTTTAACAATTGTCATCGTCTCAAAGCAGCTTCACAAAATTAAAATAAAATTTATGGAAGTGTGTATGAGTGAGAAATTATTTTTTAAAGTTTTTAATTAGTAATAAGATTGTGACATTGTCCCTGATAAGCAACCTGATGGCGACAGTGGCAAGGAAAAACTCCCTGAGATGGCAAAAGGAAGAAACCTTGAGAGGAACCAGACTCAACAGGGAACCCATCCTCATCTGGGTGATAACAGATAACAGAAATTAAACAATGGCATCATGTGTTAGGCTGCTGGATGTTCAGTATAACAGAAGTCCTAGTTATCATGGAGTTCAGTTCAGGACAGGAATGAGTCAGGAGGTTCAGAGTCATGCTGCTCCTGAGCTTCACTAGAACAGGTGGAAAAGAAAAAGAATTAGCGTAGATGCCGTTCAGGATATTAGCAGCAATAGATAGGAGTGTGCATTTAGATATACTGGAGTCCGAGGTTATGTGATGAATTATTTGTATGCCAGATTAAAGATGTGTCTTGAGTCTACTTTTAAACTGATAGCATGAACCAGCTTTTCTGCATCAGATATTGATAGAATGTTCTTAAGCATGGCAATATTTCTAAGGTGGAAAAAAAGGCTGTTTTTGTATTATTGGAAATATGATTTTAATATGATTAAGGACAAGTTACTGTCTAATATTACGCCCAGGTCTTTCACTGTCGAGCTGGTAGTAACAGTACATCCTTCTAAACGCAAGCTGAATTGAGAGCTGTTGTGTACTGGTTTTGGGGCCAATAAGTAGTATCTCGGTCTTATCTGAATTTAGTAAAACAAAGTTAACGGTCATCCAATCTTTTATATCCTGGACACATTCAGTTAGTCTAGACAACTTGGGTACATTGTCTGGTTTTGTTGAGATGTATAACTGGGTATCATCAGCATAACAATGGAAACTTATCCCATTACTTCTAATGATGTTACTCAAGGGAAGCATGTATATCGAGAACAGCAGAGGTTCTAAAACTGACCCTTGTGGGACCCCATATTTTACTGACATTTCACCAGACAATTCTCCATTCAGATCTACTATATACTACTATATATAGATCAGACAGGTATGATCTATACAATTTTAATGCCTGTCCCTGAATGCCGATGTGATTTTGTAAGCGATGACTTGCTGAGACTCTTGTGTTTTTGTTTATTGGACTTTATTTCCCAGGATGCACCTCAGTCAGGTGATGAGTGTCATGATAAGTTGGTGTTGGACTGTGGGCTGAAGTGTGGCAAGGCATAGATGCAGAGGGGATGTTAAATAGAGTCTTTTTAATGAGAACATAACCCAACCAACAAAACATGAAAACATGAACAAAACAAGTTGGCATGCTATAAACAAAACCATTAACCAAATACACAGACTAGGGACCAAATAAGAAAGACTAAACAAACAAGTCTAAACATTAATATACAAAACAGACAAGGGATACAAATCAGACAAGACTAGACAAACTAAACAGACTTGGGGACTAAACACAAGGGACTTGGCTAGGCCTACTAGCTATTATGCACACTAGCTGCTAAGCTGGATGGTTGCTAAACAGACCAGTTGCTAAACAGACTAGTAGCCAGAGACCCAAGGGACGAACAGACTAGGTACACAGCAGACTAGGTATGAAACAGACTAAGAACTAAACGGGTTAGTAACTAAACAGACCAAGATCTAAATAGACGAGAAGTCTAGACAGACTAAACAGACTAGGATTTAAGCAGGTTAGTAGTTCAACAGTTAGTATTTATACAGACTAAGAACTAAACATCCAAGAGGTTACTTACAAACAAGGGGAAACTCACAAAAGGCTAATCACCCTAGAGGCTAATCCTACTAGGAGACACAGAGACAAAGAGACATACTAACAATACATGCTAAATAAAAACCGATATAAACTTAACTTAAACAGCTCCATAAAACATATGCCAACTAAAACAGAACATAACCAAACAAAACAAAAACCACTTAACATAACCATAAATAATGCTTGACCCAGTTTCCCCAGAACAGCTATTTATAACGAAACTAATGAGCTACCTCGGTTCAGGTGAGCACCTGCATCACCTGACCGAGGTGCCTTCTGGGAAACTGAGTCTACAAACAAAAACTACACAAACAAGACTCTGGGCAAACAGTGCCCTCCAGAGGTGAACCCTCACAATGGGAACACTGTTGCATCTGTTTTGTTAAACTGCTATTTTCATTGTTATCCTGTTATTCTGCTGTTTTCGTAAAGCTGTTTTGTTCATAGTTTCACTTTTAGTCTGTGCATGCTTAGTTACTTGTGTTTGTTTGCTTTCTTTATATTATTAAAAACTTAAAGTCTTAACCGCTGCAATTATGCCTCTCCTGACATCCGGCGTGACATCCGGGAGCGCACGGAAGCGAGTGGAGTGAGATCCCGCGGAGCGCCCCGGAGAGAGACAACTGAAGGAGGTGAGTGAGTAATGCAGCCGAGCTGGGAAGGCTCCCGGCCCATGATACGACAGAGTTCAAGGTGACGTGGCTCCCCGCACCGACAAAAAAGGTACGGACCAGGAGGTTCATGAGAGGTGGTGACTAGAGTAAGGAGGAACCCCAGTCTGTGTGTCTTTGGAGGGCGGAGAGCGAGGAATATCGATCGGCAAACAAGGGCAATCCAGCAGCAAGTGGAGGAGCTTGCCATAAAGATGGCCATATGCCGTGCTGCGCAGGCCTAGGAGTGTCTGCAGGAGCAGTTGGAGGAGATGGCAGCACTCAAGAATTGGCTCACCCAGCTGAGAAAGGAGGAAGAGGGAAGGACTACCACGAGCCTATGTTTAGCTCCGTAGAGCATCAGGAGTGGCCCCGACCCGCCAGAGAGCCCCAGACCCACCAGAGAACCTCAGTGGAGGCCCAGACCAGCCAGAGAGCCTCAGTGGAGGCCCAGACCAGTCAGAAAGCCCTGCTGAGGGCCCAGTTAACCCAGAGAGCTCTACACTGCTTGAACCATTGCTCTGTCCTCCGCCCGGCTACGAAGACGTCATGCTTCTGCCTTTGCCCGGCTTTGAGGACATCGTGCCAGTTCTTGCTCTGCCGCCCGGGTTTAAGGACAACCCAGTTCCCGCTACGCCAGCTGGTTATGGGAACGTTGTGAAAGCTCCTCCGCCCAGCTTCGATGCTGCCGCAGTGCTCGCTCCGCCGCCCGGGTTCGAGGACCCAGATCCAGTGCTCGCTCGGAATCTGTTCTGTCCTGTCTGCCCTGCCATCCCGCCCAAAGGACATGATCAGCAGCCTCGGTGTGAGGAAACCAGGCACAGGACCTTGGGCAGGGTGCCCTGGACCTCCGGTGGCGCTCCGGAGTAGCACCTTTTGAGGGGTGGTTGAGGGCTTTGCGCCCTGAGACTCTTTTGTGTTTTTGTTTATTGGACTTCATTTCCCAGGATGCACCTCGGTCAGGTGATGGGAGCACTCACCTGAACCGAGGTGGCTCATTAGTTTTGTTATAAATAGCCTGCCTTCTGCCTTCTGATGCAAGACCGTGAAAGTTCTGTTTCACGGTCTTGCATCTGTTTTGTTAAACTGTTGTTTTCGTTGTTATCCTGTTATTCTGCTGTTTTGGTAAAGCTGTTTTGTTCATAGCTTCAAGTTTAGTCTGTTCATGCTTGGTTACTTGTGTTTGTTTGTTTTCTTTATATTATTTAAAACTTGAAGTCTCAACGTCAGCAATTATGCCTCACCTACAACCCCACTACATTCGTGACAACATTTGAGCTGACACCACATTTTCTAATATTTTTGATATAAACAGAAGGTTTGAAATCGGTCTGTAATTTGTTATTTAAGTCGGGTCTAAATTTGAAGAGGCATAATAACTGCCAACTTGAAAGATTTAGGGATATGACCTAAATATAATCAGGAATTAATAATGTTTAGAAATGGCTCTCTAGCCGTATGTATCACTCCTTTTAGAAATCTGGGGTCCGTTCTTCGTACGTCGCTAACTCAGTTAGCTGGATTTGATTGTTGTGGATTTGTCCTGATCTTGGAT
>JAQQZT010000006.1:905492-916255 GCA_030068275.1 Clarias platycephalus
TATCTACACCTCGCGCTGCAACAGCTGTCTACAATGTAGGATTGTACTACAGACACAGATTATTTAAATGTAGATATCATCACTAATTATAAAAGATTTTGATGCATCATGTCGCATAACGTCCGTTATGGATATAAAAAGCCAAACATGATGAAACATCAAGAGTTTTTATTTTAACATTAACACTAGCGAACAGCATTATGAGACTGTTACAAAGGTGGGTCATATTCATCATAAAGAAACATACTATATTCTGTTACTACACGTGTCCCCTTTAATTTAATAGTTTATATTCAGCTCAATTCAAAACACAAAAGGTCAATCTTTAAGTTAATTACTCACCTCTAGAGCAACAGTTAACTGCTACAGTTAGACACTCAGTGTCAAGGTCAGCTAATCACTTGTTAAAGTGGGGGAGGGGAAGCTAACGCTAACACTCTGTAACATTGACTAGCCCGGCTGCCTCTTTAAAGAATATTATATACTATATAACGCACATTGTAATAAAATTCACACACCGAACTAACTACCATGCTAAGCACGACTTTTAGCCAAATAAAAACAGAGCGGACTGAGAGGACATCTTTGCTTTAAAACAGACTGAGAGGAAATAACTTAACTGAATTTAACCACACAATACAATTTGTATATTTCACAACTGTCTGTAAAGAAAAAAATTTACTGCTACAAAATTATTTGTACATTCATATTACTAACAAACAAATCTCACATTAAGAAAAATGCAGATCCTGCAGCATGTGACACCTTGTCTGGAAGTAAAAACTTTGGCGGAAATTGCATGGCAGTAGAACCTAGTCTCTCTAAATGAGTAAAATTTACAAAAAAAAAATTTATTTTGACACAGCCAGAAAAATTTTAGTAAAATTTCCCCATTTTTTCCTCGCTGATTTTAAACTGAAAAAAAAAAACTTGAAATGGAATTAATAAATAATCAGCATTTGTTTAAATCAGCTTAATTTGACTCCAGAATGCAGTAAATTTTATTATGTACTTGTTACTAATATTAATTTAACAATTGTTAATTAAGCCCAGTCCCACTTTTTACAGTGTAGCACAATTAACCAGAACTAAGACCACTAGAGAAAACTCCACTCCATCAGTAGCATGCAGTGGCGAGGACTTCGTGATATTTTTTCAATAACAGAATCAGGCAAATAATTCAGGCTTTGAAACCAGTAATTTAATAAAACCTTGACCCACAATCAGCTTTCATTCACAATTCACAATGAGTATTATTATGAGCAGGAGGAAGGCTGGGAGTGACATTTGCCAGTTTTTTGGGCAGGCTCAGGAAATAATTTTTAAAAAGTGGAGAATAGACAGAGACAGAGAGGGAAAAGGAGAGGAGAGGAGAGATGGAGCCCAAGGATATTTACAGGGAGAGCAGATAACATGGAGGTGAGTGAGAAAAGAAGCATATACTGATGGTCAAGATTGAATAATGACAGGTTAAAAGGGGGGGTAGAGCATGTATTAATGTATGACATGATGGTAAAAATTGGTGGTGGGCAGATGTTGGGGGCTGATTTGGTCCCCTCCGATGCTGACTCATTCCAAACTCTGTTTGCTTTAAAGCTGTCAGTAAAATATCACTTCGGCTTATATGTTAATACGTTCATGAAAACAAAGCGCCATCTAGGGGTGGCACCATGCAAATGAATAAATAGGGCTTGTTTACTGTGAAATCTAGACATGTCACTATTTAATTTGTGAGTCAGGAAATTCTTGTTTCTGAGGGAATGGTGCTTACTTTGGTTGAACAGTGGACATGGATTGTTCAGCTGGATGTGCAGATGGCATAACAGGGGCAGAAAAGTTTGTATTCTTTGTGTCCCACAAGCCCAGTGGCCATTTTTGGCACAGTAATAACAGGTCCCCTTGTGGACTTAAATCATCTTAGGTGATACCTTAGGTTTAACAGTGGGTTGATACTGTGTGCTGAACTCCCATGAAATACCCTGTCTGTTCCATTTCATCTACATTGAGGGCCAAATACCTCTGGGGCAAAGGCTTTATCCCCTGAGTTTTACTAAAAACTCCAATAAAAAGTGATCACTGATGTAGGGGTGAAGGTTAGCTTGATCGCACCATGGTCTTGTAAAGCATGTTATAAAGACTGCAGCAGATTCAACCTGGTTTTGCTTAGTATTTGCAGCATACCAAATATTCTATTGATCAGCATTTCTGTTTGTTAAGGAATTGGTTAAGTGTTCCTCAGCCCAATCATAAGTAAAGGGGTAATCTGCTGTGCCACTCCATCCCATGCTATCATGATGCAAGGTTAAAGTTTAAATTATAACCTCCCATAGAGGGATAGGGGTTATACTGAGATCCCCTCTCAGTGAACCTATAGCCTATTTATCAATATATGGCTGTGCATATCTAGCCAGTCCACATCAGTTCATCCAGCCCTCAGGCTGAGATTTGGGATAGCCCCATTTCCCTTTATTACAACATTTTCTAGATAACAAGGAACCTGCAATCAGGCAGGGCAAAACCAAGGTTTAACCCACTGCAGGATCTCAGACAAGCCTCTAGAATGTTAGGAATTCTTTAGGAATTTTAGGATACTGAATGATCCATACTGAGCCCAGAGGTGCAATGCAAGCTTCTAAAAATTTATTTTAGTCAGGAAAGCTCATATACACATTATACACATTATGCGTTAGCCTTTCAGCCAGTTGACATTTTGAATGGGGAAATTTGTCAGATGAAAATGGGCTTGAAGTTGTGAAGAAAAGAGATTATCCTACATAATGTTCTAACAGCTAAATAGTTAAAAATGTGCATGCTTAGCTTAATCTCAAATACATTTTTATTTGATGACAGACCATTTATAACATACCAGCAACTAAACAGCCTTTCTTATGAATTAATTGTGTCTGTTTCTCTCTGAGTATTAATTCATAAGTATTATAATTATAATAATGTCACTGGGGCCTGGAGCATATCCCATGGAACCTCATAGGACAAGGCAGGAGACACCCCTGATGGAGTGCCAACCCATCACAGTGCACGATTCAAACCTCCAACCCTAATTATGTGAGGCAATAGTTCTAACCTCTGAGTCAGCATGCCTCCCCATTACATACACACTGGATGTAATAATAATATCCAAACACCTCTATTAAATTTGAAGATTACATTTATTAATCTTTCAAACTAAGATTAATCATATCAGATCCACCTAAAATGTGATGGAGCAACCTACCTTCTAAATTCAAAATGGAATGAAATAGAATTTTTTTTTCAAATGTTATCATGTCCCTGTCATCAATAACGTGATGCTGCTTCACCTCAAAGATGTTTTGATTCTTTAATAAATTTTGGCACTTCAGTCTTTAGATTAAAATTTTCACCTTCCACCTTGACAGAAGCAGAATCAAATTAATGGTTTAAAGAGAAGAATCAGCATTTTGGAATGACCAAGTCAAAATCCAGATCTAAGTCCTATTTTCCAAAAAATAAAGTTTGGTATATGCAAACGGTGCTTTATCAATGTACATTATGTGCCAAAATATATAGTACTGAAACTCAAACATCTCTGGCGTATGTGTATTTGTTGACAGGACAAAGCTCCAGATGCAGTTGTTGTTGGAAATGGGTCTCTAGACGAAGTAAAAAGTATTCATACTTATTATTTCCTCTTATACAGCTCATGCCTACTTGTGGAGCACGTTAAAGGAGAATGTGTTCAACTGTGAAGATCCGCCAATAACCGTTCCTGCGGTGCACACACACTTCGAACACTTACATTACACACACCATGGTAAATCAACACGTTAATAGTGTGTTCTCTCTTTCAGGAGAAATAAACTTACAGTACAGATGACAAGGTGATATTGTTCGTCTTTTAATTTCATTACTGATTTTGGCGCATCCTGTATTATGAGGTTATTTTTTTTTTCATTTCTCATTTTCATTTGAATTTAATTGCTTGCTAAAGTATATCACATTTAAAATATCTGACTTGATCTCTCTTGGTTTAATATTATACTATAAGATTGGTTGGGTCTTATTTGAATGTGAACAGCCTTGAAACAAGAATAAGAGACAAGCAAATGATCGAAACAATTAAGAATGACCTGAGAATTTTGTTGGATGTTTTACCATTCATTAAATATAATGATCTGCAAACACTAAAAATACAAATGAATGTTTAATCTACACCCTTGTGCCAAATCCAGTACTCCATGAGTTATACTGAAGTCATTGTTATTCTTGTGGAAGAATTACAATGTCATGCTAAATGGAGACGATGTAAAATAGGAGGACTAAGTAAATGGAAATGTGCAAATCATCAATAGTTATTATTTCTTTAACAAGAGTGTGTTTGTGTCACGAACTGCTAGGTGTTGGACTGTCGGCATGCAGGTGAGGCATAGACGCAGGGGATAAGGTGTAACAAAGAAAGTATTTAATAAAACCAAACAAACATGAACAAAGGAAGTTGGCTTTACATTGGAGCGTGCTATAAACAAAACCAATAATCAACTAATACACAGACAAGGGATTACACAAACTTAATATACAGTACAGACAAGGGATACAAACCAGACGAGACAAGACAAACAGACTAGAGGACTGAGCAAAGTGGACTATACATGCAAGGAGGTTACTCACACATGAGGGTAAACACAAGGCTAATTCTCCTAGAGGCTAATCCTGCTAGGAGACACAGAGACAAAGAGACATACTAAATTAAGACAAATATAAACTTAAAGCTCCAGAAACCAAAAGGCCAACTATAATTAAACAAACTAAAACAGAACATCACCAGACAAAACAAAGGCTCACTTAACAGAACTCACATTAATGCTCGACCCAGTTTCCCAGAACAAACAGGTATTTATAACAAAGCTAATGAGCTTCCTCGGTTCAGGTGAGCTTCCGCGTTACCTGACCGAGGTGCCTTCTGGGAAACTGAGTCTACAAACAAAAACAACAAAATAAATACAGTGCCCTCTAGTGGGCAACCCTCACAGTTTGTTGTTTATTCTTACTTAGACAAAAAAAATCAGATGAAATGTAAGGAATTCATGCAAAAAATACGTTTATTACTTTTAATTAATATTTAGTAATTAGAAAACTTAAATCTTTACATAAAGTATACCAATAGAATGAAGGGAAAACTTTTTTTTTTATGTATGCACTGAATGATGCACTGTATGTAAGATCTGCATGCAACTACATGCACCACATTAAGATTTAAATGGAGACCAGGCCACGTATTAACTAAGCGTCTCAGAATCACTTGTAGGAATCAGGTTAAAGTTCATCTAGGACTGAAAATATTCCTACCTCAGAGTAGGACATAAAGGGTGTTTAGGAAGCTTCCTATTCTTTTTTTTCAGCGAGGAATATGACTGCACCAAGGAGAGCGTGTGATGTCACTGTTCACAACACTGAGAGCTGCAAAGTGGGCTGCATATTATAGTGGGTGTTTTAAACAGTGGATATGCGAAATGCTGAAATCAGCGGGAGTTGTGTGAAAGCTTTATGCACACAAAACTTATAGATGCGTGACTCGGCTGCATGACATCATCCTAATCAGACTGCTCTGAAAGTGAAAATGGAGAGAGGATGAGAGCATTTTGCTTGCGGAGGAGGGAGTAAAATGTAAAGAAATAATTAAAGGAAAATTCTGCCCTACACTTACCTCTAAAGATAGATAAAAGTGTGTGGAGGGCGATTTTTAAAAGCATCAATGCCATTTGTCAGTTTGCCCTCAGGTACCCTGAGAAATACGGGGATACACAGTGTTATTGAAGTGAAGTGTTGCTTATAACTTATATATACTGTATAGTACGATTATTTTAATGTGTGTGCCATGGATGATGCCCACGACTCCATGAATGCAGTTTGTTTTTCGTTTATTCACACTGTAAATCTGTGGTGCTGTAAGAGCAGAGTTTAATTTATTAACTCTAAAATTATTATATTGCATCACTGTTTCAAAGCTGTATCTTCCCTGTTACTTAAAAAAAACAGTATCAGTCACCTGTGGAATCACCATACAACATGTTCGTTAATGGACCAGTTATGTACTGCACATGATGGTTAAGAAAAAGGGTATTCCATTTTTGTGCAAACGTGTCTTTTATGAGCTCAATGTCACTCAGTGTTACTAAAACATCTCTCCTTGGTGAGAGATTTCCTCACTCCTCTTAACCAGTTAGGACACCTCCGGAGCGCTCCTACATTTTGGTGAAGATTTCCAATTTTAAGAATGTTCATTAATTGCTTTTACTCCTATTACTAAAAGTATAACCAAAATTACTACTACTAAATTTCCAACTCTGAAAGGCTTAGTAAATACGGGCCAGTTCTTTTTAAATCGGATTTGCTTATGACAATCTTCTACATATTTGTCAAGCCTCTAAGCTGCTTCCACTTGTCCTGCAGGACCTCCTTAAACCTGTCTGTCATTAGGACATAAAAAACAGGGTTCAAGACACTGTGAAAAAATGCAATTGGCCGTGTTATTATGTACACTGCCTCGATGTAGACTATTGTACACTTTGTCAGTCCCAATCCAGGAAGCTGTGATGCAAGGCGTATGTTCCTCATCACATGATATGGCATGTAAAGCACCAGCAACATGACCACTGCAGCCTTCAAGATGTTCACTGGCCTTTGAAAGGATGTCCCAAGCACTTCTTCTCTCTTCTTGAGCAGAGAAATCATCTTACTCGCTGAGAGATATATGGTCAGTAGTGGCAGCATATACGCTACAGTGGTGAGTAACAAGCTGTAGATTAGAAGAGGGATGGGTGGTTTCATGCTGCCAAAATCATTGCACTTCGTCCAGTTGGTTTTCTTTAGGTCATGGTTCGCAAACATGATAAGAGGAGCCATCTCAATTGTCACCAAAATCCAGTTCAGGAAACTGATCAACATTGAGGCCTTGCAAGACAAAAGGAAGTGATTGCGTTGTGGGTACCACAGCAGTGTTAATCGGTCCACACCCACACACACCATGAAGAGGATGCTGGAATACATGTTAACATGGAGGATGTAGCGAGTAAGCACACAGCCTACAAGGGGTAACTCTTGGTTGTGCGTATACTTGTAGCTCAGCACTGGTAAGGTGCACAGGAAGATGAGGTCAGAAATCGCCAAATTAAACATGTACACATTTATAGATTTCCAGGAAGGCAGCCAGAACACATAGAACAGGACCACAAACAGGTTGCAGAGGAAGCCAATGGCAAACTCTAAAACATACATGGATGAGAGGTAGTGTATCTGTAGTAGGGCGGTGATATAAGAACAGTTGGATGCCTGCAGTTAGAAAGATAAAAATTATAAATAAAATGATTTATTCATAGTATTATAGGGTTAATTAATATATCATACTGTCAATGGATGTCTTATGTTATGTTTGAGTCAAATTAAATGCAGTAAATAAAAACAAAGAAGGAGCCCCTTATGCAAACAGGGATTTATGAATTGGAGCCTTTGGCTGAATCTGTTGCTTTTTTATTACAATTTATAATTCAACCACTACAGTATAATGCATAATATACATCCACTGGCAGTTCTCTAATCAGCTAATAATGTGGCAGCAGCACAGTACAAAAATCCTGCAGCTACAGGGTCAAGAGCTTCAGTTAATGTTCATATCAAATATCAAATTAAAGAAAAGGTATGATCTCTGTCACTTCAATAATAATCACTTTTTTTTTTTTTTTTTTTTTAAAGGCAGCTAGAAGTAAAGCATCTCAGCATGAGCTTTAAAATAGGCCTTAAGGTTAATTATAGTTAGATAGAAAGTCTATCCACTCTACCCCACAGCCTGGATATGTCCAGGGCGTGACAGATGTTCCTCCAACTCCTTTAAAGTTGCCATATGGCATTTGGCTGAATGAAATAACACCTATTAGAAATGTTATCAATATCAATTATTTCTGAGCAGTAACCTGCCCGATTAAATCAGATGTAAACTCTTACACTCCCAAGATATTGAATGTTTCCTCTGCTTTTTTTTTTTTCAATAAAAATCTTTCTATAGAAAAATAGAAAGATTTTTATCTTTTATCTCTAAGTGAACAAATGAAAAAAAAAAAGTATAAAAGAATAAATTATTTTATATTTATTTTATTCATAGACTAGATCAACATAATACCTGACATCATACAAAGCTGTTATCAGGTTTGACAATAAAATGGCAGTGCAGCAGTGTTTTGCATGCTTTACAGAATCATGAAATGTTTTCAGAGATACAGTATATCTTATTCAAAATTAGATCTTGGGTGTATTACTCAGAGCTAAGAGTAGATTAATATTTTAGACTAATGAATCAGCTGAACAAATGGAACAATGTGGCCTAATAACTTTAAAACAGTTTAAAGTACATCACTTAATAAAAGTAACATAAAAAAATACAACATAAACTTACTAAAAGCAATAGTGAATTGCTCTTAGTACATATTAGCATTTTGGTCCTAATACAAAGTAGTTTATTAAATGTTTGCGCTTACCATTTTTGATCATACACCAAGTCTGTGATTTTAGCAGACAGCTGCTGTAGGCAAGAAGTGAAGATTAATCTGAACGTGTTCACATGTACTACTACTACATAAATACTATGTGTTTATTCATGCAAAATATTTCCCCCTGAGGTAACATATGACACAATCATGCTATAACCCCTGTCTATTAGTTTCTTTGTTTGTCTGACTTAATTGTACTTTGTCTGAAAGTTCAGATGGTCATGCTTGATTATGTTTTTATTATACAGTACATTAAACTGAACCATCAATGCATCTGAAGTCGGAATTGGGATCAACTTAGAGATTCACTTTGCAGAAATGTGTTAAAACGCTGACTGTGTTTTACATCAATTCTATTCACTATTTCTTATAGCTTCATGGCCACAGTGCCTTTATTAATATATTTATTTACTTGCATACTTATTTATATATTTATTACATTCCTTATTAGCTCTCTTCCCATGGTCCTCACAAGTGAACATTAAATTACAATAAAAACCTACAATAATCCAAAACTATAATGAAAAAGAAATTAACAAACAACTAGAACCACCTTGGATTCTCTGCTACCCTATAAGAGATGGAATCTGTCAATATCTCTTGGGTGAGATCCAGTACAGAATAAATGCGAGCTGCATCTAAGAAATTGATTTGATGTCCCCTTGATGTCCTGTGATAAAAAAAAAAAGAAGAAGCTTTTACTTCTCTTTTACTTCCCTGTTCTGTTTACACCGATTTGTCACCCTTTTCTTCTTTTACAAGTAAGTGTGCAATTGGGCAGGTTAAAATATGGCATTTGTGCTTAAATTTGGGTAAAGTGCTGGAGTTTTCCCAAATGGGAAAGAAAAGCTTAATACCCATGACAAAAATGCAGTAAGACAGTTCAAGTGACTGGCTGGTCATTATCATGTGTTTCTAACTATTCAATTGTGACCAGTTGACTATTTGATCTTGTTAATGGATGCACCAGATCCAGCCCAGTGGTCAACTTCATGCTTGTTCAGGTGAAGGTGTGATTTTGTCTGGACCCACATTTACCTGATTTCCCATCCCCTTTTGTTTGCAGAAGGACACATTGGCTGAGGGTTCAGGGCAGTCTTGTCCCAAGTGGTGGAGGGCGAGGAGCATCCTGTGCTGTACATCAGCCAGAGGCTCTATAAGGCCCTATTGAACTTGGGGGAAAAGGCTTCTGCCATTAAAATGAATGAAGGCACAAATTAATATGGATTAAGGAAATAGCCAATCAGATTTTAAGGTGTTTTAGTAGCAGTATTCTTTCACTAGTGAATCCCCACTAAGATCATTATTGTTTTATTTGCCTCACAAAATGTTGCAGAATGGAGATATTAGTGACAGCTCTGTTCTATGCAATACAACATAATGTAACTATTTACTACCAACATGTTAATACCAGTTATCCAATGATTACAACAAATATTATTAAAGTTTTTTGCAGCAAAAGGTAATTAGGAAAATCCCCGCCATATATTTCTTTCATGGACATCATCCTATGCAAAATAAATATTAGACTTGCAAATGTGTCGAGTAATTTTCCCCTAGTTGTTTGTTAACCTGCAAAACATAACAATAAAACCTGTGGCTTGTGCCTTCAGCAGGCTATTGTAATTCATGAACAATACATTTGGTAGCTCTGGTGTTTTGTTTTGTTTTACATACAGAAAGAAATGTGAGGAAACCCGTGTCTAATATCATTAAGTTGAGATTATATATACACACACAATGGGTAAAAAAGTATTTAGTCAGCCATCAATTGTGCAAGTTCTCCCACTTGTCTATGAGAGACAAAATAAGAAAGAAAAAAAAACAGAAAATCACATAGTAGGATTTTTAAAGAATTAATTAGCAAATTATGGTGGGAAATAAGTATTTAGTCACCTACAAACAAGCAAGATTTCTGTCTCTCACAGACCTGTAACTTCTTCTTTAAGAGGTTCCTCTGTCCTCCACTCGTTACCTGTATTAATGGCATCTGTTATCAGTATAAAAGACACATGTAGACCTGCACCAGGCTGAGAAGACTGAATCTGCAATATGTAAACAGCTTGGTGTAAAGAAATCAACTGGGGGAGCAATTATTAGAAAATAGAAGACATACAAGACCACTGATAATCCTCCTCGATCTGGGGCTCCATGCAAGATCTCATCCCGTGTGTCAGAACTAACCTCGGATGACCAGAAGACGTAGCTTAGCGGTTAGCCCTTTGTTGCGTGAATGGTAAACCCAAA
>JAQQZT010000006.1:937191-954144 GCA_030068275.1 Clarias platycephalus
GTGTGTGTGTGTGTGTGTGTGTGTGTGTGTGTGTGTGTGTGTGTGTGTGTGTGTGTGTGTGTGTGTGTGTACATCTAGCATGATTGCACAGCACTGGAGTGTGTTTGTGCATCAAATGCATGCAAGTGCAGCGGGGTTGTTGCTGGTCTGCACAGATGGTGTGTGTGTATGTGTGTGTATGTGTGTGTGTGTGTGTGTGTATGTTGGTCACATGGGCATCAATAATTGGGCGCCATATTGCCCGGTTTTGCGGGGTTTTTTTCCCCAGCTGGACCTGTCAGATGGCATTGCGTCCAGCTCGATGCCCTCTCATCCGTCCATCCCTCTCTCCTCCTCTCTTTCCTTTTTTCCCTTCACCTCATCTCTCCATCCCTCTCTCTGTTTTCCTTCAACTCATCTAATTCTTCCTCCTGCACCAAATCGTCTCCCCTCATCTTCACTTCCATTTTATTTTATTTTTCTTTCATCCCTCCTTTTTTATTCCATCTCTTGTTTTTTTACTTTCACATTTTCATCTTTTCTGTTTTGTCCAGCTTAATGCTTTGTAATCTCACAATATTTTCTCTTTCACAGCCTTTGCTCTCTCTTCATATTCCTTTTTATTCTCTCTCTCTCTCTCCTTCTCTTTCTCTCTTCACTTACTGCTCTCATCTTTTCACTCCATCTTAAACACCTTAAATCTCTCATTCATTCTTTTACTCTTTCCTCACAGTTGCTCTCTCTTATCTTGTTCAGATTGATTTCCTGCCTCTTTCAGTCTTTTTCTCTTTCTATTTTCTATTTTCTGTTTTTTCTTTCTCTCTATCCTTTTTCCTCTCACCTTACCCCTTCATTTCTCTTTTTTAATTTTTTCTAATATTATCTTAACTTCTTCTGTCAACCCTTTATAAATTATTTTTTTCTCCTTTATCGTCCATTCTTTTTGAATCTTTTCCTTATAGCCCCTTTCAATCCCTTCCTTCATCTGCTTTCTCTACTCAATCTGTTTTTGCTACAGCTTATTTTTACTTCATACACTTGTCCCCCCCCTCTCTTTCTCTCTCTCTCTCTCTCCGTCTTAGATACATATATGATACATACATTCAAACACATACAAATATATACATATGCACACAGATACGCAATGTTTCCTGATGTTAATGTTTTTCAGTTCATTGTGTCTTGGTGAGAGTTCATTGTTAGTTAGCAGTGACTGAGCTGCAATTAGCAGTAAATAGCAAATTAGCAGTGAATTAGTTGTGTTTCAACTGTGATTTAGTTGTAAACTTGTTGTGATTTAACAGGGTATATAAGTAATCTAACAAGTATTTAGCAGTGTTTTAACTGTGTTGTATCAGTTAATTAGCAGTGTTTTAGCTGTGGTTTGGTAGTGAGTTAGCAGTAAATTATCAGTGAATTTGCAATGTTGATAATTTATTAGGGATTAGTGGGTGTTTTCATGCTGCTTTATTGGTAGCCATACAAGCAAGTAGGAAAAGTTCTATTTTGGTGCGTTCTGACCCAGAGCCAATCTACTGTTCTGAAAAACGTCAAAGTTCCTCCATTGGAGGCTAACTACAAAAACAAGTCAATCCCTATAGACCACCATTTGCCTGACTGTACAAAGGAAATAAACATGTTTGCAGCCTGGTACAAACAAAAAAAAAGACTTTGGTCTCAATAGTTAGATAGTTAGATTTCCCATTCATGACAACTGTACAAAAATGAATGTTTATGTAACTATAAAAAGCAGAAAATGTACACATAATGAGGGGCATGGCCAATGTGAGTGACACCTACATTGCAGGCATCAAGCCTCTAGCTGTCAGCTATTCATCACTAGCTAGTTAACCAGCTACAGCGGTATCTCGGCATATGAGTTATATATAATCTGTTCTGGAGGCGACTTCTTAAGGTGAAATGTTGTGTTGTAAATTGCATTGTCCCATAGGAAATAATGTAAATGCAGATAATCCGTTCCAACCACCCAAAAATATTACCCATATTACCAATTTCCAACACTATAATCTATAATCAGCTTTTTCATATAAAAGCAATTAAAACATTTAGAAAAGACATGTAAATGAAGTAAAATATGAAATAAATTGACCTTGGGTACCTCACGTAACCTCACGTACGGTTAATTTATCATTCCTCTTGGCACCGGCTGCTTTAAAAAACAAACTGAAAGTGCCGAAAATGCTTCGTATGCCGAGGCAAATTTCTTGAAAAATTTCAGTTCTCCAGGGGAAAGAAGGAGGTTACTCTGAAAATGGAATCAGAAGGCTGTGTAAACCTTCCAGTGCATTCTCATTCATATTTTATAGAAAATGTAACCCCGGTAATGCATGTAGCATATAAAAGCATATAAATTAATGTTGTCCACCATACCTGACATTTTTGCTAAAACTGAGCTCGCTAACTTGCGGACGGTCACTGATTTAGGTAGACGGCCTTCCAACAACTGCCAGACTCATTTTTTTGCAAAAATTTACCCATTTATGGATTAACTGGGAATTAGGAGGAATCAGCTCCCGCCAAGATGGCGACAAGCGGAGCTCCCACAGGTAAGCTTTAAAACCTTGAGCTTGTGTCCAGTTCTTTATATTTATACAGTCTTTGTTTAGGACACAGAGGTACTGCCCCTGCTGACAGCATACATTTCCCTTTCTGTTTTGAAGGTACCTGCAGTAAAACCTGTGTCAGATGACCATGAGCAAAAACCTATTAATGCGCAAATATTATAGAAATTAGAACCATAACTTCAAATACTTTATTAATTCATTTAAAAATAAAAAAACAACAACAACCAGAACCATGAAGACCCAGTAAGCCTTCTAAAATTGGTTCTGGTAAATGAGGAGACACTTTATGTTAATGTATTCTATTCACAGGGTCCTCTATAGTGGGTGGACTACAACAATAATAATAATAATAATAATAATAATAATAATAATTATTATTATTATTATTATTATAAAAGTCAAATAATAAACATATTTTATAACTATTATTTAATCAAGGGAAAATGTATAGCTAGTTTGTACCAGCCAGCAAGGATCCTTGACTTTTTTTTAAGTGTTTCGTCTAGGGTTTCTAAATTGCACCATCTACTGTCAGGTACAGGTAATGAATCCTGCACCTAGAATCTGTCTAGAAATGGTTCACCTGTCTTATTTTTAACCTACTATTTTTTAAACTTATTGTAAAACTAGCCCATATGTTAATATATTACACAAACAACCACAATTCTGGGAAAAAACACTTCCACACACTGTTTTGTCCAATTTAATGCAACGCATAGACACACAGAGTGACTTGAGAGCAAATGCCGCTGGTCTCTGCTGATGAACATCTGTTCCTGAATGAAAACACACTCTCGTGGCTGCAGCAGAGAGAGATGGAGAGAGAGGGAGAGAGGGAGAGATTGCATTTTGATTACATCATCAACCATTTAGAATACTGGTCTATCGACGTCCTACAGCTTCAGAAGCTTGCACAGCTGATGAAGGACGTTTGCTTGAAATGTCCTGTTTCTCAGGAGACTTTAACAGGAACACCTGTACACGTTCATACAATTATTGGATCAGCCAATCATGTGGCAGCCATGCAGTGTATAAAATCATGCAGACGCGGGTCAGAGAAATAATGTGATCTCAGTGACATTGGCCAGGGCACGATTGTTGTCTTGATTGCTTAAGAAACTGCTGATGTTCTAGGATTTTTCAGCACAACACTTTTTAGAGGTTGCACAGAGTGGAACAAGTGGAAAGGTTTAAAACATCAAGTGAGAAGCCTTGTTGGTAAAAAAAAAAAAAAAAAATTCAGAAGAAGAATGGGTACGCTGTTTCGGGCTGACAGGACATCTGCAGTAGCTCAATCGCTCTTCACAAGGGTAGTGAGGTAAAAAAAAAAAAAATCCCAGGACAAACAAGATGACATACATTGGATTTTCTGCTACCACATCTTTTCACACCAATCAGCCAAAAACAAGAATCCGATGTCACACTGGTCACCTCTACCTCTACCACCTCCCCCATCTACATCAACTGAACTGAAGTGGTCTCTGGGTTCCTAGGTGTCCACCTCTGACTTTTGCTTCTAGATTCAAATGCACAACAGCATCTTTCCTTACTAGAATGTTTTTTTTTTTTAATCTTTTTTTATCTTATGCACCATTCAGAGCATCCTGACCAACTCCATCACCATCTGGTACGGCAGTTCCATTGTGTCATGAAGGAAAGACTACAAAGGGTGATGAAAACCGCCCAGTACATTATTGGCACTCAACTGCCAGCTATTTAACACCTTTACCACAGCAGTTTTTGCTGCAGAGAACACATCATCATCAGAGACTCCTCGCACCCAAGTCACAAACTTTTTTTTTTACCTCCTTCCATCCAGGGGAAGGTACATGAACATTTACACCAGGAACCAGCAGGCTCAAGCTCAAGCTGCTTTGTGTCAATGACTATTATTAAAAGCATTATACAAATAAAATAAAATGTAATATATATTAAATTTTATTTGTAGAAATGTAGAAATAAATTGTATATATCTTAATAAAGTTCAGTCATATCCTCTATATATTTATTTCTATATACATTGCATAATAATACAGAGCTGTCGTTTGTATAGTTTTGTGTCTTTGTGTGTGTGTGTGTGTATATAGTCAGGCAAAAAATTATACACACTTCAGGAAAAGAAAAATAGTATGATGTACTTAATATCAATATATAACATATAGCAATAAACCTAATATTGAAATATTTATACAACTTTACCTTTACACACACACACACACACACACACACACACACACACATATCCTGCTAATTATTACGAACAGTACCTGCTTATATTCCCTTTTCCACTTCATAGCATTACATATTCTGTAGTTACGGCATAGTCATGCTGCATAATATTTATTGCATTTACTATGTGTGTGTATAGTGTATATAAACTCTACTTATTTAACCTGCACATTTGCGCTGATATAAATACATGCAGTACGATTTGCACTTCTAGTAGATGCGAAACTGCATTTTGTTGCTGAGTACCTGTACCAGGCAACGACAATAAAGTTGTACCGACCTAACTAAACGTTAGATTCATTATAATGATGTCGCATTGTTTGCATGTTGATTATTTTCACAACGGCATGCACATGACATCCTGCCTGCTGCAGGTCAGGTTGGTGGTGGTGATGTAATGCTGTGGGGATTGTGTTAGTTTGTTTGTTTGTTCGTTCGTTTGTTTGTTTGTTTGTTTTGGCACATATTGGTCCTGTTTACACAAATCAAGCGCTGTTCAAATGCTGCAACCAAAATTTATGAAACGTACAATTTCCATCAAATTCCAGCATGAATTTATGAGTGTGTGTTCCAGTTCTGAGTGTGTGTCCCGGCCTGAGTGTGTGTCCCCAGTCTGAGTGTGTGTCCCGGCCTGAGTGTGTGTCCTGGCCTCAGCATGTGTTCCCAGCCGGAGAGTGTGGACTGTGAAAGCTTTGATGTGGCTTATCTAGCTAACACCACTGCTGTGCTCACTACAGGGAGTACAGAGTGAGACAGACAGACAGATACTGAAGAGTGTGTGTGTGTAACTGTGTAAGTAACAGAGAGGCAGACTAAAAGGGTTTGTGTGTGTGTGTGTGTGTGCACACGTGTGTGTACGCAGGTGGGACGTGACAGGTTGAGGTTAAAATCACACTCGGCTCAAGTGCGCACTCTGAGGATCTGTCCAAATCCTCCATGATCCATGCAGCGCTGGCAGGAAATCCTTTGGCGTTTATTTGGGACGCGACCCGCTTAGCGGCTTTAACACTTTAGCACCTAATAAGAGCCGAAGATTTGCCCCTAATTACACACACCTGATTCACCAGCTCGTTAACACACTGCTCACGTTAGACAGGGCCTGTTAGTGCGCGTTAATGTGTTAGCGTTTGTAACTGTGAATTAGACACTATATAAAGGTGTGTGTTAGGGCGTGGCAGTGTTTGTTAGTGTGTTTTAGTGTTTATTAATGTGTTCAATAGTGGCACATAGTAATGTGAGTGAGAGAGTGGTGGTGTGTGTTACAGTGTCCTAGTACACTGCCTGGCCAGAAAGAAGAAAAAAATGTTTCTCACGTGACTGCATTTCCATTTGATTATGGCTCGCAATATGGTGGCCAGTTCATGTGAGAAAAATGACTCCTGCTGCTCCCAGAGCCACACTCGGAATATGGAATAGGGTCAATCTGGACTCATCAGACCATATGACCTTCTTCCATCGCTCCAAAGTCCAATTTTTATGATCCCTAGTAAACTGACTGTCTCACTAACAAGAGGTTTTCTTATGGACACACAGCTGTTTAGTCCCAGTCCTGTGACTTCACCAAGCGTTTAAGTGATCTCCGGCAATTTATTTATATACAGTGGTACCTTGGCATGGTGGTGTAGTGGTTAGAACATTCGCCTTGCACCTCCAGGGTCCATGTTCTCCCCGTGCTTGGTGGGTTTCCTCCGGGTACTCCGGTTTCCTCCCACAGTCCAAACATATGCAGGTTAGGCTAATTGGCGTTCCCAAATTGCCTGTAGTGTGTGAGTGTGTGTATGTGTGTGTGCCCTGCGATGGATTGGCTCCCTGTCCTGGGTCTACCCCGCCTCGTGCCCTAAGCCTCCTAGGATAGGCTTCCAGGTCCCCGCGACCCTGAATACAGGATAAAGTGGTATAGAAGATGAGAAAGTGAGTGAGGGTACCTTGGCATATGAATTTTTGCCTTAAGAACTGAAATTTGCATTGGCATACAAAGCATTTTCAGCATACGAGCGAATAAACCGAGCCAAACGCGGAAGATGATCAAAACTTGTTTGTGTCAGTGGAAAGCCAAGCGAAGCAAGGTTACATATTTTTCTGTGGGTTTTTTGCTTTTTGTGTAAGATTTAGTGAAGACACACCACCATGGGTCTCAAGAATGTTGTCAAGGACGGTAGCAAGAAGAAAAGGGAGCCGCTTTGATTTTGGTTTTTAAAGCAGCCGGTGCCGAGAGAAATCATAAATTAAGGTTAAGTGAGGTTTAAATATCCAATTATTTCATATTTTACTTAATTTACTTTTTAATTGATTTTTTTTTTATATGCAAAAATATGATTATAGTGTTGGAAATTGGTAATATTGATAATATTTTTGGGCGGCTGGAACGGATTATGTGCGTTTACATTATTTTCTAAGGGACAATGCGATTCACAATACAGCATTTCACCTTAAGAACTCAACTCCAGAATGGATGCAGAGAATCACTGTATTTATTTATCTATTTATGGTCAATCTTTCCTGCTTGATGTTGGTGGTTCAGCGCTATCCTCCTGGGCTAATTTTCTTGTGCAGGTCAATAATTTGAGATTTGAAATTAATTGTGTTTGTTGAAGTCTTTGTGTTTTGGCTTTGGCTATGTTTTTTCATTGAATTTGCTAGCATTATACTTCTAGTATAGTAGTAGTCTTATAATCTTACAGCGTTATGTTTTACATCTTACAATCTTTCGGATTTACAATTAACTATCCTTTGTATATTTATATTCCAAAAACTTAACTGTTACACAGTTTTATGCCATGAATGTAATCCAGAAATAGGTAGGCTCCTGTGAGGGTTTGAGCAGTTCTAACCATTTTTTGGAAGGTCTTGAGGTTCTGAGCAGAGGAACTTTAATCCAGACTGTGGTGGTGCTGATGAGAAAGTGTTTGAGAATTTCCTTTAAGCAAGATCTTCACTGATGTGCTAACCCGGGAATCTGTATGTACTTGTGCACAATGATGCAGACTGTTCCCACCAGATCAGCCATCTCCCTTCTATGTCTCATCACCCCAAGTGATAAATGGACAGAAGCATCATCTGTAAATGTGATGATGCTCATTATTAGCCTATTATTAACATATAAGATGTTCTTGGATGCATCACAGTCATTTGTGAGGAGAGTGTGCAGCATAAGGTTGGTAGGATTGTGTAGGTACAGTATGGTTGCTAGTTCTTACAGCCTGAGGTCTGCCTATTAGAAAGTCCAGGACCTCATTACAAAGGCTGAGTGTTAGACTGCATTGAATGCCATCCTGTAGTCAATAAATAAAATTCTCACATAGCATTTGCACTCTAGATGTGAGAGCTTCATAGACTGCAGTGTTGGTGGCATCTTCTGTGACCGAGTTTTGGTGAGAAGCAAACTGAAAAGGATCTAGAGTGTCCAGCATGTTCTTATGAACGAGCTCTACAGAGGGTGGTGCCATCAGCTGAGCGCATCATCCACACCGAGCTCCCTGACCTGCACTCAATCTACAGCAAGCGGTGCTGGACCAAGATCATGAAGGACCTCAGTCACCCCAACATTGGACTGTTCTCTCTGTTGCGGTCTGGAAAGCGAATCCGCTCCCTCAAGGCCAACACAGAGAGACTGAGGAGGAGCTTCTTCCCACAGGTGATGCATTCTCTCAGCCAGAACTCCACACAGGATCAAAACCTTACAAATATACAAATATAGAAAATAGAGAAAAACTTTTAGCTTTTAAAAAAATAAAAAATTACATTATGTACAAATAATGAAATAAAATTGAATTGAAAATGGAATTGGAGTCCAGCCATGAGCAAGACAATGTGCATCTCATGTGCTGTCTCATCTCGATACATGTTACACGTTATTATATTACAATTGCACATTTTGCACACCATGGAACTTTGAACTTTGACTTATCCTGCACATTCTGCACATTGTCTTGCTCATGGCTGGACCCCAATTCTATTTTTTCAATTCAATTTTATTTTATTGTTTGTACATAATGTAAGTTTTTCTCCATTTTCTATATTTCTATATTTGAAAAGTTTTCTCTTATTTCTTACTTTACTTTCTTAATTTTAATTTTAGGTCATCAGCAGTCATATAAGCATTTCATTTCATATCATGCTGTGTATGACTGTGTATGCGACAAATACATTTTTTATTTGAGATCTTTCAAACTACTTCATCAGTACAGCCACTTAATAATCATTAAAGCAAGTGTGTTTTTGGTACAATGGTCATTGTCTTATGACAGACTGTAACTAATGCTTGTGCTAGAAACAGGTTAAACATCACCCAGGCTCTTAGCAAGCTCCAGGGAAGTTTCAGTTTTACAATTCCTGATGTGTGAAGTATCTTCTACTCAGGTGGCATTGTAGGGCTGCCAGTCTCTCAAACTGACTTTCCCGTAATGGTTTCTGACACTGTGCAACAAACTGTTATCTATAAACATGGACAAAAAAGACAAAGCCACAGAGAGTACTAAAGGAAGGAGAGATAATCAGAGTTATGTTTTAAAATAGAAAACTTTTACCCCGATGATAAAAATCATAAGAACCGTATGCTGGTTAAACCACAGATGCTAGTTTCTGTCTTGCCACTGAACAGATGCTGTGGAATTTCAGATGCAGTTTTCCCTCTCCATCACCCATCACATCTGCCCCCTGCCTCCTCTCCCCCCACCTCCGATTTTTACCCCAGATGTCCGGGGTACCAGTGTGCCATGTGGCGTCTCGTTTCGCCCGGCACTGTGATGCCAACCGTGCCAACTGCCTCCTCCTCCAACAGAATGGAAACTATGGAAACGCCACCAAGCATGAATTGTCATCATAAATAAACGGATAAATAAATAATCCATCAGAGAAACCATAATAAAAATATAATACACAAATAAAACTGTGACAGGTTATATACTAACGTATACAAATAAATAATAAGTGCAAGCTCACTCACAAAACCATTTACAAATTTCACTGTAAATAAAAGCTAATTAAAATTAAATTAAAATATTTAATCTAAGTACACAGAACTGATTGTTCATCTATGATATGAACTACTGAACTATGATTTTCATCACCCAGTGATTCAGTGGGCCCTTGTGCCCTCCTGATGGGGGTGGGGTCATCCTGGACAAAACCACGCCCACCAGAAGAGAAACATTTCATTGTAGGATAAAAGGGATTAGTCAGAAGAACTGCAGGAGTGACAGCCAGTGAGGCTTCTCTCTAATCGGATGAGTGGGGTGAAACTTTGCCAAAAGCATAAATAAAAGCCCCCTACAACATTTACAGATACCTGATTGGGTGAAAACTTTAATCTCAGTGACTTCTACCATGGTTTTGATCAGATCTCTAGTGTGCACACAGAAAAAAAAATCATGCAATAAGCAGACCTGCAGGTGGAAATGCCTTGAGGAGAGAGATCAGGACAGAACGGCCACGCTGGTTCGGACTGACATGAAGTCTAAAGCAACTTAAACAAATGTCTACAACTATGGTGACTACAGTTCTCCTTGTGGGCAAAGGTATAATCAAAACGAACGATAGATAGATAGATAGATAGATAGATAGATAGATAGATAGATAGATAGATAGATAGATAGATGATAGATAGATAGATAGATAGATAACAAAAATGGCATCTTAACAAGTGAAATATTCTTGAATGTAGCCAAACCTATCTTTAATTTCTTTAAATAGGTTTAAAACAAATAATAATAATAATTATTATTATTATTATTATTTCAACAAGATTTTTGTGCTAAAACGTTTACTAAATTTCATTAGCCAAAGGTTTAATAATCATATATTTGGTTTGTTGTAATTTTACTTTAAGAAAATGTAACTTAAATTATTATTTATATTTAAGATCTTTTCATTTGCTAAGACATAATATTTTTTTCCCAGTGTAGAAAGATAGATTACTTTATTATCCCTAAGGAAAATTGTACTGCTATGGCAGCCAGTTCACAAACTGCATAAATTAAGATAGAACAAATATGATGTGGAAGAATATTACAGGACTAGGGTAAAATTATAAATCCTTTCAAAAAGTAATATAAAAAAGGGATTAAATAAAGACATTTGATACTCTGTACAATGGTGCAATCGGGTGGAAAATCTAAGAAATGTCCATTAAGCATTAACATGCTGCGTATGAAATATGATCACATGTACAAGTGGATACTTAAATAACTGTACATTCATTCGCACAATAATATAATAATATGGATGTTATCAGATTTAACAGTTGGCTGTAAACTACAGAATAGAACATAATGTACAAGACCATATGTATAGTAAAGATTTTGGAGAATGGCATCCCGCTGCTTCAACTAGACATTTGAAGATGGCAAAACTGTTGTGTGGTCTTTTTCAGTCCAGTTAAATATGAAAATCCCAGGATTTACTACACACACAAAACATGCAGTTTTTTAAAAATAACCTGAACTTGCCTTATTTCTGACTTTCATTTGCTTCATCTTACAGAACCTGCAAGCCTGTCATTATCTCAGCATCTGTCCTTGATATGTGTGTGTGTGTGTGTGTGTGTGTGTGTGTGTGTGTGTGTGTGTGTGTGTGTGTGTGTGTGTGTGTGTGCGTGCGTGCGTGTGTGTGAGAGAGAGTGAGAGAGAGAGAGAGAGAGAGAGAAAGAGAGAGAGACAAAAACTCCAGGGAACTGTAGTGCCATTCCTGTTGTCATGGTAACTTCCAGAACACACTTGCCACGTAGATTATGATCATAAGAGAGATTTACTGACTTGTTTATTTTTGGATTTTCTGCTTGTTTATGTGTTTGTTTGTTTGATCATCTCATAGGACGTGGACTAATAGCTTCAGGCTAAGATGTGTGCAACATAAGTCTTAAGTGAAAGTTCTCGGTCCATCAGTCCATCATTTTAGGGAGCATGATAAAGATTTGGTTTGGAGCCATGCTGGTGTGAAAAAGGTGTGTAAAAACACAGAAATACAGAAAGAGTGAAATAAAAAAAAAGTAAAGAAGCATAAGATCAGACTGCATGGGGTTTCTCACATTTACTCCCACTCTAAGGTTTTGTAGGTTGTAAGTTGTAGGTTTTAAATTGTAGGCTATAAATTGTTAATTGAAGCATGTAAGATAGTTTATATGTTGTAATTTGTAAAGTTGTAGAATGTAAATTGTACGTTGTAGCTTCAATTGTAATTTGTTATAATCAATTATAATTTAGAGATTGTAAAATAGCTTGTAAATTCGAGGTTCTAAGTTGTTAATTGATTATTGTAAGTTGTAAAATATAAAGTATATTTATTGTTATTATATGTTGTAATACTTACATTTTTATTTAATCTGTACAGATTGTAATTTTACTTTGTCAATTGTAGGTTGTAAAGTTTAGGCAGTAAACTGGAAACTGAAGATTGTAAATTATATAAAAATTGTAATAAGTTATGAATGACAAATTATCATTTGTAGATTATCAATTCTAGGTTGTAAATTGTATGTTTAGAGTTGTATATTGACTATTGTCAGTTTTAGGGTATAAATTGTAAGTTGTAGACAGTAATTTGAAGATTGTCAGTTGTATGTTATAAATTGTAGGAAATTATTAATTGTAGATTGTAAGCTATAGTTTGTAAATTGCATGGTGTGAGTTGTTCATTAATAATTGTAGGTATGGTTGGTTGTGAATTGTATGTTTTAAGTTGTTAAATAAATATTGTAGGTTGTAAATTGTTGGAAGTAAGTTGTTAATACGTAGATTGATTGCACAGTGCAGGATGTAGGTAAACTGAATGGCGGTAAGTGAAATTTGTATGTTGTAATTGGTAAATTGTATGTTGTTAGATGTTAATTGAAAATTGTACTGTAGGTTAGTGATTGTAAATTGTAGTTTGTAAACTGTAGGTTTTAAGTTATTGAAATTCTAGGTTCTAAATTGTATGTTGTAACTTGTTAATTACAGATTGTAAGTTGGAGGTTATAAATTGGACATTATAGTTAATTGAAAATAATAAGTTGTATAGTGTGAAGCATATAGGTTGTAGGCTGTACGTTGTATGTTTAAAGGTATAATGTGTAATTGTAGGTTTGTATCACAAAGTTATTGGTGTGTATTTGTTTGGACATGTTGTGTTATTGTCTGTCAGCACATCCCATCTGAGTACTGCTTTCTTTAGTGTATACACAACATACTAAAATCCTTGTTATACAAATAAGCTTTATCAAAGGTGGACAGCAGATGAAATCCATACAACACTAAAACTACCAGTGAGACCAATGCAACAATAACCTACCAAACACAACAATGGTTGTTTTAGCATGGATAAAATTGCATGGATTGATGATATACAAAAACTACCCACATTAACAAACAATAATTCACTAGCTTCACAGGACATAAACTGTATTTTTTTTTTTTCATAATTCAGCTAAAGTGCTTGATTCATGGTTGTAAAAAAATGTCATTGTCAAAACAATGAGATACATGCACAGTAACAACCAGTAGCCAAACTCATCCAGACAAAGACACAAGCAATAATAAAATTTCATTAATAGCCCACATGACAATTCATGTGCAGGCAAACTTGTAAAACGGGAAGCATATTTTTGTAGAAAAAGTATGCACAAAACAATGATACTTCATGTAAAAAAATAAGTTTTCATAAAGTAGCCAGCTATTTGCATTGCTTATTTAATTTTCACACACACACACACACGCACACAGACACACACACGCACACGCACACATACGCACACACAGTTGAGATTTCACAAGCGTTAAAAAGCTGCGAGAGCATGGGAGGTGAGATCGTGGTACAGTTTCACAGTCCAAATGGCGCAAAGTCCTCGCACTTCTATAAGTTAAACTCCTCAAACTTCCTGAATTACTAATTCCTCACTTCTGAAACTCATAAAGGCAAAGAAAAAAAAAATGCACACAACTCAAGTCACAGCCAGTCTTTACAGCCTTGTGATCTGTAGTTTTTATATTTTTACAGCAACCTTGCTTCTGCTTCTGAAGGTTTATATTTTAGTCATTACCTAGATCGACATTTACATGAACAGAAACAGTTACATCAGGAATTACACGAGTACCATTATGTGTTTACAGACAGATTATACGCATGCTTAATTCTAGTCTCTGGTTGTACTATCCAGATTATTAAGGAATTTAACAAAACATCAGTGATTTTTAAAGGTATGGTTAGTCCTTTACACACCATAAATACTACGTCCTACATGCCAAACCCTACACCCTAAATCCTACACTACCCCTTAAACCCTATTTTGTAGAGTACAGAACATCTTGCAAATTTAGAATAATTTAATTTGTAATTGTTCATAGAAAGTGACACTTAAGTTCTAGGTTCATTACAAGTAAACTGAAATGTTCCAAGCCTTTTTTATTTAATTTCAATCATTCATTCAATCAATTAAAAAATCACTGATGTTTTGTTAAATTCCTTAATAATCTGGATAGTACAACCAGAGACTGGGATTAAGCATGCGTATAACCAGTCTGTAAACACATAATGGTACTCGTGTAATTAGTGATGTAATTGTTTCTGTTCATGTAAATGTCGATCTAGGTAATGACTAAAATATAAACCTTCAGAAGCAGAAATGAATCAAAAAGGAGTTAGGTAAATAGATTTTTAAAAATTGTAGTGTTCGTGCAATCAGTACTTGGTCAGGTCTTCTTCAGCAGAATTACTGCAACACTGCGTCATGGCGCAAATCAGCCTATGGCCCTGCTGAGGCGTTCCTGAAGCCAGGTTGCTTTGATAGCAGCCTTCAGATTGTCTGTATTGTTGGGACGGGTGTTTCTCCTCTTCCTCTTGACAATAGCCCATAATTTCTCTACAGGGTACAGGTCAGGTGAGTTGGCTGTCCAATCAAGCACAGCAATATCTGTTAATGGTAGATTTGGCACCGTGGGCAGGTGCTAAGTCCTGCTGGAAAAGGAAATTGGCATCTTCATAAAGCTTTTCAGCAGATGGAAGCAGGAAGTTCTCTAAACTCTCTTGGAAGTTGGCAGTGTGAACTTTGGACGTGATAAAACACAGTAGACCAACACCAGCAGATGACATGGCACACATTTAAGGCCACTTATCAGTACATTTATCTTCAATGCAATTAATCCTGTGTTGGCCATCGGGGTCCCAACTCATTGCAGGGCACAAGCACCCACTTACACAAGCCACAGGGGAACATGAAAACTCCACCCCACAGATCAGAGCAACTGTAAAGGTGTATGGCAACAGGAAATCTTTACCTGTTGCGAAGAATTATAATCGTCAACAGCAAAGATAAAATATTTACAGTGCCCTCAAGAAATGTTGTCACCTTTCAGACATATGAGCAATATTCTTATAGGGAAAAAAAAAAAACATGCAATAAACATTCAAACATACAAGACACAAACAAAACTGGAGTCACGTATAATGTGATTATATAATTCCACAAAATGTGATAATGGACAGTAACAGCACTAGAACGTTTAACTTTATGTTTCAGTCTGCAGGTCAGGTGATCCAACAAACTTTAATTACACTGTGTGTCTCGGCGTGGGTGAGAGTAGGTCTGTACGGTCCGCAGTACTGAGGAGAGAGCAGCCGCCTGACAAAACCCACATTCACACCCTGTTTTAATAGACTGATAGAAGCACTTTCAGTAAGAACACACACATCTGATAATGATATGTCGTCTTAAACAACACGCCGTCTCTGCAGTAATCAGTATCTAAGTCGTTCTGAATCGCCTCCGAACCGTCCGCGTCGTTCTGTTCACGGCTAATGCGAGCGGGCCGCATGTGGGTCTTTCCAACACACTGATTTGGTGTTTCTTTATCCATGCTTATCATCCTTTGAACCTCTGAGCTAAGATACCCTAGAATGTTATCTATTATAGCTTGAGGAGAGAGATGCATTGTATGAAGTTTATGGTGCAGATTAGCTTTAAGGCACGAAGCTGCATTACTCTTTTATAAATGTATAATGTTGTAGACAGATTTATATTGAAGATGCGCTATGCATAATGAAAGGACAACAAAAGCTTTGTGTTACTAACAATATGTGATTGCTACATAGTTGCATTTATGTTGATTTAAATGTTTTTTTTGTACTTTGTTTTTAATAACTATCCCATGAATTGCTTCCTGTCTAACCTAGCAACTTGTAAGGGCCCAAGCTCTGTGACATCATATTAATGTTATAGTGAAATGTATTCAATGAATTCGAACAGCAGTAAAATAAAAAGCTAACTGGGATGTGTTCACTGATAGACTGATACTGCGTCACAAAGTCCCTGTGAGAGAGAGAGACAAAATTTGTTTGGTTGCAGCCTAAGCCATCGCTAATCAGCTAGTTAGGAGTTAGCGTGTGGGATTGTATGGACCTGCTTCCTGTTCTGACGTCACAGCAAGTCACATGACCTACTGTGGGCCAATAATACATTATAGTGAGTAAGTTAGACAGAGAGAGTGAAAGAGAGACACTGAAAGAGACAGGCAATCAGGGAGACAGACAGACAGACAGACAGAGAGAGAGAGAGAGAGAGAGAGAGAGAGAGAAAATGTGTTGTTTTGGTTTCAGTCCAGATCGTTAATGCAGCTCGCTGCTGATTGATGGAGTGTCAGCGGTTTAGTTTCTCCATCGCTGTGAGATGAATTGATAACTCACAAACACGCGCACACACACACACACATATACATAGTTGTGTTTATATATGCTGTGTGTGTGTGTGTGTGTGTGTGTGTGTATACACACTCTCTGCAAAACAGAATATCTACAGCTGTAGATGGTACAGTCACTGTTTTGTGGTTGTGGTTGTGTGTGTGTGTGTGTGTGTGTGTGTGTGTGTGTGTGTGTGTGTGTGTAAGATACAGGGAGCATTTGTCTAGGGGTCGAGGGGATGTAGTGATCCGAGCGAAAGCCTCCTGTTTTCAGTCGAGGCTCAGAGGCAGCAGATAGAGGTGCATTGTGGGTAAAAGTCTGTGTGTGTGTACGTGTGTGTGTATGTGTGTGTATGTGTTTTGAGGGGAACGCCAGATGGCACAGCACACTGTGAAAACCGAGAAGGTGGGGGCTTCTGATTGTGCCAGGAGGCATTGGTGTTTGCGTGTGTGTGTGTGTGTGTGTGTGTGTGTGTGTGTGTGTGTGTGTGTGTGTGTGTGTGTGTGTGTGTGTG
>JAQQZT010000006.1:976692-989843 GCA_030068275.1 Clarias platycephalus
TTAGTACTGTGATTGTAAATTCGTTTAATGTTTCACTTGTATTTTATAAGGTTTTTGCCGGCGGTGGTACAGCACAACGGGGGGGTGCTGGGATGTAAAAATGTAATTTGTTAAAAAGTTTATTATTTATTAAAGAACATTATAATGATCATAACAGTCTACTGCATTTAATTCTTATAACGACGCAAAAACACATCGACATCTGCTGACGCAGTAGCACGTCCTGACAATGTTTGAATTTTTATAGTCATTTAGTTTCGTTTATTTCAGTTAATAAATCTACTACAAATTTAAAGAACACAAAATATAACATGACAAAAAACATACATGCATAGCTTTTCTAATTACACATGATAAAATCTAAAGGCTCACTGTGTTGACGATTACTTTGCTTAAATTCGATCTTAATAAGATTTAATTAAAATTCTATATTTGTACTGTAATTTTAGTACTGTGATTATAAATTCGTTTAACTACAATATTTCACTTGATTTTATCCGCTACTACATGCAGCTCTAAAGGAGCTGCAGCTCAGTAATCTTTGAGAGAATGAACTGATGCCCGAGGCGTCAGTCTATAGTTATATAGCGCCACTCGGTGGTAAAAACCAGCAAACGCACAAACCCAAATGCAGCCACCGTGAGGCGTGGCGGTAAAACCAGAATACCGCTTGAATACCATCTGTACATAAATCTTGCAAGTGAATGGAGTCTCAGACGTGTGTGGAGACGAGAATCTGGCACACGTCTGTTTTCTTTCTTTTTTTTTTTTAACATTAATTTAATCTCAAACATTTTTTCGGAAATAGACTTGTCTATTGTTTATGTACATATTTGTTTTCTGTGTGACTACAATATAGTTTAATTTCCAAAAACACTTGCAAAGAGGAAAAAAAAGTGATTGGCATCGTCGACCCCTGAGGGTTTTAAAGCCCTGGCCAATACAAACAAACATAAAAAATAAAAAAAAAAGATCAAGCAGCAGGGAATTTTTTTTAACTCTCGTTTTTTGTTTTGTTCTGTGTGTGTGTGTTTGATCACAGAGCAGAGTTCCATCTGAATGTCTAAACATGACTAAAAAGTAAAATTTGTACAATAGGGGCCTTTTAATACAATGTTTGTGACTGTAATCTCGTCTACACTATGTGAAGGAATGTGGCGTCTCTTCGTTAAATCCGCCGTTTTCATGTTTTCCGTTTTAGGACGCCGACGTTTTCCCCGGCGTCGAGCTCTAACTGCGTGGACCTGCCAGCATGTTTCTTCCTGAAGATGAAGCGGCCCATGCCCTTCTCGCTGTCCTTCATCCACACAATGGGCAACATTACAGGTAAGACTGAGAGACACACTTGGCACAAGGTGACACGTTACACACACGCATATGGAAGGTCAATAATGGGTTAGTGGGTGGAGCCAAATTGGACAAAGTCCAAGTTGCACATGTTTTTCTTCACTGATCAATCGATCATTATTATTTATCGATGCGCTTTTTTTAGTTTTATTTCAACAGTTCTAGTGGTGCAATCTCAACAAATTAGTAATGCAAAGCAATAAACAAAACATAAATAGTTTAAACAAACATAATAAAAAAAATTAATAACAAAACAGTAACTCCATGAAAGGAAACTTCTCTGTTTTTATTCGAAAAACAATGAAACCGAGAGCACAAAAAAGTAAAGTTTACAGAAGTGCGAGTGCGCCTTCTTGTGGTGTACAAGTTAAATACAAGGGAACCTCGGATTACGAGCATAATTCGTTCCGGAAGCGGGCTCGTATTCCAAAACACTCGTAAACCAAATGTAATTTTCCCATAAGAAATAATGGAAACTCAAATTATTCGTTCTGCAGCACAAAAAAATTAATACATAAAAATAGTTAATACAAAATATAAAGTAAAAATAAAACAAATTAACCTGCACTTTACTTTTAAAAAGTAAAAATAAATCCTGAGTTTCCGTTTGTGCACGCAGGCGCTGTGTGTGTGTCTCATTAACGGAGAGACTGTTTTATCTGAAAAATTAGCAAGGAACATCGCTAATCACACTCGCATGAGCGCATACTAACGGAATCACTGCTGTAAAGTAAAAAAAAAAAGAACCTGCACTTTACCTTTGAAAAGAATCGCGACAGAGCCGAGTTTCTGTGTAAGGCAGAGTGTGTGTCTGTATGTGTGTGTGAAGCCGAGGGTGGGAGGGGGCTGTAAAGGCGAGAGAGAGAGTGTGTGCGTGTGTTTGTTGGTGTGAGTAAGGGAGCACAGTGTCACTTTGCGCAAAGCCCCCCTCCTCCTCTCGGCTTCCCACACAAACACACACACACACACTCTCTGCCTTACACAGAAACTCTGCAAGCACTAGGACCCAGCAGGAGAGACGATTACCTACGATTCCGCAGAGCAAGAAAGAGAAAACCGTTGGCTCAGTTGTGATCACATGACGCTCGGCGTCAAAACAAGAAGCGCATGCGTGATACATGATCCTCGGTACTCGTAAACCAAGACAATGCTCGTTTTTCAAGTCAAAATTTATTACAAATCTTTGCTCGCCTTGCGGAACACTCGCAAACCGCGTTACTCGTAACCCGAGGTTCCACTGTACTATACACGAGCTATAGAGAAATATGATCTGTTAAAAACATTATTTGTTAATCAGTTAAATTCTTAAAGAAAATGAGTTCAATTAAGAATAAATTGTTACCATACATAACAAGGATGCTATAGCTAACAGTTTAGCATCGTGTGTCAATCATCACACCACCTGCCGAGCTAATTCAGATTCTAGAGTGACTCTGGCTTACGTACACTGTTAGCACGCTGTACTTTTCTTTATAGTGTCTCCAAGCACGTATTAACAATACATCACGTGTACGGTAGAATATAAAGATAAAGAGAACAGTAAATAGGAACTAATTGTAGATTTCCTACGTCTATAGGATGAGGAGAAAATGATGTGTGTCCCGTGTTATAGGTATCCCAGTGTTTGAGTCAGTTCCTGCCCTGTCCACCCTCTATGACCTCATCATTAAGAGCCAGCTCGGTGAAGAAGACGGAAACAGCGCCTTAGCATCGGCCCGATCCATGAGATTTTACGCAGTGAGTAACGTGAAATGTAAATGGGTTAATCAGAGGTTTCCATCTAACATAACATGACTGAGACTGGCGATGTAATTATCCACAATACGTTATTTTCTTTAAGTTACAGAGAGAGATTGTTGGTTGATTCAGCAAGTGAGCAGTAAATAGAATATTTATGAATTATAAATCCTTCGCAGTTATTGACTGCATGACCTACATGGGTTTCACCACAGACATCACCAAATGCAAGTTTCCTCCCTCGAGCTCCTTGTTTGTCTCCTTTTCGGTTTTGTCTTCAGTAAGACAAAACTTTGTAAGTGGCACAGAGGTGAGAACCGTGGCCTCGCACCTCCAGGGTGGATGAGTGTTTTATTTTAGTTAATTTTTTGTTTTGGAAACAAATGTTCACAAAAGGAATTATTTTATTATTATTTTTTTTTTTAATTGAAAAATACATTTTTATCTCCTTAAACTGTGGTCATTTTAACACCAGGCATGACCGTCAAACTGGTTGTCCAATTACTTTCGAGCTGGTATAATTGGAGGCACTTTTTTGGGAAAAAGGCAGTAATTCCTACAGTTAAATCACTATTTTCTTCAAAGTTCTTGAATTAAAGCCCAAAGTCTACGCTTCAGTCACACCTTCGGTCACATTGCATCTGTCATAACTGTGTACAATGGCAAAAAAATAATAAAAAATGTGAAATTTGTCCACATCCCTATGGACCTGACTATTCATGAAAAAAACTCTGCTTAGTGCCTTTATTTCATCTGGGGGAAAAAAAACAGTCCACTCTGAAAGTACTGCATGTTGAGACCAGTACTTTGTGTTCTGCATTAAAGACATTTGGGTTTAAGATCAGATGGCTAGACGATGGATCAGAATTTCAGTTTTCATTTCCTGATATTTTCAGGTTAAACTTTGAACATTACACCTCCAGTGTCAAACCATTAAATGTTTTAGATGTGAAATTAAGTGAACAAACAATATTAAAGTAAAAACAAAAATCTTAATATTTCATTGTAATGTTTAGCTTTTTTGCAATAACCAGATCAAGTCATTATTTTATTTTATTTTTTATTTTAGTCACCGTTTGTCACCTACGTCTCATGATTTTGCTAGCCGATCTGTTTTACGGTATATCTGGTTGTTGGTAAGCCGGAGGTTTCCTTCTTTTTCAGAACCTCTTAAATTGCGGTCACTCCAAATGCTTGTTAATGGCTCTAATAGATTTTCTTTCTCTCTCTCTCTATTTTCTTTGCTTTAAAATGGCTTGATTTTCTTTCATACTGCTTTCAGGTCTTTACATTGGTCTATCTTTTTTAACAACATGCAGTTTTAGCAAATAAATCCCTAGACCAAGTGCAGACATTCAGGGAAATCAGCCGTTTAACATTGGGTCTAACAGGGCCGCTCCTGGGCATTAAGAAACACCAGTCAGGCGTGTGTTCCAATATTTTTCATCAAAAATGGGTGGGTTTCAACAAAAGGCGCGTAGATTCAAATATTTAGATTTGTCCTGATCTTTCTTGTATTAATATTTTAAGTTCAAACCCAAATGTCTTTAGTAGGTAGCTAAAACAAAAGAGATGGAAGCTAAATTTGTGAACTAGGTAATGTCCTGTGAACCTGCCTGGCTATCGACAGGACATGTGCGGTACAAGCCTGACAGAACTATTTGAACTTCATGGCAAGTGGTCATCTTACCTGTGACTTGTCGAGCACATCGTGTGCTCTTATTTAAAAGCAGCTGGGTGATTCGGCCTGACGGTGGCCTATAAACATGCTTCACGCCTCATCCCTGATGTGAGAGTCCACACTACACACTCCTTTCTGTTCCATTTTGTCTTGTAGGTTATTACAACTGCGTGTCTATGTACTTTACCGTGTCTAACAGTTCACGTCGCTTTGTTTTCTTTAGTCTCTGCCTGGACAGCAGCACTGCTACTTTCTGAACGGAGATGCCCCAGTGCAGGATGGGAACTCTCTGCAGGGGGCACTGTTGTCCAAAATCCCATTTCGACACCCTGCTCATGTGCCTGCTCTGCTGGATATAATACGTCACCAGGCAGCTTATAACACACTGATTGCAAGCTGCGTCAAAAAGACCTATATAAAGGAAGGTGAGCCTCAAAGTATTTAAAGAAAAACTTGTGCGTTTAGTGAGTTAACCCCTGTCCTGGATTGGTCAGTGCGTTACCGAACATCCGGCAAATTCTGCAAATTGTACATAATATGGTCCATATGGGGATAATTTACCCCATGCAAGCAAAGTTATGTTAAGTGATACTGTTGTTTCTATAGATGCCCCTGGGCTGCTGCAGTTCGAGGTCTGTCCGTTGACGGACTCCAGCTTCAGCGTGTCCTTCCAGCATCCTGTCAATGAGTCTCTCGTATGTGGTAAGGGTCGATTTTAATGACATTTCAGAGATTAGATTTAGGTTGACCTCTTTACATGAACTCAACTTAAACAATTTTGTCGGCCTTTCTCTCTCCCGGTCCGTCTGTCTTCTTCTGTCTCTCAGTTGTAATGGACGTAATCGACTCACGGCAGATCGCGTGTAAGCTGTATAAGGGTTTGTCTGATGCTTTGATTTGCACAGATGAGTTCATTACCAAGGTGGTTCAGAGGTAAGTCCAGTAGTGTACCCTTGTTGTATTTTAACTTTGTCATACTTTCTATACAAATAACCTGCGAGTATATGTATAGACATGGCGTACTTGGAACATGATTTGCTGCTCATCAGAAAGATAATAAATGTTTGTACAGGAACGAATATCAAAAATGTAATATTTTTTGCAACTTTTACATCCTCAGATGCATGTCCATCCCTGTGACAATGCGTGCAATTCGTCGCAAAGCGGAAACGATTCAGGCAGACACCCCAGCCTTATCCCTAATAGCTGAAACTGTGGAGATAATGGTGAAAAAGAACCTTCCCCCGACAGGTAGCCCTGGTTACATGGGCATGGGCGCGGGACCTGATGGGAGCAACACAGTGGGGCTACCATGTGTCGGGGAGGCTGCTACACCTACAGGAGGCAGTAGCGCTGGGAATTTGGGTGCAGGTGGGCCTTTCCAAGGCACAATCAACTCACTTTTCAGCATGAACCACCAGGGAGGTTCGGTTGTAGAAACTATGGGACAGATGGGAAGTCAGCCGCAACAGCTACAGCAGCAGCTCCAACCGCAGCACAGCCATGGTTCGGATGATTTTAGCAAGGTGACTCAGAATCCGATACTCACGAGCCTTCTGAAGATAACAGGAAGTGTAGGGTCTAGTCCCACTCCCCAGGGCTCTGCTGGTTCACAGCCACACCAGACCCCACCACCAACCACCTCACCTGCTAGCAATACCAAAAACCATCCCATGCTGATGAACTTGTTAAAGGACAACCCTTCACAGGACTTTGCTGCCCTTTATGGTAATAGCCCTCTAGAAAGACAAAATTCCTCTGGTTCTCCTCGTACGGACAGCCAGGGTCAGCCCTGTCCTGGGGGAGGCACCAAAGGCAAGAAGAAGCGGCCAAGGGGCACTGATAAGGGTGTAATGGGAACAGGAGGAGGGATGGGAATGAAACAGCAGGCCCAACAACAGCAATTGGGAGGCGTAAGCCACCAGCACCATCACACACATACTCCCGCTGAAGATGATTTCCATCGTGCACTCTTTTCCATGGATACCGATGCCTCTCAGAATCCCATTTTTGATGTCAATCTTCCAGGTGATGGGTTAGACACTCCTCACAGTATCACCCCAGCTCCAAGTCAATGTGGGACCCCACCACCTGGTTCTGGAATATCTTACCACCCACAGTCACACAGTCAGTCTCAGATGCAAATTCAGGCGCAGCCACCAGGGTCTATATCTCGTATGGGGCGGCTCTCTAGCTCAGAAAGCATTCCTACGGATATACATGACATTCTCTCTGACATTCCTGATCCAACCATCAAAGGGAGTGGCGGCAGCCATGGGCAGCATCACATGGGTGGGGAAGAAGGAGGTTCCCTAGACACTCCACTGAGGGATTCTTCTAGCTCAGGTCAGGGTAGTGCGGTATTCGAGGCCGACCTTTTTAACACCAACAGCAATGAAAACACTTACACTGATCCAGCAGATCTGATTGCAGAGGCCGCTACTGCAGCAACTCCAAATAGTGATGGATCGATGAATAATTTTTACACAGATGCAGACTTTGGTCCTGAATTGCTGAATGAACAGGGAGCCTTTGCACATGTAAATTACTTTGACAGTTCACCTTGTTCAGAGCCAGATATTGACCTTGTTAAGAGTTTCAGTGGGGGAAGTCAGCAGAACACACCCTCGGGCACCCCTCAGAATCCAACTTCGCATGGTCGTAGCACACCTGATGCCCCTCTAAAGGATCCGTTTGATGTCAGCATGGTTTTTAGTGGGAGCAGTGGAGGAGGAAAACCATTGCTAGGCCCAGGGCCAGATTTGGGTGATTCACATTCTCATGGAGTTGGCAGTCAGAGTCCACTCACAATGGGCATTGCGGGACTTAGCAGTGATTTTAAAAGTAGTGAGGTAAAGGTCAAACAGCAGCAGATGAGACCAAAGGAGGATAATGGGGGAGGTAACTCTGGGATGATGATGGGAGGAACAGGCTCTGCTGAAGGAAAGCAGATAAAACGTAGTCGCACACCTTCTAGTGAGGGAAAATCAAAAGAGAAGCCACCTAAGCGTAAAAAGCTCGATCCTGATGGCAAGTCTCCCTCACACAGCTCTGGGGGTCGACCTTATACCCCTCCAAGTGGAAGTGTCAGTTCAGGAGGTTCAATGAGTGGAGGCGGGTCCAAATCCCCAGGCAGCTCAGGTCGTTCTCAGACCCCACCAGGAGGTGCCACCCCTCCCATACCTAAAATCACAATACAGATCCCCAAAACTGGGAAAACATCATCTCATGGAGGTTATACGTCAAGCAGTTCAGCAGCTGGAAGTACTGGGGGTGCAAGTGGCACAAGCAGCAGCAAAAGCCACCATTCTCACTCTTCTTCGTCGTCAGGAAAAATAAAGACCAGTAAGATGGAAGGCTCCATGGGACAAGGTAACAGTTCTAAGCCACTAAGTACGGGTGGTGGTGGCATGCCCCCTCAGTCCAAAAGCTCTTCTCTTGGGATGGGTTCAGGTAAACCAGGCTCTTCCCCCATCACCAAGCATGGTATGTCGGGTTCAGGTAGCAGTGGCAGCAGTGGATCAGTTAGTGGGAATAAAATAAGGCCTCAAGGAGGCAAGCCCCCTGGATCACTGATAAACCCTAGCATTAAGCCTAACATCTCTCCTTCACACTCTCGGTCTGGGAGTTCTGACAAACTTTCCTCCCCAATGAAGCTTGGGCAAGGTCAGGTTCCAGGTACACCACCGTCCTCAAAAGCTAAGTCGCCAATTGGTTCTGGAAGTGGGAGTTCCGGGGGCTCAAAGTCCTCCTCTGGCGGTGGAATGAGTTCCCAGAAACAGTTAGGAAGTGGCTCTTCCTCTGGTTCTTCCTCCTCTTCCACTTCATCTGCTAGCTCCTCCTCTTCATCAGGCTCTATCTCATTTTCCTCTGGTGGTCAGTCACAATATGGAGGAAGTGGGGGTGGAGGAGGAGGAAGTGGTGGAGGAGGTGGGGGGAACAACCCTAATGCCAAAGGAAAGTCTCCTAGCCGAAACAAAAAACCTTCCCTTACAGCAGTCATAGACAAGCTGAAGAGTGTGGGTGGTAGCATTGGTGGAGAGGAATGTGAAGGAGGTGGAGGAGCGGCTGGTCCTGGCAGCAATGCAGGGACTGGAGGTGGAGCAGGACCTCCAAATGTTGGTCCTCCAAAGCGAGACAAGGTTGAAAAAGAAGGAAAATCTAAAGGATCTCTTTCAACAGGAAACTCTGGGGATAAAAAGATGATGGACACGAAAGGTAGCGGAGTAAGCAGTACTGGTGTGGCTAAGATTATCATAAGCAAACCAGACGGTGGTTCTCCAAGCATCAAGTCCAAAGTAACTCTCCAGAAGCTTGGTGATGGCTCATCTGAAGGTTCCATGCGCTCCCAGCATTCAGGCTTGAAAGCATCTCCTCTTTTCAGTGGCTCAACACCAAAGCATGATCGCAGTTCCCCAAGCCACAGCCGCTCGCCTGGATATACACCTCTGTACCAGGACAGTGGGAGCGAGTCTGGTAGCAGTTCAGTGGCAGAGAAATCTCACCAGAACAGCCCCAGTTCTGATGACGATCAGACTATGAGGCCGCTGCAACCGCCACAGGACTACATGTCGGTCAGCTTGGGAGAGAAACACAAGAAGCACAAGAAAGAAAAGAAAAAGCAGAAAGAAAGAGAGCGGGAAAGGGACCGCGATCGGGATAGGGACAGGGATCGAGAGAAGGAGAAGAAAAAATCAGCAATGTCCTGCGGTCCTTCTTCACACCCAATGAAGGCAGAGAGCTGGTCCAGATCTCCAATGTCATCTTCAGAACCCTCTATATCTTTGCACAGCTCTGAGCGTACCTCACGACAGAGTCCTCCCTACATGCACACTGAGGACGATGATCTGATGGACTCTGCTCTAACCGGCTCTAACTTGGAACCGTTCAAGTAGAGATTGTCCCACATGTTTTTACCATCTTTTTCACAGTTTTTTTTTGTACCTCTGTCATGGTTTTATCATTTTAAATGTATTACGCTCCATTCTTTTTAACTGAAGATTTGTAAGATCAGATGGAGACCCTACTTTTAGAATAGTAAGGTGACACGTTACACATTACGGTTTGTATTTCATGTATCTTCCGCTTATTACGGGATACCAAAAAAAAACAGCCTCCCAATACCGGTGATGAAAACCTACACTGAAGTTCAACTTGTCTAAAAGGATCTAAATTATTTCATAACTTTTAAGTTGCATTTTGATTTCATGTTTTTGTGTTTATCTAACTAAAGAGAAATGTGCTGTTTTTAAAAGATGACGTGTTTTAAAAAAAAAGGTATTTTCTCTTGAAGCGCTTGTTTGCTGAAATCATGATTTTTGTATTTTCTTAACATTTTAATAATGTCTTTTATTCATTATGTCACATGCTTTTAGCCGGTTAAAATTTCCCTAATCATATGTAAATATTTGTACAAGGTCGTTCATTATACATGATTAATTGAATTAAACTTTAATTTTAAATATGAAACGTGTTGCGTCTTTGGAAGTGTTTGAGCGCTCCACCAATAGGGGTCAGTATGGTCTTTATACAAATATTACTCAAGTACTCAAGCACTTCAATAATGCTGGATAGTGAGGAAATCTGAAAGCATAAGTCTTTCTTTCAGTAATTAACAATTTCAGATCTTATTGTTGTACTGTACAGTTGTGTGGTTATATAATGTGCTTGTATATTGGCACACCACAGCTTAATGTATGTATAATAAAATATATTTGCACACCCAATGTGTCAAACAGCCCCCTAAAGCTGGAACGTTCTTCTGTGCTGTAATTAAAATAACTTGCACCTTCATTTAAGAAACTAATTACAACACTCTGTTTATTATTAACTGTTTGATACATCACCTTCTACGTCGTCACTGGGTGAAAGTAAGAATTCAGTACTGTATTCAGAAGTAAGTACAGGCTCAAGTTGTGCCATTTAGCAATGTAAAATATAAGGTGCATAATAATATGATGGGCTGGATAATGAAGGTGGCAGCATTTTGTTCAACCATATTTAAAGAGATCAATACAGCAGTATAGTCCAATCAGTCATAACATTTAAAAGCATTAACATTATAGCCACCTAGGTTTTGGGTTCCCCTTTGGGTACTACTGGTAAGCCATCGTGCTGTTTTGTGGGTGGGGCCTCCGTGGATCTGTCTTGTTTGTTCGGTGTATTCCATGGTTTCTCAATCGGATTGGGGTCTGGGGAATTTGAAGGCCGAGTCGGCAGCTTTGGGCTCTTTGCCTGCTGGGCCCCGTGCATGGCATGGCATGGCATGAGTGTTCTGATACCCTTCTATTGCGGGCAGCATTTACTTTTTTTCAGCGAGCAGTGCTGCATTGGCTTTTCTGTGAGATAGTGTTTGTATTATTCTCTCGCCTTTACATTACCAATCAGAATTTGGACATGCCTTCTAACTCCATGGTCGTTTCTGAGTTGTATTTCTTTCTACACTGTAAAACAATACTGAAGGTGTTTATCCAAAATACACAATAATCTCCTTTGGACAGTTGATATTCAGATGTATATCTGCTACTTCTGCTCTGTAAAGCTTCATAACGGCTCTAATCTGAGATGCTGTTTCTTAATTGGTGATTTCTGAGGCTAACTCTAAATGAACTTCTCCTCTGCAGCAGAGGTAGGTTTTGGTCTTGTTTTCCTGGGAAGGTCTTCATGAGAGACAGAACAGTTGACCTTTGTGTTGTGTTGTTGCTGTAATTTAATATAATGCCATATGTTACTTCATAGTTTTGAATAAATCCAAACTTTTTTGTAGTTTTCCTTTTAAAAATTTTTCCTTTTTTTTTTTTAACCTAACCCATCAGCTCTAAATACAGATCTTAGAAGACTGTATCACAATATAGGTTCTACAACCCATGGCAAAAATGATGAAAGCACCACATTTACAGGCTGTTCATGTAATTTAGTATAAAAATCTATTTTAATTAATGCTATATTTTTGTCTGGATCAAGTAGAGGGAATTCCAGATCTATGGAACTTCATGTCAAGGAAAAATAACCAACAATTTGTACTTTACTCCTTTGCACCTTCTCGAGATCTTCAAGCCATGGATTTTGCTACTGATAATACAATCTTCATCAGAATTTGATTGTTTTCCTCAGGCAGTCGCTTTTACATGGTTCATTAGAACAGCACCAGACCAAAGCTCCAGCATCATCTCCTCAGCTAATGCAGATTCCTGGTTTATCACTGGATATCACTTTCATCCAATCACCCGCACTCCATGATTGCTTCGCTTCAGCCCAGTGTCGCAGTCTTTTCTTCTGTTTAAGTGTCAGTGCTGGTTTCCATTGGGTTTATTTAGAGTTTATGTGCATCCCATTTCATTCTGCTGATTACAGTTCTGTCTCAAACATTGATGCCTGTTTTTTCCCCTTTTGTTTTTCATTTGTTTTGTTGTGCGTTTTCTATTCTCAATCCTTTGTCTGCCTAGACTGTATATTTTTTCTTTTTCACCTTCCTACTTCCTGGAAAAAACCCAAAACTCTGTGCTGGATTTCACACACACTAATTTCTCTCCTAGATCTTATATTGATGATGAGAGTCGGACAATAGGGTTAAGGTCTGGACTCTGTCCACATGTTCTGTTCGCAGCTAATGCGAGCTACAAAGCTAACTAGCTTCTAACACAAGGCTGAATCCCAAATGCCTTGATCAAGGGCACTACTTTGCGTGTGGAACAAGGGATTGTACACCCTACATAGTGCACATTTCTATTTGGGATTCGACCCCATGGAACATAGCGGAGCTGATATTCTAAAGTGTGATAAGTGGAAATATAAAATAAATCTGCTAAGTTGCTCAGAACTGTCCACCACCTCCATGGTTTATTCCCCTCATCTTCTGGCTACAGAGTCCCGCTACGAGTTTACCACTACTCTCACCTCCTGTTAATTACACTAACTGTCACTCACCAGCTTCGCCAGTCATGGTTAGTTGATTCTGCCAGGCGCGGAAGGATATGTGTGGGCGGAGCAAAATAACTGGATAAATAAACAAACAAATCATCATCAATTGATAACAAATGATGTTTGTTCTATGAAAGCAATATCACACTCGAGGTTGTGCTGTTGTGCTGAATATCAGCACGGCTGTGATATATATATACATACTGTTATACTATATTAAATGTATAACAACAAATTTAGTATTCAAATATTACAAAGATTTAAAAATATATCTTTTCCCGAAGTGTGTATACATTTGGCTGACACTATATATATATATGTAAATATATACACACATACAGACCTGTTTATACATGAACAATTTTGTAAAATCTCTTATTCATATTAGCCTGATGTGTGTGTGTGTGTGTGTGTGTGTGTGTGTGTGTGTGTGTGTGTGTGTGTGTGTGTGTGTGTGTGTGTGTGT
>JAQQZT010000006.1:1069739-1082254 GCA_030068275.1 Clarias platycephalus
CCCCCCCCCCCCCCCCCCCCCCCCCCAAAGGGAGTTATAAAGGGCTAATTCTGTGTCAAGGCCTTAAAAGGAGATTGAAACTTTAGCAGAAAGACAAAAGCTGAATATTTAAAATACAAATAGTAGAGTCACATTTATGTGGGAAGTATATATCTTATATCTCTTTATATGAAACAGAAAGTAAGTTTGTATGGGTCAGTGGTGTTTGTACAGGAATGCAGTAGGCAGCGTCATCATCAGCTTGTATGTCAAACTGTGAGGTAATAATAATAATATATCTGCTGAAACATCAGAGCAACATATGAGGAGCACCAGCGAATTGACCACGCAGTCAGTGGAGTGGAGCCGCGGTCACACGCCAGTATTATACAGTTGTACCTCGGCATACGAATGTAATCCGTTCCGGAGGCGAAGTTCTCAGTGTGGAATTTCGTAATGTGAAACGCATTGTCCTGTAGGAAATAGATAATCCGTTCCAGCCACCCGAAAAATTTTAACAATATTACAGATGTCCAATATTTGCATATAAAAAAACAATGAACACCTTTAGGAAAGACATGTAAATGTAGTAAAATATGAACTAAATGGACATTAAACCTCACTTCATCTTAATTTATGATTCTTCTTCGCTCCTCTCATTAATATTTAGCCTGTACTCATTAATATTAACCATGCTCTCATTAATAATTAACCGTAGAAATAACTCAAGAACATTCTAGAGCTGGGTGTGTATTTAAGTTATTATTAACCTCTAGAATGTTCCTGTTTTTTTTTCCAGACCACGGGTCCTGAGTTTGAGGGTGATACACAAGGATAAAAATCTTTTCGATCCTCAGGATTATTACTTGAGACAAATTAAGTGCTCAGGATAAGCGTCAGGAGTTCAGCAGCTCGTACTAGAGTTTTTGGATTACTTAGCTGTTTACAAACTCTCTGTGATGATGTCTAGAACTCAGGGGTTTATATTGTGTGACTCTTCAACAATTGTTTTTATCTCCTTGCTGCTGTACAATGTCACTACTTTAGAATGTGTTTATACACCTCCGTCTCTTAAAGCCCTTCACTACACCCTGAGTTTATCCAGGTCACTGAGCTGCTGTTGATTTTGGTCAAAGTGATTGGTGGTTCTTCATCCTCATCATTTTGTGTTTTGTGCATTTTCTCTACTCAGGACGTGTTTTTAATGATCCGGCGTCATAAGACGACCATCTTCACCGACGCCAAGGAGTCCACGACGGTTTACGAGCTGAAACGCATCGTTGAGGGAATCCTTAAGAGACCGCCCGAGGACCAGAGACTTTACAAGGTCTGGGTCGTTTATACACACACACACACACACACACACACAAGGTGTAACTACTACTACTACTGCTGATGATGTTCACTCTGCCTGTGATCCAGTAACATGCACTCAATAATATTTACTCTGCGCTCATTAGCAATCACTGTTGACTCATTAATATTAATAGGACGATACTCTATTCACCGCATACACATCTCCACTATCATTAGTATTCACTACATACATTAATGTTCACTATGTGATCATTAATAAGGCAATCATCTCATTGATAATTACAGTACATCATTACGCTCATAATCCAGCAACCCTCTCGTCAATATTCACTGTACCACTCATAATATTCACCGTATGTTCATTAAGATAATCATCTTCTCATTAATATTCACTAGTGATGGTGAGGTGATGCCTCATGTAGGTGTCGAGGCTTCCTCAGGAAAAAGTTTTAACAAAAGGTTCATTTTATGAAGCTTCATTCAAGGACTCATTGTACTGCCCTCTAGTGGTGGACAAATTTGTGTAGCAACTAGATCGTAACATTGCAAGCAGCATTTTACATTTTACAGAATGTTACATTCGTTATTGACAGTCGTGTGTGTGTGGTTTGAAAATCCACTGTTCGAGGAAATGTTTGGAAGAAAAATGGAAATGTGAAGATGGGGGTCTTTTTCTTATTTTAATTATAAACATGAATACAACTAACAAGCCACTGGAATATTTGAACTGAATTTATAAATTCGCTGGTCAGTGTTAAGGATTCAATACACAAATAAATGATTAAAACATGCAATAAAGAAAATTAATAGAGAAGGGAAAACAAAGCGATCACGAATATTCACCACACACTCATTAATATTCATGAGACTCCAATATTCACCTCATACTTATTAACTCTAACATTAACCATGCTCTTATTAATATACACCACATACTAATTAACTTTAATCACCCCTTTATTAATATTTAGGTCTGTTAAAAAATAAAAACGCACTCATTAATATTTGTTATATGTTAAGTAAAATGCACAGTGCTCTCAGTAATGTTTGTGCGGTTTGAGAAACGGCCTTGTGTGATAATGTGACTTGATTAATAACCAATAAAGTCTGTTTACCTTGACTACGTGGTGTTATCTGTGTGTATGTGTTACAGGATGATCAGCTGCTAGATGATGGTAAAACACTGGGAGATTGTGGCTTCACTAATCAGACAGCCAGACCTCAGGCTCCCGCTACAGTCGGACTCGCTTTCCGGATCAGCGGTACGTCTCACGCGGCACGATGTCACACGCCGTCACATGAAAGTGAACGTTCATACGATGCTGAAGCGAATGTGTTTTTTGAAACAGAAGAGCATTAATCTGAGTGTCCTTCTCTCTCTCTCTCTCTCTCTCTCTCTCTCTCTCTCTCTCTGTGTGTGTGCAGCTGATGCGTTCGAGCCGCTCCAAGTGGATCCGTTCTCGAATCCTCCGGAGCTTCCTGACGTGATGAAGCCTCAGGATTCGGGCAGCACGACCAACGAGCAGTCGGTGCAGTAAACACACACCACCAACACACCGCCGCCACAGGAGGAGGAAGAGAGATCTGCCCCTCCGTTACCAGGAGGTTCCACCCGACCTGAACACTCAGAAGGGGTTAGGGGTTTCAGAAACCAAAAACAGGACACAGCCGATACCCCCGTTCTCAACACACACACACACACACACACACACACACTGAAACATCATTACCTAGCTTATTAAATTCCCTCATTAACTCTGGACTGATACTCATTTCCAATTCGCTGTGTCTGACACACACACACACACACACACACACGCACATTCTCACCCCTTCTTTAAAACCGAACACGGCTTGTTTTTTGCAGTGTAAAGACTTTTGTGTTGTTAGTGTTCATTAAAACAAAGAAAGCAGCTCTTGTGTTTTGCAGTGAGAGAGAGATTGTGATGTTCGAGGGAGACGCATGCGGGAAGTACGGCGCATTTTTTTCACTCGAGCCTGCATCCATAGTGCATTATGTAATTTATCTTTACTTTTTTTTTTTTTTTTTTCTTTCTTTTTTTATTATTATGAATATAATAAGCAACCCTTTTGGGCACTGATAATAAAGGTTTGAATTTTATTCAGGTGTGTTGTTTCTTTAATGTAAATGTTGCCTTTGCTCATGAAGAAAGCATGTGGACTCTCTGAAACGCCATCGTATTAACTACATGGTGTCTCGCTGCTCAGGTAGGTGTGTAGCTAGGTGATGTCTGAAAGCGATAGAATGATGACTGAAAAGGGCGGCAGGATTAGACAGACCGTAGAGAGAGACTTCGCTTTAAACTGTACAGTTGTGTGAATGTCCAGTAGGTGGCAGTGTGGCACTTGGACGTACACTATATGGACAGAAGTATTTCCCTAAACGTGCAATGACATCATATCCAAATATATATCATACTTCAATATGTAGTTGGTCACTCTTCTTGGAAGAGCATCCACAAGATGTTGGAGAGGTTCTGTGTGAATTCGTGTCCATTTATTCTGCAGAGCATTTATGAGGTCAGGCACTGATGTTGGACGAGAAGGCCTGGCTCACAATCTCTGATCCAGTTCATCCCAAAGGTGCTCGGTGGGGTAGAGCTCAGGGTTCTGTGTTTGGGCCGGTCGGGTTCTTCCACACCGAGCTCGTCAAATCGTGTCTTTATAGTCATGTGGGAATAGAAAATGGCATTCCCCAAACTGTGGACACAAAGTTAATAAAAAGCATAGCATTGTCCAAGACGTCTTGGTATGATGATGAATTGAGATTGCCCTTCACTTTTTTTCCTTCACCTGATTGATTGAAACACCTGAATTTAATAATTAACAGGATTGGACAAATATTTTTGTCCATACAGTGGAGCAAGTGAACATTTTCTCGCTGAAGTTGATGATTCCATTTTACCATGAAGATCTGGGCTGATGCAGACACTCAATAGCTCAGGACTGGTATTTCCTACAGTTTTGTACTTGAGTCTCCAATAACCAACTGGACTCCATATGAACTTAAACACATCCCCTGTTATACTGAACTTCCAGCCTCCTAACACACAGTATAAATGCAGATCAATCCCTGCTATCCGTTATCACCCAGATGAGGATGGGTTCCCTGTTCAGTCCGGTTCCTCTCCAGGTTTCTTCCTATTGCCATCTCAGGGAGTTTTTCCCTCAGCACCGTCGCCCTCGGCTTGTTCATCAGGGACGATCTGATCATTCTGATTTTGTATTAAAGTGCCCCTATTATGACATTTTAAAGGTTGCTAATATTGCTTAATGAGTCTCTTAAAACAGGTTTACATGTATGCAATTTTTATAGTTATCAGCTATGAATAAAGAGAAACAGTAAGTGGAAACGGTAATGTACACAACAATAGAGTCCAGGTTTAGGAGGATATAAATGAAATGAAATTGAAATAATAATGTGTTGAACTGTTTTCAACCCAATTCTCGGTCATTTCAGCAATCTCCCTAAGTTGTTTTCTTTGTTTGATGCAGGACACCAGTCAGTACAGTGTGGACCTCATGTAAAACTACTTCATTTTGTTCTCATTTGATTTTAACTTCGTTGCATGTTTTTATAACAGGACTATTTCTATAAACAGAATGTATCTTTATAAAGCTGACTGGGATAACAGTTGTGTAAAATTTGTTGATGATTTATTGAGTTCTGATGGTCAAATACTATCAGATGAAGATTTTATCAGAAACTACGGGATCAGTACATAAAAAGGGTCTCTATCTCTCTTCTTCAAAGTACATGTAGTTTTCTTGGGGAAAACCTTCTTTGCGTTCCTTAAAAATTGGTGATGTTAATTTATTAGACAAAACTGTGATAACAGACTAATTAATCTTATCTTTAAACAAAAACATTTCTGAGACTTTAAATCTTGTATTGTAAGAGAAAATATTGAGATTCTTTCAAGGGGAAAAAAATTCCTTTTATTTATTATTCCCCAAAAATAAAAGAAAGCCACTTCAAAATAGTAGCAGCCAAACACTACACGTTACTGTAAGTGACTTTCTTTCTAAAAGATTTCAATCGGATCTGGATTCCTGTATATTTTGTTCTACTCTCGATTATTATTATTTTTTTTCATGCCCATTTGTTGAATCTTTTTGGTCTGATGTACACGGCTGGTTGTCACTAAACGTGTATAATGTACATTATTTTATTTATGTCGGGTTTTTTTTTTGGACAATCCTAATTCTAGTATATCAGACAGTGTTAACCTTATAATAATTCTGGGTAAATACTGTATTCATAGCTGTACAGTAAGTGCCAAAATTTCCTCCTTCATCTTGTTTATATGTTATACTTGGTGAAATACTTCCAGTCCTTAAAATTTAAAGATGAGACAAATAAAATGTCTGGGAAATTATACACACACACACTTCTAAATCCCTGCTCTCTCTCTCTCTCTCTCTCTCTGTCTCTCACACACACACACACAGAGTACACCCTGACCAGCCCTGGCATGTTTATTTAACATCCACAGCAGAGCTACAGCCATAAAACATGACTTTTTCTTGTCTGCAGTTCAGGCGGTGACCGAGTCACTTTTTCTACCCCAAATAAGGGCCTGGAATGTGCGCCATGACGTCCCTAGACAGAGGGCGGAGCCTGAGTTAATTAAACCACGCCTACTGTTTTTCCTCGAGGCGACGCTTCAATCTGCTCGTGCGCAGAATCCATGGATAAGGCTTCCTCACGAGGGAATGTAGAAACCGGAAGTGTTCGGGATATTTTTTTTTTTTTAGATTTATTTCCATTCAGTTAGAAACATAAACTTACAGATACAGTCTAATGTTTCTAAAGGTTTACATTTACATCGTTTATAATTATTTTATTAAAATATTGAATCCCTATATAAACGTTTTTACTGACTAGTTTAGTGAACGAGTAGGTGTTTATTAAGAGATATTAGAACGCAGCCGCTTTCTGGAAAGGAAAAGGGGGCGGGGAAGGGGAAAACGGGAGACCACGCCCATTTTTTTTTTGTCCACAGCCCCACCGCGGCGCGCGCGCCGTCTAGGAATAACGGTCCGAGCCTTGCGGGAGTCGCGCGCGCGAGCCGTTAGAAATAACGCTCAAGTTGGCGGAGCGCGGGAAAATCCCTGCGCGTTCACGCGATTCTCCCCTCTCTTTCTCTCTCTAACGCCTTATTCTGTCTCTAACGAGTCAGGATGGACGATCTGGGTAAGTCGTGCTTCTGTTTTTTTTTATTTTTTTATTTAATTAACTCAGTAATTTTGCGCAGTCTGTTTGCCATCCAAGATAATGATGATGAGGATGAAGGGAAGAAGAAGGAGGGTGAAGTAAAGAAAGAAAGAGTGACAGAAGGAAAGACAAACCGATAATGAGATGTTTAGGAATCCCGGGTCGTGTCTCATTTCTCAGACTCATTTCTGAGGCTGGTTTAGACGCGGTGCGCGTTCCCATCCTGCCAAGGCGCGCACACGTCTGCCCTGGGACACCCAAGACAACTTGATTTGACTGCAGTGACATGCATGCTGTGTGTAGTGCACTAGATGGGATGTGCATACCTTTCCTAAATTGCTCACCGTGATGGACGTGTCCCAAACCACCTTTTATTAAAACTATTATTATTATTCATATCATCATCATTAGGATGCTGTGGGCCTGTCTCAAACTACACAGCTCATTCACTACATAGCACACTAGGGTTTGTTGTATAAACACAATGTAGTGAACTGGTCGTAGTAGTGGACATATGCTTAGACAAGGATTATCTGTCTCATCATCATCATTATTATTATTATTATCATCAGGATACTGTGGGCCTGTCCCAAACGACACAGCTTATTCACTACATAGCACACTAGGGTCCGTTGTATAAACACCACGCAGTTAACAGGTTGTATGCTTGGACAAAAATTCCACTATGTAGGGGGCGAATCAGGCAATAGATTCAGTTCCGTACTCACTTGTGTAAATTGTATACTCCCCACATAGTGCCCTAAATCTACACTAAGTCATTTTTCTTCTTCTATTATTATTTGGATGTGCACAGCGCACTTATACCCTACGCAGTGCATTATATGTCCTACTTGCTCATTTCATTCCCTACATCGTGCATAACCTACAATGAAGAAGCTTGAAGACTCAATAAGGAGTGATTTGGGACACAGCCCATGTATGTGGTAATTACAGCTGGAGTATGTGTGTGTGTATGTCTGTGTGTGTGTTTGGGGGTAGGGAAGGAACGCCACATCGCCCTTCTGAAGCAAACCAACATGGCCACACACCCTCACGCACCCTCTCTCACACACACACACACACACACACACACACACACACACACACACACACACACACACACACACACAAACTTAATGCAGAGGTCATGGTTTTACAGCCACATAGCGATGAGGTCATTTCAGTAACATATTATTGTGTGTGTGTGTGTATGTGTGTGTGTGTGTGTGTGTGTGTGTGTGTATAAATGCTTACTAAGCACGGTGAGTCCTGAACCACAAACATCTGGATTAGATTGGGACTGAATCTGCTTTCTTCACTCCATGTGTGTGTGTGTGTGTGTGTGTGTGTGATGCCAGTAGAGTGTGCAGCTCTAAATATGGTCAAGTCCTACAGGCAGGAATTTTAGCTCCTTATATGAGCACATTAGTGTGTGGTGTTTGTGTGTGTGTATGTGTGTATGTCTGTGTGAGTGTGTGTGTGTGAATCATCACACGGCTTGATGCCAAACACGCTGGAGTTAAACAGTGATCGTTGCCGTCTGCTGATGTTACACAACCTAACAAAGCATCCAAACTGCAGCGTCCAAACTGCAGCACCGGCTCCCTGCTCCCTATCTAGTGCACTGAGAAACACTGGGAACACTGGGAAAACATGTCATGATTGTCCATCTGTGGATGTGTCCCAATCCAATCCAATCTCCACAAAATATTCCCAGCATATTGCAAATAAAGGCAGACACCCACTGTGGTCCATTGTGGGCGTGTCCCAATCCAGACATCCTGTTCACATTAGCACTATCATCAATCCTCTGTGGGCGTGTTCCAAACCAAACACACACACACACACACACACACACACACACACATACACTATCCTCTATAATGGGGCACATGAGGCAGTTAGATTTTATCAGGATTTTTGTCCTGTTCAGGAAAGGAATGACGGTGATTCGTTCGGGAGTCGACTCTGAACCAAATGATCTGACTCAGTGAATCCTCCTCAGTGTGGCACTGAACTTAAAGTTGTTTAGGAAGTGTTTCTGCGCTATCAGGCGTCTGGCACTCTTTTCCTTTTGCCTGCTGCTGCTTTCAGTTTGATTCTCTTCCTGTGTGTGTGTGTGTGTGTGTGTGTGTCGTAGGAGAGGCAGACTCGGCTAACTACCCTCTCAGCCCCCGTATTGTCGTGTTTGGTATGTAACTGTCAACCTGTCAGTCTTTCTCCTTTCATATGTGTACATGGAGGCCTTTAATAGCACTGCATGTTCTCAGCACTTCCATTTCTCATTAATTTTTCCCCTTCTCCCAGCATGCTTTGCTTCTCTGATATCATCATTTCATGCATCAGAATAAACCAGCGGCTTGTCTGTAGAGGCAGATGGGGAAAAAACGTAGGGGAGCCCCATGCTCGCTAAGTGCAGGATGGGTAATGGCAGGGTTGCCAGGTTTTTTATTTAATTCCGATTGGTTTAATTGAAAAACATTCCACGTTTTCCAAGAACAAATGCAGATAATTGGCATTCATTACAACTGGCCTGGCAAACAGGGATTACGGAGTTGTGGAGATGAGGAGATGACGTCCAACACGTCAGACATGCGTGCACTAACCACAGTGACCCTGTTATCCTGAGAAGAAACAAGACTGAGAAAAAAAAGAACATCTCCCCTTTTATGAGGCATTTTTTGTGGGGTTTCTTTGATGTAGTTATGCTGAAAATCTGGCAACCCTGGCTAATGATATTGACCTCAAAAAGATCCGTACGTGCAATGAAAGCCAAGTCTGAAAGGCTCCTCTTCTCATCTTGTGCACTAATCATAATAATTATAATAATAAATTATAATTTCTATTAGTATTTCTAAACACACACTGCTCTTTCTTTACTCTCATGAACACTGTAACAGTATTTATGACTTTTGTGTTCAGTAGTCTCAATGTCGGTCATTCTCACCGGAAAGCATCAGCTGGAATTGTTCTTCTCCTTTTCACCGGACATACTGTATTTATCTCACTCTTTTTTTTTTCTTTTTCTTCAAACTATTATAATTTATAATGATTTCTGCTTTTTTTTTTTAAACCTTGTGTCATCACATTTTATGTTTTTCCCAAAATGTTCACTTTCACATGCTGTTCTATTCTATTTCAGTGTAATTAAATAATTTCTCATTTCTTGAGTGTTTTATCTCCAAAAGATAGGATAGAATATTGTGGAAAAAGTGTTTACTTGTAATTTATTTAAAAACGTAAGCATGTTTGTTTGTTAGTCAACATGTTGTTGGTCTTTCGTCTGCTCCCGTCAATTGTTCACAACAGCAGACCTTCCGATCCGCACAACAACTTGGTACAGGTTTTACACCGGATGCCTTTCCTGATAAAATGCTCCCATTTTATATTGGCTTGGGACTGGCACTGCATACATTGCCTGGGGTTAGGGCATTGGGTGGGAATTGAGCTCAGGCCTTCCTCGTTACAGCTCATGAAAATCAAAAATCCAGTATTTTAAAGTGTTCGATAATTTCAGATGGAGTTTGCATAAATTACTATTTATACAGTATAAATATTGTGTATCTCTCGGTCAGAAGGTCATTGCTGAAAGGGCTGGCTGTTCACAGAGTGCTGTATTGAAGCATATTCATGGGAAGTAGACTAGAAGGGGAAAAGTGTGCTAGTAAAAGGTGCACAAGCACCAGGGATGACTGCAACCTTAAAAACATTGTTAAGTAAAGTTGATTCAAGACCTTGGGAGAGCTTCACAAAGAGTGGAGTGAAGCTGGAGTCAGTGCTACTTTAGGAAATGGACTACAACTGTTATACCTGATGCAACGTCAGAACTGTCTTGCCTGGGCTAAGGAGAAAAAGGACTGGACTGTTGCTCAGTGGTTTAAAGTCCTTGTCATCTACTGGTGTTGGCCTACTGTGTTTTATCAGGTCTTAAGCCAAAGCAGTTGTCTACTCGGAAGTTTTAGAGCACTTTATGCTTCTGATTTCCTTCCCAAGTAAAACTTAGCACCTGCCCACACTGCCAAAACAACCACTAACTGGTTTGCTGACCATGATATTACTGCGTTTGATTGGTTATTATCAAGAGGAAGATGAGAAATACCCGACCCAACAATACAGATGAGCTGAAGGCTGCTATCAAAGCAACCTTCGACCAAACATACTTTTCAGAGGTTGGACATTTCTGAACTGTATATCCTTTTAATTGATCTTAGGAAATATTCTAATATTTTGAGATACTGAATTTTTGATTAGGATGAGCTATAAGATGTAATCATCAAAAAAGGCCTGAAACATTTAATTTGATGTTTAATGAATCCAGAAAAGTTACATATTCAATTACTAAGAAAATCCTCTATATGCAATATAATTTTTTTATCTTCAGAAGTTAGTACCCTCTCTTTTAATTATGTGTAAAAAAAAAAGATCTGATCGTAGTGGGCCTTAGTATTAGGCACTAACAACCTCAGACGAATGACAACATACTGTGTAACTTTTTTCAACTTACCATTATTTATTTAACAAAAATGAAGCAAAAAACGTAAAGTAACCTCCATGATTCAATAGCTTGTAGATCTACCTTTAGCAGCAACAACTTGAAGTACTGGTTTCCTGTGTGACTTTATCAGTTTCTCACTTTGGTCCATTCTTCTTTATAACATTGCTTCAATTTGTTGAGGTTTTTGGGCATTCGCTTTTGCATAGCTCTCTTAAGGTCTTGCCTCAGTATTTCAGTTATTTTCAGCCATTCTGATGTAGGTTTAGTGGTGTGTTTCAGATCATTGTCCTGTTGCATTACCAAATTTCACCCAAGCTTTAGCTGTCGGACAGATGGCCTCACATTTACCTCTAGACTACTCTGGTATTTAGACACTAGTTCATGGTTGACTCATTGACTGTAAGGTGCACAGGTCCTGTGGCTGCATAACTAAGCCCAAATCATCAACCGTCGATCACCGTGCTCGACAGTGGGTATGAGGTGTTTCTCCTGAAATGCAGAACCGCAGTGAAATGAACCTCAGTCATCCTTCCGTGTTCTTTTTAGACAGAAGAGGCTTTCTCCTGGGAACCCTTCCAAACAAACCGTACTTGTACAGTCTTCTTCTAATTGTGCTGTCATGGACTTTAAGATTTAAACATTCTCAGTGAGGCCTGTAGGGTCTGAGATGTAGCTTTTGAGTTTTTTGTATTTCTCTGAGCAGGGTCTAACTTTGGGCTGAATGTTCTGGGACGTCCAGTCCTGGTAAGATTGGCAACTTGTCTTGAATACTTTTCACAATGGTTTTGTAACTCTTTTCAGATTGATGTGCAGCAACAACTGCTTCTCAAAGACCATTGTTTATGGTTTTCCCTTTTGGCATTGTGTCAACACACACCCAACCTGTCAAAACCTGTGCTTAGATGTCTGCACATCTGCTGATGATAACTTGATCAACATTTATATTTAGGCACTTGGCAACTTAGAAAAATGTGTACCCTGGATTACTAGGTTACCAACCAAGTACCATCAGTCACAAACTGATGGGTATGGTGTTTCTTTTGGGGGGTGGGGGTTTTTTAGTCATCAGATGGATTATTAGGTTGTTTGTTATTGTTTAAAGATTGTCAGTGACTCAGCTGTACGGACATCTAGAGGGAGTTCATTCCACCACATAGGGACCAGAACAGAAGACAGATGCAGGTCTTCCTCAATCCCTGAGTGATGGTGGAACTGGAGGTGGAGAAGCGCAGAAGTGGGGTGGTGTGGGAGAACATTGGAAGGTTGAAAATAAGACGAACAGCTGCATTCTGTATCAGCTGCAGAGGACGAATGGTGGACAGAGGCAGACCTGCCAGGATTGAGTTGCAATAGTTCAGTCTTGAAATAACAAGGGACTGAACAAGAACAGAAGAGGAGGTCTGTCGAGCTACACACGTCGTTTCCCGAGCTCTCCTTCTCTTCCTCCCCCTCTTTCTCTTCCCTCTCTCCCCCTTTCACCCTTTC
>JAQQZT010000006.1:1082354-1102759 GCA_030068275.1 Clarias platycephalus
TGCTTTGAGGCAATGACAATTGCTAAAAGCGCTATACAAATAAAATTGAATTGAATTGAATTGAATTGAATTGAAGAGGACCAGGTACTGAGCCTTGTGGGACACCAGTCGAGAGTCTGCATGGAACAGATGTGGTTAAATAAATAATGGCACGGTGAAAAAAAGTTCTATGTTGTTGTTTGTCTGAGGTTGTATTTGTCCAATACTGAGATCCGCTATGATCAAATGATTTTTATTATGAATTAGAAATAAAATAGGGGGGCACGAACTTTTACACATGATATGTGAAGTATAGAAATCTTCCTCTCTTTCTCTGTGTAGATGCTCTCCTTGCTGATCTGGAAAGCTCGGCTTCTCCTCTTGCTCGGTGCCCCGTCCTATTGACATCTGACCCTCCAGTGACCTCTGACCCGTCACCAACATGCAACCAAGACTCTGGTCAGAGCCGTCCTCCTCCGCCCGCATACACTCCTCAGCAGGTGGAATCTGAAAACACACACCCTTACACACTTCCTGACTTTCCGATATTATTACAATCTACGTACAGCATATTATTTGTCCTGTTTTTTTTTTTTTTTATCTTAAAATTTAAGTCGATTCCTTTACATTTGTCTTGTAGACAGTTTCCGCTGCCATGAAGTCCAACGGCTCTCAGAATCCAGACAAGCTTTACAGGTACATCAACACCCAAAGCGTCTGTGAGTCAGGGAATGAAATAAAGCCAGGTTCATTTCACATGGTGAAGCATGTTTAATTTGTGTTTACATGACTTTTCTCCATGTGTCATTACTCAGCACTGTGTGTAAGCCTCGTTCTCCGCGCGCTGCTGACCCTCCTCCTCCTCCTGCATTCTCGTCCTCATCGGTGCTGGGTGGAGGCCTGAGTGAACTCGACCACCTGCTGCAGGAGCTCAATGCCACCCAGTTCAACATCACAGGTTGTCCAGGGTTTTGGTTTCTTTTTATCTTTTTCTCGTTAGTTTTAACATTTACTCCATGATTTAGGTAAAGGTAAAAGCCTTTCACACCATTTGTCCATAAAACTGTCAGATAATATATTTTTTCCCAGCGTGTATGTGTCTGATTCTGTGTCCCCTAGATGAGATCCTGGCTCAGTTCCCGACGACTAAGAAGGAGGACAAGGACAAATCAGGAAAGTCGGCTCCCTCCACTGGGTGTGTTCTCTTTTAAACATCTTTGGATTTTACTGTAAGACAACGCACCCCATGTCAGGTTTAAACGTCATCCATCTCGGATCGAAAAATGTAGCCGACTCGAAAGCATGTGCGTTCATCGGCCATCTTGTTCATGATGTCACACCAATACACCAATATACAATATATAAACAGATATTTTTTAAGTACTAGGGTGCCTAGTACTTCAGGTACATCCTCCATTATCAGACTTAAAAAGTAAAGAGAGCGTGACGTCATGAAGCACCATGGCTCACATGCAAACAACAACCGTATACAGTGAAACCTTGGATAGCGAGTAACGCGGTTTGCGAGTGTTCCGCAAGACGAGCAAAGATTTTTAATAAATTTGGACTTGGAAAACGAACAAGTCTTGGTTTACGAGTACCGAGTATAATGCATCACGCATTCGCTTCTTGTTTTGACGCCGAGCGTCACATGATCACAAATGAGCCAACGGTTTTTCTCTCTTTTGCGCTGCGGAATTGTGGGTAATCGTCTCCCCTGCTGGGTCTTAGTGCTCGTCTCTTACTGATATAATCAACATCCCTGCACGCGTGAACTGTTTACTATAACACTGTGACCATGTGTGTGTGTAAAACATATTTTATTTTGTGTCTGTATGCGTGTGTGTACAGCGCGCATGTAAAGCAAAAGCAAGTCTCAATAGAGAGGTTAAAGATCCATTTTCTCTCTCTGTATCAGACTGTACACACACATACACACACAGACCCCTCCTACTTTCGCCTTCACAGACATACACACACACACACACACTCTTTCTCTCTGCTCTACACAGAAACACTGCTCTGTCTGTGTAAGTGCAGGTTACTTTTTGTTTTATTCTTACTTTACAGCAGTGATTCCGTTAGTGTGTCGCTCAGTCGAGTGTCATTAGAGAGATTTCTTATTTATTTTTCCGATAAAACAGTGTTTCTGTTGTGTGCGCGCGTGTGTGTGAAAAGAGTGGAGGAAGGGTAACTGTGTAAGACGAGAAGAGGAGAGGGGAGGGGCTCCTTACTTTAACTTCATACACACACACACACACACACACAGAGCGCCTGCGCGCATAAACGGAAACACTTATCTGTCTGTATTTATTTTCTTTTTTTAAATGTAAAGTGCAGGTCAATTTGTTTTATTTTTACTTAATAATTTGTGTTAATTATTTTTATGTATATATTTTTGGGCTGTGAAATTAATAATTTGAGTTTACATTATTTCTTATGGGAAAATTAGATTTGGTTTACGAGTATTTTGAAATACCTCTTCCAGAACAAATTATGCTCGTAATCCAAGGTTCCACTGTACTTATATGTGTGTATGTGTGCGTGTTTTAAGGTCTGTGAAACCCTCCGCCACATCGGCCACACTGGAACTGGACAAACTAATGGCATCCCTGTCTGATTTCCGCGTGCAGAGTGTGGTGAGTAGCTACGTGCCGTCAATGTATACATTAAGTAGTGTTAATTTCGCCAACGAAAATATATTCTTTGACATCCTTTTTTCCTGTGACTAAGATGAGACGATGATGAGACGTCACAAATATCAGTAAACAGTGACAGTGATGAAATCAGCATGTAATATTGTTGATGAAAAAAGACATGACTAAAATGTGGTTTAAGAAAAATACAGTAATCTATCTTTATTTTTATCAACATAATTTTCTTCACAATCCCGGGGTCACGGCTACTCCTGATAGTCTGCGCGGGCAGTGACGGGACGTTACAAGCTCAGTCATCTTTAACTTTTCGTCATCACAGCAGTATTACTCCGGCCAAAGAGAAGAGACGATATTTGGGCCCATTTTCTTCATATTGAACCGAAGAAATTAAGCCGATGTGTCGTAATATCGGAGGGGAAACAGTGGGGGCACACAATCGCCTCAAAAATACCGCAAACCTGAAGAGACACATCAAGGCATACCATAAAAGCCTCTTTGGGTCATTATGCTTTGTTATATGTGATGCATTTTGTTTTATTTTATAGCTAAACGGTTGACAAACACATTAAGCTAATAGATTAGCAAATGATCGTAACCCATAGGAGGTACAACAGTCCAAGTGTGTAAATTCATATACCGTGTATAAAACATAAAACAAAAAGTTTAAAAAGACTGTATTGTCCGTACTGCTTCTAATGTTTTGTAGTTAAAAAAAGAGTTTTGGACATGCAGCAGTTGTTGTGATGTTAAAAATAAATATAATTAGCTGAAAACATCAGATGAAAAGAGACATTATTGCATAAGATAATTATTTTGTGAAAAACAAAGGGTTTTGGCTAGACTAGCTTGTACGGTAGTGTTAATTAATAATAATCTTATTGCTAAACTGTTATGTTTTTATTGACTAAATCTACACTGAAATACTTAAGGGTTCCTCTGATTAAAACTAGACAAAATGCCCAGACTTTTCGTCGATTAAAACTTGACTAAACAAAAATAGGATAAGACTGACTAAATATGATTAAAAACTAACAGGGACATTTATGACTAAGACTAAAATTTTAAATTGCACAAACATCACAATGTATCAACAGTTATATTACACTGTATGTTATCTTATAACTCCGATCATACTCTGTATCATTTCTAGCCACCGGCTCAGGCCAATCCCGCACCTTTACAGCAGTCGGTGTCTCCGCCCCCGGCGTCCTCCGGCGGATCACTGGACAGCATGCTGGGCCTCCTCCAATCAGATCTGAGCAGGCAGGGAGTGTCCACTTCTTCTAAGGGAAACTGCTCCGCCTGCCAGAAACCGATTGTTGGACAGGTGAGGTTATGCTGACGCTAATGCTAAAATGATTCGTAGTTACTCGTAGTGTGTTATAAAATAGTATGCACCCTTTGTCTTTCCAAACTCCAAAATATAATATCAGTCAAGAGAGAGTTTATTTTATTACAACATCCTGTGCTGTAGGTGGTGACGGCGCTGGGGCGGGTGTGGCACCCGGAACACTTCGTCTGCTCCGAGTGTGAATGTGAACTTGGGAACCGTAACTTCTTTGAGAAGGACGGACGTCCGTACTGCGAGCCTGATTACTTCAGCCTGTACTCGCCTCACTGCGCGCACTGCAATAAACCCATCCTCAATGTGAGCGTCTCATTCCTATTTTCTCTTGAACATTAAAGAAAGCGCTACATGTACTCATCGGCTTTGTTTCGTCTGTAGAAAATGGTCACGGCGCTCGATAAGAACTGGCACCCCGAGTGCTTCTGCTGCGTGAAGTGCAACCGGACGTTCGGAGATGAAGGTACGTATGAGACACTCTGATTGGCTGAAAGCAGAAACATTAGCATTCATAGCCCACCGCTGATACCGCCACCCGCTCCTGTCTCCTCCTGTCAGGGTTTCATGACCGTGAGGGACAGCAGTACTGCCAGCAGTGTTTTCTGGCGCTGTTCGCGTCGCGGTGTGAAGGCTGCACTCAGCCCATCGTGGAGAATTACATCTCCGCCCTCAACGCCCTCTGGCACCCGCAGTGCTTCGTCTGCAGGGTAAGCTGACTCATGCTCATTATTCTCAGCCGGACCCGTTGTATTTTTTTACATGTCTTAAACCTTCTTACACAAACCGTATGATCTGTGAACAAAAAATATATTCTAATATAATTTTCTATTCAAATTAAAGTTTTCATTTTGTCATTTGATGTGTTAGAATCAGGTAATATTATGAGATCTCTAGAATAATATTAAATATTTATAATATGTATTTTTGGTTAGTTCTACATGTTTTAAGGAAAAAAAGACTTTTGATAATTTTTCTCAAAATCTATCTGTACACGTGATGTTTTTTAACTGTAAATATATAAATATTTTTTTATTAACAGGTCAAAATAGTGTTTTTGTAGTGAATTATTTCAAAGGCAAAATTAAACTAGTTTTTATATAAAATGTTAAGTAGTTTTATAAATTTTTTTATGACCTGATAAAAAGCAAAACTGCACTTTTGAAGTGTTTATTTTATTTTATTTTATTTTAAAAGACCGAAATGTAGTTTATCAAGTAATTTTAAAAAGTAAAAGGGTAGTTTTGTAGTGGATTTTTAAAAAAGTACTTTAATAGTGTTTTTCTTTTTATATAAATGTAAAATACAATTTTGTAGTGAATTATTTCATGTAAAATATAAAAGAAAATTATAGCACTGTTTGTAGCAGATTATTTAGTTTTATAAGAAGCCAATCTACTGTTGTAGCACATTAATTTTACTTCTTTTGTTCAAGAAGTAAACATTTGTAGTGAATTATTTCCATTCAAATGTCAAAGCATATTTGTAGTAGCTTACTTAATTTTAAAAGGTAAATGGGACTTATGTTGTGGATTTATAGATTTTTTTAATAAGTAAAATTTAGAGAATATTTAAATTCATAAGCAGATCTAATTTGTAGCAAATTCTTATATTTTCCATGTTTAAAAAGTACTTTTGTAGCAGTAACTTTGATTTTTAGGTTAAAAAAGTAATTTTATTATTATTGTTTAAATTTTAAGTTTGGATTTTTGTAGTGGATTATTTTTCTTTTTTTTCCATTTCCCTTAAAAAAGTAATTTTATTATTATTGTTTAAATTTTAAGTTTGGATTTTTGTAGTGGATTATTTTTCTTTTTTTTCCATTTCCCAAGGTACAAATGTATATTCATCACATTTGCTGTCATTGTCCAAGGCAAAAATTTACTTTTTTAATGCACTTCAAGAGGGAAAAGGGAATTTTCTTTTACTTTAAATGCTATAAATTTATTTATATATAGTGTATACTTTAATTTTTAATGTTATACATGTATTTTTGTTGCTGATAATTATTTCAAATGCGAAAACTATACTTGTATTTAGTAGATTTATTAGTTTTAAATTGCAAAAAGGTACTTCATTGTAAATTCAAAAGCTTGCGCACGTGTATGAGGTCCTGCATGTTCACATCTTTATTGGTTTTCTTAACCCAGGAATGTTTCTGCCCGTTTGTGAACGGAAGCTTCTTCGAGCACGAGGGCCAGCCGCTGTGCGAGGCCCACTATCACCAGTCTCGCGGCAGTGTGTGTCAGGCGTGCCAGCAGCCCATCGTAGGACGCTGCATCACCGCCATGGGTGCTAAGTTCCACCCGCAGCACCTAGTGTGTCAGTTCTGCCTTAAACCTCTGAGCAAAGGCTGCTTCAAGGAGCAGGACAACAAGCCCTACTGCCACCCGTGTTTCCTCAAGCTCTTCGGCTGAATTCAGATCGGGGGCGGGGGACGATCTGGTGTATCCAGTACATTCACATAGGGTGCTTTAAAGGATTGATATTGTTATCTTGCATCTTTTTTCCTTATTTAAAAATAACTAATGTGCAAAAGAAGACAAAAATGCAATTTTATAACTAAGTCAGGTGAAAAAGAAAAAGACTTTTTGTAAAATTAGGAAGTGTGCCAAAAACACACTTGTGTAAATCAGGTGACGGTGTTAGCTATGTTTACATGCACACAATAGCCCAATGTTTCCCAACCGCTGGGAGCACATCGACGTTTGTTTAGCAGTTTATGCTAAAAGTAATTAATTTGGGATTTGCCAAAACTAACAATTTTAGAAACAAATTACCAACCCTTCTGAGTAAAATGTTGATATTTCCAACACGTTGGTCCCATTTTCATTGCCATTGTGCAGTTGCATTAATATCAGGAATTATTTATTTCCATTTTATCACACCATAAAATTGGACTATTGATGTACATGTAAATGTAACTATAGACGCTGAAAGACTGTAGGATTAAACACACACACACACAGAGCTATTATTTAATACCGTGAACATTCCTAACATGTAGCATGGCCTAAGCATGTAAGCATGTGCCGATGTTACGTTTTCGCCTCAGGCTAACTCTAGTAACCTTTATTATATACAGTATTTACAATCATTATTTAAAGAACTAACTGGACCTGAAAGCTTTTTGTATAACATTTCTGACATTTGTCTGTCTGAAATCGGTCATTACTTTCAAACACAACACTGTGACTTTGTAAGCTAACGTTAGCTAGCTGTTGGTGAAAGTGTAAGCTGCAGGATTGTTACAGGAAACATTTCATCTTACAAATTATGTTAGATTTTTTAATTAAGTTAGCTCTTACAAAGAGAAGGTTTACATTTTATCAGCGGTTATCGGCACATGCCTACATGACAGCCACGTGAACAGCCAAAGCTTTCATTATAATTATTATTTTCTTTTTTTATATTAAATAGATGGATGAAGTAAACACCACGTCGGTTGCAGACAATCACCAGCTGGCTTATTTAGCTTTATAGAAAAAAATATGCTCATTTGCATACATGATTTCCAAAGATCCCTTTTTTCACCCAACTGTTTGGATTAAATATAAACTTCATTTGTTTCCTTTAAACAATCTGAGGAATGATTTCAGTTTAACATATTTGCTTTATGCGGCTTATAGTCACTGCTATTGCATATGTGGTTTTAGATTTTCTTATTTTAAGTCTGTGTCGTTTTTTTTAAACACAAGATGAAATATGATATACTGCCAAAGATTTATTTTAAAAGATGTTTACACGTTGTTGTTATGCATTCTTCATATAATGAATGATAAGCTGGATCTTTTTGGAATGTGTGTACATTTCTCAGCTGTTCTTGCCACATAATGCAAAAGAAAAATAAACACTTTTCTTTGTACTGGATGAGTCTGTATAATACTTTAATAGCTTAATGAATGTGAAAAACTTTCCAAGTTCACTATGTTCCCAGTTTAACTCTAATTTTTTTAATCCAATCTGGGATAAAGCAGATAAATGTTTGTGCATTAGCTCAGCTGTGTGTTTATCATGAAAATAGTGAAATATGTACAATGAATAAGACATTGAGTTAGACTAAGTCTTGCTTTTGCAAGGCTTAGTCTAACACTCCTAAAAAAATAAATAAAAATGCACACTCTTATATGATCTCCAGGATGTTCCTTAAAGATGATGGGTCACCCTTTCAGGTTTTTTAATAACTTGTTACAATTTTTAACCCAATGTTAGTAGTTTCAGCAGTCTCCTCAGTTGTTTTCTTTGTTTGATGCATGACAATAATTTGACTCTTCTAAAATGGAGTAACACCTTTGCCATGAGTACAGGATATGTCTTCTGACATGGCTGTGTAGGAAATGAGAAGCTCATCACTGCATCAATTCAAATAATTTTTATTTGTATAGAGTTTTTAGCAATGATCACTGTGGCAAAGCAGGGTTACAGCATCAAAAGAAAATGATGGAAACGAGTACATAATAATCACAGTAATTATCCAATGGACGCTTCTTAACTATTTGCTTAGTTAAATCCACAAGGTCACTTTATTTATTTAGGTAGTTATTTTGCCAGGCAGTGTATAACACAAATGGCTTATGTCTGTGACTAGTAAAAAAAATTCTAACATGTGAATTAAAAAAATAGATCTGATTTAAATAGTCAGTATTTCTTTTTTTCACTCTGAGTGAAGTGTTGCTTTATTTCACAGGATTGGAAACACCTACAGAACTGTTACATTCTTGTTAACAAAAGACACCGTATGGAAGTTTCATGTGAATAATATCTCTTACAATCCTTGCACAGATACTTGCAGAGCATAGGCAACGCAGCATAGGGTAATGACGATTTTATACATACTGTATATACTGTATATACCTGTGCTTCTATGGAAGCCTTGTCTGTGTGTCTTGACAGGGAGGCTTCAAACTGTGCACTTGCTTTTTCGGATATGTCAGGTATTACTCATTTATCATCTATACTGTTTAATCCTGAGGATTACTTAGGGGGTGAGGCAGGGTACACCCTGGACGGGGTGCCAGTCCATTACAGGACACACACACACACATTTGGGAACGCCAACTAGTCTGCTAGTCTTTGGAATGTGAGAGGAAACCGGAGTACCCAGAGAAAACCCACCAAGCACGGGGAGAACATACAAACTCCACGAACACAGACCCTGAGGTGGGAATCGAACCAGGATCCTGGAGGTGCAAGGTGACAGTGCTAACATGACCATTCCGCCATGTCGTAACAATGTAGAACTCTCAAAATCAGCCTATTATTTATTTATTTATTTATTTATTTTAGAAACAATAAAAACACATAGTCATGTGTATCTGTGCTACTTCTTTGCCCATGTCATCCATTTTCTTTTTTTTTTTTTTGCTCTGTAATTTTTGTATAGTTGGATGAAATAAAATAAAATTCAGTTCATCATATTGCTTATTTTGTGTTGAAAAAAAAAAAAGAATATATTTCACTATGCTGAGGTTTAATGTGTAACTGTTTTAAATCTAGCCTGTTTTCTCTTTCATCATCCTGAACTGTATCAGATTAAAAAAACAACAACAACACAATTCCTTTGATCCCTTTATTCAGAGTATAAAGCGCGCGTGAGCCCGAGCTCGAGCGCAGGTATTTCAGGGGAGGTGAGCTGCGCTAAGCCCCGCCCCCTCCAGGTGTGCGCATTTATAAAGGCGTTAATGAGCTCTCCAACATGTCGGATAGGGAGCCGTAGTTGTGGTCGGAGAATTTAGCGGCGATACTTCACACACTTAAGTGAAATGAGTGACTCTGAGAACCCGGTAAGATGTTTTTGGTTTATTCACACCGATTAATCGGTCTTATTGATCACTTCCGGTCTGGTTTGCGCCAGTCAGAAATGACTGGAGAAAGTTCTTGAATAAATAAGGATGGAGCCGATATATGACGCGTGTTTCATTGATATCTGTTTGGACAAGAGAATAAAATACTTGAAAATAAAATGAAGGCAACATTTAAACATTTGTAAAGTGTTTGGTCAATTCACACTAATAGAAAGCTAAAATGCCAAATAAATAAAAATAATTGCACTGCAGGAGAACTATCCTCATCCTCTGTATATTAAAATGGGGCTGCCATGTGTGAGAACATCCATGTCTTATGTTTTGGTGCCCAATAAGACAGAACAATGTGACACGAAAAGCTTGATGGCAACTTCATAAAAGCTGTTCCTCTTAAATATAGATTAACTTCCTGATATACGTTTAATTATGGTGTCTAATGGTCTATTTAATCAAGATTGAGGGGGGAAATCAAAGCCTGGGTAATTCATGATGTGAATATTTATCATCCCCATGGCTGATGGGTTAAAACTCATTTCTATCTAAAACCTATGTGGAACCAGAACAATCTCTTCCATCTTATTAATTGATTTAGTTTGATGAGGAAGCAAGGCGTGCATGAGCTCACTACGCTCACAGACTGTCGTAGAGCTGTGATTAATGTGGGAGCACTAAGTACTGCTCATCCCTCCCCGCTGAGAGAGCTCGGCCAATTTAGCTCTCGAGACCTCCGGCTGTGAGAGGTTACAGCATCACCCGGGAACCGAACCAGTGATCTCCGGATGATAGGCCGAGCACTTTACCACTGCGCCACTCGGTGGCCCGATGCTTTTTTTTTTTTTTTTTTTTTTTTGACTAACTACTGCAGTTTTGTTGCTTACAGGAGGATAAGGGTGACTCCGTTCCTGAGGCTAAATGGCCTGAAAACGGAGATCAGTGGAGCGATGGAGAAGACATTGAAGAATCTGGACTCATTCAAGAAATGGTGGAGGAGGATGAGGATATTGACCTGTACAATGAAGAGACCTTCGGATTAGGTCCGGTGACACATTTACTTAGCAGCTGCTTGAAGCTTTAACACTTTTCATTGGATGTTCTATTGTTTTTTTTAACTGAAGTGACTGTCTAACCTTTGGTGAGACATTTTTGTTGGATTAGGTCAAGACAGGTGACAAATGCCCTGTTGGAGATGTGTGATCATCACTTTAAGCCCATTCTGATACCTTGTGTTGTTTAGCCACCATAATGCACCATTTTTGGTGTTTGGTCAGTGGTGCCTTCACAAAAGTGTAAATTTTACCCATCTAAACTTTGGTACAGACATAAATGCTGAAGATCTGGACGCAGATCCCGTCGATCTCCTGTTACTGGAAGGAAACCAGCCCTCCTCACACCATCCTCCATCACCACCGGAAGTCTCTCCTCCCAGACCTAAAGTTGAAATCAAGCCCCAGGCTCCTGCAAGCCTGAGTGAAAAGTTCCGCAGCCGGAGGGAGCGAGTCGGCATGGGGCAGCTGCTGGATGACCCGGCTGTGATGAGGACTGTGGAAGGTCCACCCAGTCTCAAGGTTTGGCTTAGTTCTGGTCAGGTTTCCAAGATGTTAACCCACACAAAAGGTGGGCCACTACTTGGGGGAATTATATTGTCATAACGCGCACAAAATTGGTTTGTGTTGTAACTGTGTTTATTCAGAGTTTGGACAGCGCTATTGTGGACTGTGGACGCAGTTCAGGCTGGGGGGATCTTAATGCGAACACGGTTAGCTTCTTTAAATAAAAATGAATAAATGTTTGGTGTTCTCATGCTTAAACCCCCATCCATTTGCATGTCCACCTCTAAAGTTTCTATGCACTTGTGATTTTGATTTTTACACAGTGGATGATGTCACCTTATGGCCCAACGAGACAATCGCCCCTCTTACAGGTTGTATGCCAAGTGCTATCTATGCCTAAGGCCATACCTTTGTCACTTCCCATCGATACTTAATCATTTTCTTCGTACCGAATAGGACAAAGCCATAGTGCGAGTGGTCGACCGGTCATCTCGTGGCAGGATGCCGTACGCCTCCCCTACCTTGCGCTCCCCGCTACCGAGGGCTCTCCCTCAGCAATCGCCCATGTGCCCGCTGATAACTAGATCTCCATTACATCCTCAAAGTCCATTCTCAATTAAACAGCATTACACCCAGGTGACTTGAGGTTACAATCTAAGTGTTATGTACTTATCTTGGCGTATTGCTGTAATCTTTATTAAAATCTGCATCTCAAATGTTTTGTGAGCAAAGAAGTGGTGAGAATGCAAATTTCACTTTCAAGGCATTTCATTTTTTAAAAATAAACGTATTTTTTGTTCATTAGCCAGGCATTTATCTTTCACCTTCCACACCACGCTTCCATTCTCCCAAAATGATGCCTCTCCAGTTTGGACCGAACTCGCCCCGACCCGGCCCCTGCTTCAGCCCTTTGCCCGGTTCCCTCTCTCAGAGATTCAGGTTGGATGTCTAAAGTTCTTGTTGATGTAGAAATTGTTGCCTCTTGGATTTAATGCCTCCCCTATCTAAAGTGAAGAAATCTGACTCTTGATCTTTTGACATTTAGGTTCCCAGTCTTGGCGACCCAACTCCATCCACAGCACAAAAGACTGCTGAGTCAGCGCCCTCAAGGCTTTCGGAGGCAGGGTTTAAACTTGACTGTAATACAGAATTGTTAATTGTGATGCATTGATAACAGCGTGTTTCAGTGGACTTTTATGTCTTATTACATTTAATTGTTTATGAATAGAAAGCCAAAGGACTGGGATCATTATGCTGAGATAATGTCGGTCAAAGAGAAGGAGTGGATCATTAAGTTGCAGATGATCCAACTACAAAGCGAAAACCCACATCAGGATGATTACTACTACCAGGTTATTTACACTATGATGTGTTCTACAGTGTATACATTATATTCAGCAAAAATATCTGTCAAGTTAGCTCTTTAGGTTAAATTGAGTTTATAATATTTTATCCTATTTTGGCTATATTTCGAGAGTGTGAATATTAAAGTTTAAAGGGTGTGTGGGGGTGTCTTTAGGAATACTATCGAAGACTGGAGACCAAATTGGCTGAGGAGGAAATACTGGGTGACCGCTCCAAGAGGGAACCACCAAAACTCACCACACCATACGTCACCAAAACTGTGTCCTATACCCCAGGTATGAACTTGTCCTTACTCACTATTCAGCAAATTGATGCAAGAAATCAAAATGGTGAGACTAAACTATAGATCTGTATAGTTTATAGATTTTTGCATGTTTTAGTGGTTCATATCGAGGGCTCGCTGGGGCAAGTCGCAGTTTCTACGTGTTACTCGCCACGCCGAGCCATCGACGCTGTCCATGGTCACACTGTGGAGGTAACGGAGACCTTGATGAAAATATTATATACAAATATTGCTATTATATAGTACAATATAATACAATTTAAAAAAAAATATTGCTGTTGATTTTATTGCAGTGTAAATATTTTATGAATATAGAACAATATAATACAATTAATTAATTGCAGTATAAATATAACTTGTGTATTCAATATAAAAAAAAAAATCAGCCAAAAAAAAAATTATGCATACTTCAGTTAAAGAATAAACTTTATTTATATAATATGCGCACTTTTTTCTTTTTCTTTTTTTTTTTTTTTCTTCGTGACTTTATATTTATTGCTATAATTTACCAGGAACAGAAAGACATCAGACAGCAAAGACTTGAGGTGCTGAGCACGATTGAGAAGGTGAGCAGTAATTTTGTCGATCGCGAATGATGTCTGGCCGAATGCCCTAAGCAGGGCTGATTGGCTCAGGCGTGTTTTCATTAGGATGTATAATTCTTTGACTTCTTTGACTTCAGTGCTATATCATTTTGTTGGCGGTGGAGGAAGCTGAGAGAGCGAAGGCCGGCGTCTCGGATGAGGAGGAGCGGCAGAGAAGGCTAAAGACCATTCAGAGAGGAGTGGAGCAGATCAGCAGCCAGCTGTGCAACCCCGGCTCTCTGTAGGACACTCTGTAGTGCTTGGATCTGTGAAACTTTTCTGCACGTTCATGATTATTTATTTATTTTCCTCTTAAAGGGAGTCTGCAGAAGAGTTCCTACCATGCCTCTTGGTTGCAAAAGGGAAAAAACTGCTGTCCAGACTCCTCCCCTTTTTATCCAGTGATGCATCTCTGCAGGTTCTGAGAGCAATCACAACACACCTACCGGTGCTGATGAGCCGCGATCCAGATGAGGTCTGAAGCCTCTGATTTATCAAACTATTTCCCCACTTCCTCTTTATTAATGCTGCTTTATAATGTTGTCAAGTGCTTTGTTCCATGATTGTTGAATACCATGATGATGGACTTGAGCATCTTCTGCACTTGTTCTTTGTTGTTTTTAACTGGAGTGTGTCGGGGCAGCTGACGCTCCATTATGTTTAGTTTCTGCAGTCATCAGAAGAGAACAGTGTGTCAGTGGTAGAACACAAAATAATTTAAATTTAACTCTTTCTTCTCTCAGGCACTTCCTGTCCTCTACCCGTCTCTCCGAGCTGTGATCAGCACGCTGACGTTCACCCAGCTGGTCAGCATTCTCCGTGACTTCACCACGGCCTTACCTGACTCCAAAGACTCGCGATTAACGCTGGCTTGCCAAAATAAGGTTTGTATGGTGTTTTAAATACTTATTTCTTTTCCTCCATCTCTTAATCCTTATTTAATCAGGAATACTGCTGTTGTGTTTTACATTCTAAAAAAGAGGAACACTTCCAACTTGCTGTTCAAACCTATTACTATAGAAACCGTTTATACTCCTCTGATTTTGAAGGTGTACTGCTGCTACTCATGATTCAACTGGACAGATTAGAACTTTTGCACTGAAATGTTTCTCTTTTGTAGTTTGGTCTGTCGTTGCTGTACGTGTTGCTTTCGCAAGGTGAGAGACTCCTGACCTCTGACGTCCCCATGGAGCCAAGCATCGGCGATTTCGAGACCTGGCAAGTCTGGATTATGATTTGGCAGCACTGAGCACCAACACATTTTAAAGGGCCCATCTGTTAGTATGTTAACATGAGCTTTGATCTGTTGATACCTGCCTGATAATGCTTCTCCCCTCCATCTCAACCTGCCTTTGTTTCACTCTCCTTCCATATCCTCTTTCGATTGATGTGCAAATGACTGCCAAGCTGGACGAGGGGCTCTACCTTCCTTCTCTTATAGGGGGAAAACCTGATTGACCAATAGAAATATAAGGGAGGGACAAAAAGCACTTTAAAAAACAACAACATTTTGTTTTTCCGATTGGAATAGAGTACACATTGTCCCCTACTTACAAACAAGTTACATTCAAGGAGCACATTCGTATTTCAGATTTATTTCTGACAGTGAGTCTTGTACACCTTTGCCTCAGATGTATAACGTAAAGCCTACCAATTCGCTATACTAAATCTGAGTATTGTGTAGGACTACTTTCCCACGTGCACATGGATGTTGACCTTGCGGATGAGGTGTGCTCACTGAGACCGAGCATTGGAGACGATTACACACAGACCATTGGCCCGACAAAAAGTGCATACAGACTGCTTGTTGTGCAAAAACCTCAAGCTTAAATTCATTAAATTTTTGCTCATCTTGCTAACAAAGTTACTCGCAAAGCAAGTCTTTACTGGTATGTGATTTTTCCGAAAGCCATTTTCCATCACCGTGCTCCCGGACTGATACGTTGAAACTGGTGAACCAGACACATTTCTCAGGCTAGTTCATTAAAATTCTACAAAGTCTTTGCAAATTTATTACAAATTTAAAAAATCACATGTACATAAGTATTCACTGCCTTTGCCATGACGCTTAGATGAATCCTGTTTCTACTGATCATCCTTGAGAGTTTTTACAACTCAATTGCAAGCCACCTGTGGTAAGTTCAGTTGATTTGGACATTATTTGGAAAAACACGCCGGTCTATATAAGGTCCCACAGTTAGCAGTGCATGTCTGAGCACAAACAAAGCCCGGAAGTCCAAAGTATTCTGTAGACCTCTCGCACAGATTTGGGGAAGGGTACAGAAATTTCTGCAGCAGTGAAGGTCCAGATGAGCTCTGGGGCTCTCGTGCTAGAGTCGGCTGTCTGGTCAAAGTGAGTGACTCGGGGGAGAAGGACCTTGGTCAGGAAGGTGACCTGTTATGTGCCTTTTACTGAAGAGTGGCTTCTGTCTTGCTACTCTACCATGCAGGCCTAATTTGGTGAAGTGCTGCAGAGATGGTGGTTGTTCTGGAAGGTTCTCCTCTCTCCACAGAGAAACACTCGAGCTCTTTCAGAGTGACCATGAACGGGAATGCTTGAAACTTTTTGCTTCTGCACATGCATGCCTCCACTGGCAGCGCTAGCCCTGGCTATTGAAAAGTGAGGTGTCCTTCCTTTTTCTGGACCATAATAAAAAACCTGACTAACTGCTTGCTGTTCTCCAGAGCCAAACCCCCCCCTCCCCTTCCCTATTTTCTCCCCCAAAGACTTGTGTGCTGTTTCAGAGTACAGATGTGACCATGTTATTCAGACTTTTAAAAAGTCACTTATAGATGTAAGCCATCATGACCTGCAAATTTGTCCTGCCCAAAAAAAAATTGGAATTGAGCAATCAGACTGGTAATGTAAACGTAGTGTAAAACTAAGAAGGAATTTTGCATTCCTCTCTACCAGGACGGATACGGTTTTCCATGTAGCGCGGCAGCTGTCCCGGTCATCCCTCATCGAGCCGCTTTGCTTGCCCTCTAACCTGCTCACGCTGTTCTGTCGTTATTTGGACAAACGCACAGTCCAGCAGCTCAAGAACAACATGGAGTAAGTCCCTTCTAGTGTTAAAATGCACTAATTAAAAAAAAAAAAAAAAGTTTGTAAAATCTCCATCAGGTGTTTCTCAGCTCACATGATGTCCGTCTGATCCTTCATCAGTGTGAACTTACTTTGCACTACATGCGTTGGATCAGACGGCTGGACTTTTTTCTGCTTTGTAAAATTCTGCTTTTCTGTTTCAGGTCCTCAACTGGCTATCTGGCTGTAGGTTCCTGAGAAGAAATGTATTCCTTTTTTTTTTTTTTTTTTTTTTTTAAACCCCTCCGTAGCGAGACTCCTCACATGATGAAGAATCGGCTCTTTTTGTGGCCAGCAGGTGGTGGTGATCCGCTTACCCATAGTTCTTGGACCTTTAATTGGACCACACTTGGATGAATATGCAGGGGGGGATCGGCTCTTTGAGTGAAAAAATATCAGGATGGATTTAAGTTTCACGAAAAGGCTCTTTGGGTTCTTTTCTTAAAGGAGAAAAAAAAGTGCAACGCGCCGCCTTTTCTTTAATTTAAGAGATTCATTTCCACATTTGTCATGTACTTTTCCAGCACTGAGCGAATAATCGTTTTATTTATTGTATCTTTATTTCATCACTTAAGTGATATTTAAGCACTGTTGTATAGCATCTATAAAATGCAAAAAAATTAATAAATGCAATTCCAAAAATTTACAACTTCTAATGATTTTTTTTATTTTTTTTTATTTGCAAAGTGAGTGGGGAGAACATCGTTTTTCTTCATGCCGTGTTTTTAAATCCATTTAAGATGTGTATTGTGATTGCCTTGTCACACTTGTCCATTTGTTCTGTTTCATCAACATAGCACTCACTCTTCCTAGTATACATCCACAAATCTATCACATTGTGCCTTTTGGACACTCACTGTAGAGCATGAATTGGTGTGTGCCCCCCCCCCCCCCCCCCTCAAACTGAAAGGAGAAGGATTGGGGTGGTGGGGGGGAATAGTAGTTTGATGTAGGTTGCCATCCCCCTTCATCAATTTTAATTATTCTTCCAATGAATACCAGTACCTTTTACATGTTTTCTGGTACTTGACATGGATGCTTGTGTTGTAATGAGTGAGATGGTTTTAGCAATTGTTCCACACCGCACCCGAGTCCTCTGGGGAAACATGACCTCAGGAACGATGGTGTACTCGGGCATGGATCGGATATGGAAGCCAAACTTGCCTGAGGATGGAAGTGGGCACAGTGTGAAGATTAACTTCCTTATTTTCTTCTCTTTTGTTGGCTCCCAAACCAAGGTGCATACTGCCACCTGCTGTATAAATGCGTAATAATTCCTAATGCCAACCGAACATACCTTCTCCGATTTGGTATGTTTGGTAGGTGTATTACTCAGTGTAAAATCCAGTTAATTTATGGCTCAACAAATCCTCAGCTTGTTCTCACTTTGACAAATGAGAGGGGAGAGTGGCCTGCCTACCACTGGTTGTAGTCTAAACATTTACGTAATGCTCTTCGCCAGCCCCTATGGCCTCCATATGAATGTTTGGGCTTCAAGTTCTTGTTCTGTGGTAGATCTTCATATTCGTTTATTTGACGGACTGACTAGTTGCTTTACATCTCAGGGAGCCGTTTTTCCTTCTCGCTCTCGCTTCTTATGCTGTCCTAATTAATTTTGCCGAACTCCCTGCTTCAACTCTGCACTAAATATACGTTCACCTTTATGTGACTGAGACCATACCTAACTTCCCTTCTCTTGTCGAGCTACACATGTCGCTCCGCAGCTGCCTGTGATCCAGACCCTCCCTCTGGACCTGTCTGACTCGTCCTTTTAAAAAAAATGGTTTTGGCTAGACTAGATTAACTGTAGGTTTAATTATTGCTAATTTTAATTTTTTTTATTGACTAAAACTAGACTAAAATGTCCAGAATTTTAGTTGACTAAAACCTGAATAAACAAAAATAGGACAAGCGACTATGATTAAAAACTATGGGGACACTTAGTCTGGGACTAAGACTTAAAAAATGAAAATAGCTGACAATTAACACTTTATGGACAATATTTGGCCAAACCTGATTACTGAATTTCTGTTTTTCAATCAGGCCCCTTATCCGAAGTGAAGGGCGTACTTAATGCTTCACTATACCAATACATCTTGGACAGTGCTATGCTTCCAAGTTTGGGCAAGGCCCTTTTCTATTCCAATATGACTGTGCCCCAGTGCCCAAAGTAACGGCCAAACACCGAGCCTAACATGATTCCCCCATCAAGCAACTTTTGGGCTCGACTAGAATAAGACTGTGAGCCAGGTCTTGTCATCCAACATCAGTGCCTGACCTCATAAATACTTTACAGGATGAATGGGCACGAATTCCCACAAACACTCAAATCTTGTGGACAGCCTTCCAACAAGAGTGGAACAAGAGCTTCCACTTCCTCTTTTGATCATATAATGTAGCTTATATCCAGGATGAGGATTCTCACCTTGCCTAATGTTTTTGGGATTAGGCTCTGGACAGATATTTGGATGTTAAGTGTTCCCACCATGTGTATTTTGTATGTTAACGTGTAGTTTAGGACAAGATCACTGCCCAAACATTTCCAGGGGATCGAGGTGTAGCTTGCAGAGCAGTTTCTGCTCCATTCCTTCGTTCATTTTCGGGGTTTTACAATGTTTTGCCGTGTGTGTGCTTCCCCAGATGGTCTGTACAGTTGGCAGACAGAACCAATATTGTCCTCTCGTCTCCTGCAATATGCAAAGACGCTGGGACTGGACTCCCAGGATGAGTTATGTAGGGAATGTTTGAGAGAAGTCGTCTGAGTTTGGTGCTCAGGCACTAAAGAAAAAGTGAAGTGCTTTTAAGAATAAAGGCCTAATGTTATATTGCGTAGATATGATGTGTTGAATATCTGTGTATAACATAACACTAAACGTTATCAGGAATGAACTAGCATGCAATTTTATTTTTTAAAACTGCTCTTGACTTACTGTGGTCAGTTTGTTCATGGCCTCATGTTAACATTGATTACAGCATTAAAGTTTCTAAATAGATCACATGACATGGAAAGGAAAAAGATGTAACAATGTTAGCTAGCATAAACACTATGCTAGCATTCGTAAGCTATCAAGGCTAACACATTGCACTTTTGCAATGTTTGGAAATGGTGGCACACTTAAATGTGTGTATATGCAGTAGACATGTATGTAACTACATTTTTTTTTTCTTAAATTAACTATTTTCTTCTAAAACATGCTAGCAAGGTGCTGGCGATCAATGGGATGGGGGGGGGGGGGAACAGGTAAAAAAAATATGCAAGGTTAACAGTCGATATAAACATGCTAGCTGAGCTAAAAATATGGGCTGTAGCTGCTAGTTTTTATTTCTGCCTCAGCTTGAGGCCCTCAGACAGGCACAAGGACTATTCTCTCTCTGTGTGTGTGTGTGTGTGTGTGAGTGAGAGAGATGCTGTCAAACTGAAGCATGTATAGAATGTATTCTATACTATTCTGTGATATTAGAATCTATATAAATAAAAGGTTTTGTCTGTACATCGGTCAGAACTCGCTCTTTCAATTATATCTTTACGTTTCATACACTGGAGGATCAGAAACCAGTCTGTACCGTATGTCTAGATTTTGTCACAGGACACAAAACTGTCTGGAGAGAATTTACTGAATCTTTTGCAGTACAGATATCTGTCTGAAGTTTAACCTGCACCATAAGTGAAATCAAAATATTGAGTAAAAGTGATGTTATGAACAGTTATGTGTGGGATTTAATAATCTACTTTAAAATAATCTACTAATGCGCTAC
>JAQQZT010000006.1:1137259-1153116 GCA_030068275.1 Clarias platycephalus
CGGCGTCAAAACAAGAAGCGCATGCGTGATACATGATACTCGGTGCTCGTAAACCAAGACAATGCTCGTTTTTCAAGCCAAAATTTATTAAAAATCTTTGCTCGTCTTGCAGATCACTCGCATGAGAGAGAGAGAGAGAGAGAGAGAGAGAGAGAGATTCATAAGTAAGCAGGTTTGTTAATTTTGGGTAACGCTGCCACACATGGAGAGCTGCAACGAATCATAAAAACTCACAGTTTAGATTGTACTGCATTTTTTGAGTCACAGATCGGATCCTTTAAAAGGTTTTGTTCAGGAATGAGGCCCAAACGTGAGGCCGCAGTCACACTAATGTTGCACAGCATCCAGACGCCTTGAACACCTTCGCCAATTATTTCCCCCCCGTCTACAGGACGACCCTCTGATTATGGGGAGGGAAATACTAAGCCTTTGTACTCCGATACTGTGAACTGTTTTTGTTACTTTTCTATTTCAGATTATCGTTTTGAACGCTATGCTACAGTATGTATCGCTCTCTCGCATCATCTGCACAGTTACCGGTACGTGTGTAGAAGTCGTGCTCCTAAAACTCCCCCTGTTCTCGCAGTCTGAGGAGGGTCATGTGCCACACCCAGTCCTCCAACCGAGTACACTGGACTAGTGGACAACTAGAGGATTTTTATGGTCATGCAAAGCCCGATATATAAACAGCGCATAGGTTACACGGTAGATTTTTTTCATGATGGAATAAAAGGGATACCGCTGGAATACGTCATTACTCTATTTCACACTATGATGGAGATATTTTGCAATTAATTCCGAGTTCAACAACATACAGCACTGCAAGGTGAGCGACCAGTACAGATCTCGGGTCGATTATAGTCCGTTACGTCTCTGTACATGCGAGTTTTTCGTTTTTGAGATCGAGAGGTTCCCACAATCCTGTCTAGTGATGGGCCGATCATGAACGAGTATCTCGGAGAGTGATTCGTTCGTTTTCTACTGGACGCGCATGCGCAAATCATCGCAAAACCTCCGTAGGTTATGTACATGAAACAGAAATGTGTCATTAGCTTGGAGTCTTCTTGTCCGAATCATTCGTTCTTTTGTCACGTGACTCCCATAGACACTATGCAGAGCAATAGATTCAAAAAGAACGAACGACTCGGACTAGAAGACTCATGAGAAGAACCGCTTAATTCTGTTTCCTGTGTACTGCACTGCATAGCGTCTATGAGAGTCGCGTGACAAAAGAATGAACGACTCTGACTCGAAGATACGAGAGATGAGCTGCTCATTCTGTTTATTATAATCAGGTTCTTCGTTGCATTGTAAGATTTTCATTACTGGAACTAGAGCCAACATTTGTGTATGTAGACGTGTTGGGGGTCTGTTTACTGAAAATGCAACATTTTAATTCATTTCTGATGAAAAAAAAAACGCAATGAACTAAATGACTTTGATGAACGAGATTCAAAGAACCGAGTCACTAAAATGATTCAAACATCTGGTGTCTGATCCGTCAGATTAGTTTGCTCCTCATCCACAGATCTGAAACCTGAGACACTTGGACACACACACGGCAAAATGCTGAGCTATTCAATTTTATTTGTAAAGTCATTGTGGCAAAGCAGCTTCACACAATCGAAACCACGACTGTCCTGATGTACTCACTCATTCTAACGCACAGTACCAGGAACGTGGCTGCGTCAGTGAATAACAGACCTGCCCTGAGGGTTTTCAAATAAACACACACGTCAGTCAGTCAGTCAGTGTGTATCTGACTGTGTGCACGGAGCAGTGAGGTGAACCCAGACACGCTGATGACGGTTTTGAACCTTTTTACTCTCTGGACGCCTCTCTGGATCTTGTCTCAGAGCTGTTTTCCACTGTATTGGACTGTGAACTCTGTTTTGTTGAGGATTTTTAGAAATTATTATTATTTACCATCAGGACAGATTTACAGGACAGACATTTTCTATTATCATGCTCCCAGACTGATTCATTGAAACCGGTGAGGCCGACTCATTTCTCCCGCACACACATATATATACAATACAGCATACTTTAGACATTTTATACATTCACTTACACACTGAAAATATTGTATATAATTGTAAATATTGGTATTTGATGCACTGCACTGTTACTTATCCGTTAGTTCCGTTATTTATTCCCACGGTCTGTTCATATCTGCGGAAATTCTTAACTGGGATGTTTGTAAGTCGGGGACTCCCCATGTATTTCCCTTTAGTGATGAACTCTTACATTTACCCTTATAGCATCCGCAGCTCTTCTACAAAAATGTCCAAGAGACATCCAGAGGAAAGCCTTGCGCTTTACCTTCTCGTGCTGAGCGCAGCTCCCCCTCCTCTTGCGTGGAATATTGATCTCCACTTTGGCTCTCAGCAGCGTCATGGCCGGAGTCACGAGCACCAGGTTGGCGAGACCTTCCTGCATCACCACGGCCGCCACGTCTGCCTTCTGCGCCGGGTCACACGCCTGGTCTGTGGGGTCAGAGGTCAAAATTGGACCGAAGTATTACTAAAAATATATATTTCAAAAAATTATTAGTCATAAAAATTTACTGTAAAATTATTTCACAGAGAAACAGAAGACGTGTGTGAAGTACCGATGCGGTCGAGAACTATGCTGTCCCACACTTTCTTAGCCAGGGTGAACTTCCTGTTCAGCTCCAGCTCAATGGTGTGGTAGGCACCCATCTGATCCGTGAGAGACACAGAACATTGCATCAAACACACACACATACAAGTCACATAATTCTGTGAATCTCGACATTCATACACACAATCCAGACCTTGACGTATTGGTTCTCCTCGAGGTTGGTGCCTTTGACTCTAAGCTGGCACGCCTGCGAGTCGAAGTCGATAGTCTCGACGCAGATGGTGAGCATGGTACGCACTCGCGAGCTTCCCACGCTGCCCGTAGACGACTCTGTCTGCACCTTCCTGTTCGGGACACAAACGCGATTTTAAATATAAGAACTGATTAAATTAATAAGAACCTTATTAAAGTATTAAAGTGTACCCTGTGTGTGTGTGTGTGTGTGTGTGTGTGTGCGTGCCCTTGGCACTGCAGTACCTGATGGTGGAGGCTCTGAGGCTGTCACCCACTTGTATGAGGTTATAAGTGTGCCACATGTCCTCGGCCTCCTCTGGGATCAGCGTCACCTGACTGACACAGACATAAACATGGTTAAAGGCTGATCCAGGATCAGTCCCAAACAGCTTCCTGTTTATTATACGAGTGCACTACACCAACTCAGTCCCAACTAACCCTCTACTTCCTATACGTGTAGCTTATATGTTAGACAAGCCGTGCCCGCGACTTCGTTAGAGTGGAATTTAATTGCACACTCGTCCGTATGTTTAAAAAAAAGTTTACCGCTCCATCTGTTACATTTTGAGATGATGTAATGATATTTTTCAAGGTTGATTTTTTTTTTTTTTTAATGAAATGTGCGTTTTCCATTTAAATTTCAAAGTAGTATATCTTGTGCGAAATATATTGTTTCATCGCAGTATAAAAACTATATAATATAAAGTATGTGTTACCTCACGCTCGGACAAGTAGACCTGTGAAAACCCCATTAAAATCCGTTCAGTAGTTTTTAGTGCACAAACAATCAGACTGAAATCTCAGTGTGTTCCGTTACTCATCTTACGTCCCAACAAATTACTTTTTTTCCACAAATATCTTCAACGTACAGACACGCCCACTTTATGGTTTTATTATATATAAATATGATCATCCTCACCCTATACACCTTATAAGGACAACATTTGACACAGTAATGTATTTAGATTAACTCAAATATGTCACTGTAACCCAATTCAAGCAGGAAATCCATACATTTTAGTAGAGATGAGGAAAAAAATCAAATCAGTAATCAAAGGCTAATTCACGTTTCTCCACACTGACTTCAAAATCGATTTTTATAAAAACTTCATTGAAATGCATTTTTATGGTGTTACTCTGTGTATCAAAAATCGCGTGTGTTAAAAGGATTTTTTCTCGGGCCTCCGAGTGGCGCAGTGGTAACGTGCTCGCCCTATCATCCGGAGATCGCTGGTTCGATTCCCGGGTGATGCTGTAACCTCTCACAGCCGGAGGTCTAGAGAGAGCTGATTGGCCGAGCTCTCTCAGAGGGGAGGGTTGAGAGGTACTTGGAGCTCCCACATTAATCACGGCTCTACAGCCAATCAGGGGCGTCTGTGAGCTCACGCAAGCGGAAGGCGCGGATAGCGCTGTCCTCTGAGTGTTTTACTCCGCCCCAACAGTGCGTGAGCGAGCGGTTCGAAAGGATGCGGTTGGCTGGCGTCAGAATTATATTCGCCAGGTTTGTTTAGAGATAATAATGATGGTGGATGTCAGAGATACGCCGCTGCTCATCAGTAACAGTGTATCTTTGTGTTTAATCGGAAGTTAAATGTTGAACTCTGTTAGTTTGTAGTGTTTAAATGCTGCGCTTTGGGTTTTATGTGAGAAGACTAATGTAATAAGGAACGCGGCACATTTAATTACTCGTTAAACATTTTTAAAGATTTAATATTGTAACAAAAATCAGGGGGGGTGTAATTGAATTGAGATATCTATAAAGTCGTGATACTTATAGAATCGAGGTATCGAGGCGATAATATCGTATCGGGAGCTGAGTGGTGATTCTCTAATCTCTAATCTAACTGTGTGAATAAGGAAGTGATCAGAGGTAACAGCTGTGTGTGCGTGGCTCACGCGTCCTCGCGCTCTCTCAGCCCCACTTACCCGGCATTATCCTTCTCGATGTCTTTATGGACCAGCTTCATGGTCTGTCCGATGTCTCTGTGAATCTGTAATAAAGCGGTGTGTGTTTATTTAAAGCGCGTTAGCTCCGTGTTTTCATGGCTCAGGCCGCTCTGCTCCACACATCCCGGCCATCGATCCTGATTCTGACGCTGATCACCAGCTACTGACGCTGACCGCTACCAGCTACTGCTGCGTCATCCGGATGCGTCACTGAAGCCGGCGTCATCCGGATGCGTCACTGAAGCCGGAAGCAGGAAGTGAGATTTCGCCTGTATAACCGGTTTTAAATGGTTTTATTAAATAAAAAAATAAATCAATGAATCAATGAATAAAAAGAAAACAATAAATAAATAAATGATTTTATTTATTTTTATTTTATTATAATAGACAAATCTGAATAATATCTACAGTGTATATGTATAAATATTCAAAACACAACAAATATAATATAATAAAATTAACAAATAAATTAAAGGCGCCATCTTGTTGTTGTTGTTATTATTATTGGTTAATTTCAGCTACTAATATATGCCAAGAAAACTTTACTGCTTTAAAATAATAATTTAAATAACATTAAAATTTTCTCACTGTATTACATTCTTTTTTTTGTCTGAACAAAACTATCATAATAAGTTGGTACAGGTTTTTATGCCGGATGCCCTTCCTGATGGAACCGTCCCACTTTGTTGCTTGGGCTGGAGTTTTGGCCGTTGGGTGGAAATCGAACCCAGGCGAGAAACCTACCACAAAGCCACCAGTACCCCAACACAACTACCACGATATGCTATAAAATATGCAGTACTCACTCTCACTCACTTTCTCTACTCCGCTTACAGCGTTCAGAACCCCGGAACCATGGAGCCTATCCCAGAAAACTTTGGGGACAAGATGAGGTACACACCCTGGACGGGGTGCCGCTAATCCATCCCAGGGTACATATGCATGTCTTTTGAATATGGGAGGAAATATATGCAGGCTGGATACTGTATGATGGCACAGCTGATCAGGGAAGGAAGCATTTAATATTGTTTTTGAGAACTGGACTGGAAAGTTGACTGGAACGGGAATCTGAGGAGAGAGAGAGAGAGAGAGAGAGAGAGAGAGATCTATAGGTGGCAGTGATGCAACTTACAGAACTCCAACTATATGCTGAGTGGGAAACGTGTCGAGAAGAAAGAGTGTGTGGAAGTGCCGGATAAAGCAGACAGAGAGTTCAAGACACAGAACAATTCAAGACAAGATCAGGGAAGGAAGCATTAGAGGTTTTAAGGAAGGCTTGTTTGGAAAATTAGCTTTAAGACACCAAGTAGATGAGGAAGAATGAAACCTAAAGTTAGCAGTAATGTAACCTTCTAGATTCCAACCACCGTTAAACAACTGAGAAGAATAATAATTATGGTTTCTCATCAGGCAAAAGGTGTTGGGTGAATCATCTTTCTTGGCAGCTCTGGAGATAGCAGAGCTACAAATCACACGTTTACAATAATTCTAATATCTGCAACATCATCCTTTGTGGTACAGCTCACTCACATGAATTTACGTACATAGTCTGAGATTTAAAAGAATGCATAAGATGGATAGAAAAATGTAATTACACATACGTTGACTTTTTGTTTATGTAGCATGTGGATGGAGTCTCCAGTGTCAGTGCTTTAGAGCAGTCGGCGGTAAAGCATTTTATGATTTACAACATCTTTCCAAACAAGGAGGTTAACACTTTTTGTGCTTTCCGCGTTTTGTACAATTTGCATGTTTTTTGTCATCTTTAATTTTGAAAGAGAGACAGACAGAGAGTGAGAGATAAAGAAAGAAAGAGAGAGAGTGTGAGAAGTCAGTCTTCTGTAACTGAATATCATTTAATTAAAAACTGACGACTTGCTCCTTTTTTGGCATGTAGCATGTAACAGAAAATTTCCTTTTCGGGCCACCATACCATTGATTATTTTCTCACACCAACAGCACTGCAAGATTATTATTATTACATTTTTTATGGATTTTGTGAGGTTGAGAAGTTCTTCTTCTTTGTTGTTCATCAGCAGCTTGCTTCCAGTAGGATACATTACCACAAACTGTACATATCATTCTTTCTCACCCTACAAGCCTCTTAAAGCTGATTGTCTAGAACGTCCTTCCTTACAATGTCCAATGCTTCCTTTCCTGATCTTGTCTTGACTTATTTTAAACACTTTATCCTTTGTCTTTATCCACTCACACTTTCTTCTCGACACGATTCCTCTAAGTACAACTCTGCGTCTTCAGTTGGAACTCAGTTGGAATATTCTGTAAACTGCATCACCACCACCTACAGTGTATACATCTCAGTCCTCAGCTTGCCTGTATCTTTATAGCCGACTTTCCAGTTCATTCTTTATCAAAAACAACATTAAATACTTCCTTCCCCGCTCAGTGACTCTTCGTTCCAAAATAATCTCCCTAGATCACCATATTTATTCTCTCCTGCATATAATCCCTGCACAAGAGCAGAACATGCTCAACAGTATCATTGTACCTATATATAATATTGCTGAAAATGATAACATACAAACTAAACAACATAGCCAGGGAGGATAAAAGTAGTAGTAAATAAAAAGCACCCACAAATACCCCCCCCCCCCAAAAAAAAAAAAAAAAAAAAAAAAAACTCAAGGACCAAGTAGAAACTAAACATTTTTCTCATATGACTTAAATCAATGTCAAATTCTAAGGTTTTTTTAAGTATTGAAAAAAAAAAAATATATATATATATATATAGCGAAACAATGGGAGCAATGGCAGTGACGTGACGTAACCGGAAGTGACGCAGACACAGAGAGCCCTAAAGCGGTAGGAGAAACCGGAAGCGGTCTTGACGCGCTTGTAAAGCAGACGGCGCTGTTTTTTTTTTTCAAATACGAATAGTACGGAACTAGTGAAAACGACGGGACTTGTTTATTTTAGTTAAATATTCATCAGTGCTGTGAGTGAATCGGGTTTATTAACTGTACATGTGTGTAGTTATATTCAGCTCTAGTCGTATATCGTGAGAAAGAGAGCGAGCGCGAGGCCGGGTGTGCGCGAGCTTCCTCCTGTTGCTGGCAGGTTAGCTTGCAGCTAACAACCTGAGGTAATCTTCGAAACAGAGGGTAAAATAAAATAAACCCACAGAACGAATATGACCGAATCCGACAAATTAAACATCGATTCTGTCATCCAGCGTCTACTGGAAGGTAAGTAGCTCTTCTGTGAGATTTAATAACCTTCGCATTTCTCCCGTCCTTCCCTAGCTTTATACACCTACCTACATACAGGCTCAGTTTTAGCCTTTGCGACAGAAATATGGCAACTTATGCCATTATAGCGTATAATTGACAAATATGGTTTATCAGATCGTGACTTATCGTTTTTTTTTATTTAATAAAGCTAGTTGTATATTTGTGTATCTTTAAAGTGGTAAAATGTTGCAGTTTTTTTTATAATCCTGCGGGTGGTGCACTCTTAACCATTCCCCCAATATTGTCAGGCCGCACAGCGCCCCGTGTGGTAGGAGCGAATTATTACCCAAGTTTGTTTAGAATTGTAACAAAATCTAAAAAACATACAATTAATTGGGGTATTTATAAAAATGTGATGCAGAACAAATCAAAATGAATCATTACCCAGATATCATGATATCGTATTGGCTGGTCCCTTAGTCCCGTCCCTTTTATTATATAGTGTGCTTTATGTACAAACGCACTAGATGTGCCCGTTAGCATGGAATTTAATTGCACACTTAAAAGTGTTTTAAAAAATGTGCAGTGCCGTCTGTTGAATTCTGGACCGAACTAAAAAAATTTGCATGTTACTGCGAAGTGTGCAGAATGAAGGTGTGAGGTCATGTTTAAGTAGATTTCAATTGCACACTCATAAGTGTGTTTTTTTAATTTATTTTTATTTTTTTAAATTAACAGAGCCATCTGTTGAATTGAGGTGAACTAATATATTTTTTAAAAATAACGTAAGATCGTTTTCCATTTAAATTTCAAAATAGGATTTCTTTCATGTACAGACACACCAATTTTACAGTTTTATTATATGTACAGATAAAATACACATGATCAAAAGTATTTTGCCAAACCTGTTATTCAATTCAAGTGTTTCAATCAGGCCCCTTTTCCCCTTCCAACTTCCAACTTTGTGCCAACAGTTTTTTCTAATCCTACATGTGCACAAAGCAAGGAATATAAAGACACGGTTTGATGAGTTCGGTGTGGAAGAACTCGACCGGCCCGAACGCAGAGCCCTGACCTCCACCCCATCGAGCACCTTTGGGATGAACTGGATCAGAGATTGTGAGCCAGGCCTTCTCGTCCAACATCAGTGCCTGACCTCATAAATGCTCTGCAGAATGAATGGGCCCGAATTCCCACAGAAACTCTTCAACATCTTGTGGATGCTCTTCCAAGAAGAGTGACCAACTACATATTGAAGTATGATGTATATTCGCATATGATGTCATTGCAGGTTTGGCCAAATACTTTTGTCCATATAGTGTGTGTGTGAACAACACTGATTATCTTGGCAACTGTCAGGGAGGTTGCAAATGAACAGTTAGGTTTTTAAGTTGTTGTGTTGGAAACAGGAAAAATGAGTGTGAGGATCTGAATGACTTTGATGTCGGCCAGATTGTGGTCCCTGAACTGGGTCAGTACAACCAAAACTAGCAAATCTTGGCCAGGAAAGGTGTCAGAACACGCGCGCACACACATTTGCTGCAGATTGCTGTGCATGTGGAGCTGCGTAGTTATAGACTGGTGAACATCTGAACTGACCCATGAAGCAGCAGAAGTAGGGGGCCTGGTCTGATAAAGTATTCTTCTTATTTATTTTATTTATTTATTTTTTTACACATCATGTGGATGGCCAGGGGTTTGTGATTGACTGTACCAGGGAAAGACATGGCAGCAGGATGTTTTAGGTGAATAAGGTAAGGCAGTGTGATGCTCTGAGTGATGTTCTACTAAATAACTTTAGGGCCTGCTATTCCTGTGGATGTTCATTCGACACGCCCCACTGACCTAAACTATTACAGACCAAGTTACACCCCTTCATGGCAGGTTTCCACTAAAGTTAGTGGTCCCTTTTTGCAGTATGGTGCACCCCGACACACTGCACACATTGTTCAGGACCGTGAGAGTGTTCCCCAGCTCTTAATCCACTCTAGTGTCTGTGGAGTGTCAGAGTGGTTTTGATAGTACAAAGATGATCTAAACAATATTGGGGTGGATTCATTGATTAGTGAATGATTAGTGTGTATGTAGATAGATAGGTTCAAAAAAATGTGACATGTAGTTTTTTTTATTTTTTTATTAATCATTTTATTTATAATTTATATTTTATTTATTTTTTGGACTAGTGAAAGGCTCTAGACCTGGTAAGAATGTGCAGCTGACGGAGAACGAGATTCGCGGGCTGTGTCTCAAATCCAGGGAGATTTTTCTCAGCCAACCCATTCTTCTCGAGCTGGAAGCACCTCTGAAAATTTGCGGTAAACATTTATTCTGATCCCTTGAAATCCTTTTTACGTTAACACCAGCCCTAAAGTGATTTTAAGCCCCCGTTCTTGTCCTCAGGCGATGTTCACGGTCAGTACTACGACCTGCTCAGGCTGTTTGAGTATGGCGGATACCCCCCGGAGAGTAACTACCTGTTTCTGGGAGACTATGTGGACAGAGGGAAGCAGTCCTTAGAGACCATTTGCTTGTTGTTGGCCTACAAGATTAAATACCCAGAGAACTTTTTCCTGCTGCGAGGGAACCACGAATGCGCCTCCATCAACAGGATATACGGCTTCTACGATGAGTGTGAGTCTGTTTGCACCCTACATTTGAGCATGTCAGTGGATGAAAGTTCACAAGATGATGATAAGCTCCTTTTCATTACCTGTCTCTCTCAGAACTCTCGCAGCAGTTCATTGTTAACTTTTTTTTAACAAATTAAAAACAAATAATAAATGTGATTTGGTTAGACTTCCAGAGAAATGTTTCTCATCTGCATTTTTCTCGCTGCTTGTTTCTGATGTCAGGTAAAAGACGCTACAACATTAAACTGTGGAAGACGTTTACAGACTGCTTCAATTGCTTACCCGTGGCAGCCATTGTCGATGAGAAGATTTTCTGCTGCCATGGAGGTAACGTATAACCTAAACTCCACTAAAGAGTCGCCAGATGTGTCTTATGTCTCACACTGCTGCCTGAGAGAACTTATTCTTGTAAGAGAAACTTACTCGTGTTGTAACACTATTTGCATACTTTCCCCTCGCCTGACAGCATAATTTACATGCAATCCTATTGGGAATAGATTCAAGGCAGGTGGTATGACTACTTTTTTTTTTTTTTTTAAAGCAAGGATGTATGTTTTTTATGAATCGAGGTGGTTGGGATGAAGCGGGGAAAAACAAAAATCAGCTGGGAGGGGTCTTTCAGGACTAGGGTTGAGATTGTGAGCAATGAAATTGTACAAGGACTGCTGTTGAAATAAAGAGATTGTCGCCAGTCATTATCTCATGATCTGAATGGTGTTTTGTACACGACGCCATTCCTTTGTGAATTTCTGCAGATTGAAGCCCCTATATATGATGCATCCAAGCATTGTTTATTGCAAATTTTGAAGAAGTATAAAAATATTTAATTCTGTAACATTCACATTTTTATCTAAAATATGATTGTACATATTCAGGGAAGGCCTTAATGTTTCAAACAGTTTTCTGACTTATTAAAGCCAAACTCATTACACAGGACATGTGCAGCTTGTATTAGCTTTCTATGATGAACTGCTGAGAGTTAGAGTGAAAGTTTCTTCTGGAGTTTTATTGTAACCGTGTGTGTGTGTTGCAGGCCTGTCTCCGGACCTGCAGTCAATGGAGCAGATCCGGCGTGTGATGAGACCCACAGATGTGCCGGATCAGGGGCTGCTGTGTGACCTGCTCTGGGCCGACCCTGATAAAGACGTGACGGGCTGGGGCGAAAACGATCGCGGCGTCTCCTTCACCTTTGGCTCCGATGTTGTTGCCAAATTCCTGCACAAACACGACATGGACCTCATCTGCAGAGCACATCAGGTCTGACTCTCAAAACACCTGAGATATGGGTGTATATAAATAAAGATGGATATATACAGTAGTTTTTTAGTTAGATGTTGACGTTTTAGATACTTGCTAAAATGTGAATCATGATTCTCTCAAGTACAAAAAGAAAAACTTCCACGTTCAACTCTTGCGACCAAAAGAATTTTGAGTGTTTCCCTCTTTTAGAGCTCTTAAAGTAAATAATTTAGTAGCTGTTAAAAGTAAATCGAACCTTAACAGTAAGAAATAAATAAAAACTAATAAATATCACCTGTACATTTACCTGCCTAACTGATAAGAATAATATAAATGAACGCCAGCAATGTTAAAGTATATATATGCTGCTAAACACAAACCGAAGAAAACAGTTTTATGCAATGCGCATTGAGGTGACATGAAGAGCATCTAAAGGAGCCAGTCAGTAACAGGTAGTCAAAATGTACCCGCCTCCAGAATAGGAGCTATTCTTACCATCTCTCCTCTATTGGAATTGATGGTTGTGCAGGGAAATACATGCACATGATTCGCCGTCATTCATGCGTGTGTATAAATTGAGATTGTGTGTTTTTTTTTTCTCTCCCCCCACTCTCCCCCAGATTAATTGTGCAGGCCTAATATTGATGCTGTATGTCGTTTAAGTGCTTTATGTGACCGACCCGTGTGTGTGCGTGTCTCAGGTGGTGGAGGATGGATACGAGTTCTTTGCAAAGCGGCAGTTGGTGACGCTCTTCTCCGCCCCGAACTACTGCGGCGAGTTTGACAACGCCGGCGCCATGATGAGCGTGGACGAGACGCTCATGTGCTCCTTCCAGGTAATCAGTGCTTATTGGAATATGGATGAAGTAGGAATTTTCGTTTCCAAGGTCTGAGCGAACGTTGCCTAGAAGTACGCGGTAGTCATCCTTCACGTTGCATATGTTGAGGGTATAAAACAGTTTGATTTTAGACCTCTGCGCTGACCCCTAGTGGACATAGTACAGCAGAGATGTTACTCTGTCTGATTTTTTGGGTGAAGGGAAACGGCTTAAAGTATTTTGAGGAGATCTTTTTACATTTTGTACAGTTTGGCTTATGCAAATATTGAGAAGACGACCCCCCCTCCTTTTCTCAGATCTTGAAGCCTGCCGACAAGAAGCTGGCGTACAACAGCGCCGGAGCGTTCGGATCCGGCCGACCAGTCACGCCCCCAAGAAACGCCGCCAAGGGAGGCAAAGCGAAGAAATAACACAAACCCTCACACAACACACTTTCTCTCTCTCTCTCTCTCTCTCTCTTGCACACACACACACACACTGTCTCTTCCTCTCCTTCTTCCTTCAGTCTACCTCTCCTTTTATTCGTCATCCTTCACATCCTTCTTCTCTAATTGCTGTAAATGTTTTTACATTTTTTTTATTTGATGAATTATGAGCGTGATGGTATACTGTTTTAGACTGTGTGTATGTTTGGGAGATTTCAATACCCATTTATCTTTACCTTCATTCACTTTACTTCATCATAAATGTATAGAAATAAAGACACAAGTCCCTTTGAGGGATTTTTAACATTTTTTAAAATTTTTTTTATTGGACCTAAGCAATTGTTCCCCTCTTGAGTCTCAGGGTCCGACACACCTTTATCTCCTGAAGCAATCGCTATAATTGTGTGCGCGTGCATGCACGCGTGTGTGTGTGTGTGTTTTATCACTGCCACTCTTAAATGTGAAGTGTGTATGTTTTCTATTTTATCAGCATACAGGGAGCTGGAGTTTAGGACCGAATGCGTTCGAGTGTGTGTGGGTTCTTTTTATTCTTCAGCTTAGAACTCTTTTAAACAGGCTGGGCCGAATCTGACCCATTTGTACAAAAATGTCTTTCGCTTCTCTCCTCACGTTTACTTCCTTTACTGATGTGAGCGAACAGCTTTACTGTCTTTTTCAGTAGGGATCATCAGGCGTTAAAATCGGTAATCATCGTACATGATGCATTAGATTTGTACAGTGCATTACTTGAATAAGAAAACCTCTTCCTTGTTTTGTAGTAATTCATGAACTTGGACAATAAAGTGACAATTCTCTTAAAAGAATGAATTCATGAATTTATTTATTTATTGTTTATTTCACAGGAGGTGTACAATGATTATTGTTTGAGATTGGGTTATGTGTTGAGATTTTTTTTTTAAAAAGTGGTAGTATGTGTATCGCCACACTGAATCAAAAAATATATCTATTCATACAAATAATTTAGGTGGTAAAAATGTTGCAGTTCCTCTATAATCCTACGGGTGGTGCACTTTCCACTTGCAACTCTCCACATGTTGGCAGACAGCACAGTATCCTGTGTGGCAGGAGCAACTGACTTTGCTAAGTTTGTTCTGAGTTGCAATAAACTCAGAATAAAAAAGAAAAATCATATTGAATTAGGTTATTTAGAAAATTGTGATACAAATCGAATCGTGATCCCTGGTGCTTCCAGTCCTTAAAGATTGTGTGCAATTAGTTGGTTGTGTCACAAATTGTGTGTGCAGAGTTTGTATGTGCTACAGTAACAGGCTAATTATTTTTTTTTTTTAATATATAAAGTTTATATTAATTAGAAATTTCCTAACCTTTTAATACAATTTTTATATATTTAATTTAAACACATTTACTGCATGTTCAAAGTAAGATATCTTAGACAACTGTTTTTATATAAAAATGTTCAAAGCTGTTTTTTTTTTTTTAACCACTTGATGCAGCAAAATGCTTTTCAGCTCACCACAGTTGTAAAAAGTAACTATCAAAGTTTCTGCCACTTAAAAAAACTATTCTGTGGCCAACGTTAGAGAGACTGGTTTCTCCACATTTTAATGTTTGATCTGAACGTGACCCGAGGCCCTGGATCTGTATCTACATGATATTTTGCACTGCACTGTATAAACGCACATGTGAACATGTGTTCCTAATAAAGTGGAAGGGGTCTGTGTGGCAGACTGTGATCTTGGAGGGTGACTTGCAGTTAAATACATGAATACGACAAGTAATGGCTGCTATAACTTTTCTTCCTATTCCTTTTATAACGCCATGCCAGTTTCTAAGGCTATGTTCATGGTTTTTAAAAAGATTACTGTCAACAGAATAAAACAATTAGTGAATTTTCTAATACAGAACACCCTACTGAGCGTAAAAACCCCCTTTATGTCTCTATATAATCCCCTGCTACAATAATGCTCTTATCCCAGTGTTCCACTAGAGCTTGGACACCATCAAGGTAGAATACTTTACTCGGTGTCAGAGCCACATCTGAAACGCTGGCCTCCCAGGAACTCCCTTAATGGCCCAAACATGTTTGTATTGTGCAAGTGGTGAGGTAGACAGTATGAGGTGGTGCACTGTCCTGCAAAAACAGGACACCTTTGGTGATGAAACCTTTCCAGAGAGCCTTCTACTCGCTGAATGTTAATGGGAACGACTGCAGTGTCCTCTGAGCCACCTCAGCCAGGATTGCCATTCACAGAGATTCTTTTTTTTAAAAATGTTTGTACCAAGTGTTTTACTGCAGCTAAGATTGTCCTCTCCTAGAGTCCTCTGTAAATGTCGATCACTTTTACACCTTCATTCACCAGAATTTTCATCATGAATCTGGGTTTGATTTAAACACCCTTCGTACAATCTAGCTTGATATTTTGAAATAAGATTTTTTCCCCTGCTCCGCACGCCTGAAATGCAGGATGTGTGGCTAATGGGAACATGGAAAGCCAAGACAGATTTGTTAATCGGTCTGTAACAGCAGCATGGGGAAAACAAGCAGCAAATAAGGTAACCTTTGGGGTAAAAAAAAAAATCTCAGGATTTTGGATTCCTGGAGGAAAATTGTTTTGTTTCACTATGTACTAAACTTTTAGCTCCAAAGCTTTGGAATAGCTTTCCAGACAGTGTTCGGGGAGCAGACACGGTTTCCCAGTTTAAAAGTAGACTCAAGACGCATCTCTTTAATCTGGCATACACGTAACTCATCCCATAACCTCATAC
>JAQQZT010000006.1:1167852-1179153 GCA_030068275.1 Clarias platycephalus
AATAAAATTAATAACCAGAGTAGATTTCAAACTTTTGGCCCGGCCCTCTACGATATTTTCTGCTTCTCATTTGGCCCTTGGGGAAAAATGATTGCCCACCCCTGGGTTCAGGCATTGGGCTACTGACTGGAAGGTCACTGGTTCAAACCCTAGCATCACCAAGTTGCCACTGTTGGGCCTTTGAGCAAGGCCCTTAACCCTCGATTGCTTAGATGTAAAAAAAAAAAAAAATTGATAAAAATGTGTATGTGTGTGTAAATGTAGTCTGTGCCTCAGCAACAACATCTAATTGGTGGCCTGTGTTCTTGGCGTGATTGAAAAATCTATTTCTTTTTATTTTAAGGATATGTCGGCGCTGCCACTGTTGGTGCTGCTGCCCATTGGTTCCTGTATGATGATGAGGGTCCAAAAGTGACCTACTATCAACTGGTGAATCTTTATTCGCACCTTTATGTTGAAAAAAGAAAATCACCACAGTAACGTGTTCAGAGTATTGAATGCCTTTCCTTTGTTGTCCAGTCCCACTTCATGCAGTGCCACGAAGAAAATGAGGACTTTACTGGAATTGAATGTGAGGTATTTGAGGCTGCTCCTCCTATGACCATGGCCCTGTCTGTGCTGGTCACCATTGAGATGTGCAATGCCCTAAACAGGTAAGAAACTTGCTCTGTAAAACCTAGCACTGCTCATTAAAATGTTTTAAGGTGAAATAGCAGAATTGCAAGACCTTGAGCAAGGCACTGCTGCCAGTTGAGAGATCATAGACTGACAGATTTCCACTTTTTTAGCTCTTCCTGATCTCCAGAGTTAGCACCTTAACCAGTAACTGCTTTTGACACAAGTGCTTCGGTAGTTGTCTGTTCGGGGTAAAATTTTACTTACAGATTTCTCCTCAGAGACTCCAGCTCATAGAGCCATAGGGATTTAAAGAAATGTCAGTCTCAAGTGATTCAGTGGTTTTATATTTGATCTAACAAAGTTTTTTTATCCACATGTAAATAGCTTGTCTGAGAACCAGTCACTTATCCGCATGCCCCCATGGAGCAACTTCTGGCTGTTGTCCGCCATGACCCTCTCCATGTCCCTGCACTTCATGATCATCTACGTGGACCCTCTGCCTGTAAGTCTGTCCCTCTAACAGGACTGCATCTCCAACACTGCTATCTTTCACTTTATCAACACTTAATCCATCCTGTAGACAGTCGCTCTCAATGATGCGGATTTGATGGAGATTTTTCTCATTTCAACATTCTTTAGCTGGTCTTCAAGCTGACCCATTTGAATGTGGAGCAGTGGATGGTAGTGTTGAAGCTGTCCTTCCCTGTCATCCTCATTGATGAGGTGTTGAAGTTTGTTGCTCGCAACTACCTGGAGGGTAAGACCAACATCATGGAACTTGTTTTTTTTTCTCCAAAATTCTTCTAATTCTAATGATTTCATTTTGTTAAATAATTTAAAGGAATTCATTTACCAGTTAACTGATGAAAAAACATCTTGTTTTTACAACTAACATATGTATATAATAATACATCACATTCACAAAATCTATCTATCTATCTATCTATCTATCTATCTATCTCACTAAATATATCCCATCCTCATTCCATCTCTCCATTTTAACTCTCTTACTCATTTTTTCCACTTCATCACTAATTCTTCTATTCACTTACAGCCTAAACCAGTTCCCTCCCTCAGTTACCAAGTAACAAAAGCAAGGTACCCCAAAAATGTCTTTGTGGTCCGTCTGTATCTGTCAACTTGTGTGCTTGTCTTCAAATAGAATAGAGAGAGAGAGAGAGAGAGAGAGAGAGAGAGAGAGCATCAAATTCAGTGTATTTGTTGGGCATTCGCGCTGCAGTTTATGTTAATTGTGGAGCGTTATTATTATTATTTAATTAATTTCACTTTTATTTGCTTGGTGGGGGATTGTTGGGGGATGGTGGTGGTGGTTGTTACATTACATTGTTACATACATTTTTTCTTCTTAATTAGCTTAGTGCTTTAAATTGATCAGAATTTTTCTTTTTTTTTAAAGAATTAATCAACTATTATACTATCAACTGTTATAATTAATCAAAGATAGCAGTGACCCTGGGTTTGACAATTTTAATGAGGAAAACTGCAAGAAAATTACTTAAAAATGGACGTGTGAGTGTGAAGCACACTCATTGGTGTATTAGAACAATTTGAAAACAGAAATTTGTTTGATTCCAGTTCTTTATGAAAAAAAAAAGTTTTGGTGCCACTGGACTGGTGTTTAACTTCATATTCAATGAATATGAAGTTAAGTTTTGCTTAGAAAGACCATCATGGATGTTTAAAAATAATAATAATAAAATACATTTACTGGATTATTTTCATATAGAATTTGATTAGCTGGGTTATCTCATGTAGTTTTTGAGTAATGGAAATGCTTAAATTTGTAATGCTTTTATACAGAAGCTCAAATTGTGGTTGCATGAGTGGCAGTTTGTAAAAAAAAAAAAATGCATCGGCTTGCTTCACCTGTGTCTACAGACAGCTAGAGTCTTTCATGCAATGGCGGAGCCCTAGCGAGCTAGCAGTAATTGGCTAGCATTAAATCAGACAAAATATTTGAAATCTGCATGAAAATGAATTGCTTCTGTTTGTTCCCAGTAATCTAATATAGAACTGCAGTTATGTAACAGGTTTAATAAACGTATTTAAAGCTATGAGCAGTACTGCCTTGCTCAACATGTGTTTGTGTTGCAAATAAAGAGCTAAATATTGAAGATCGACATTAGAATGACAACTCCTGTCTCTCTCCCATTTAGGTAAGGTTGACTTGTGAAAAAGTTAAAGAGGCATGAAAGGAAACGACGAAATCTAGAAGAGGAGTCAAGCCATGACATCGAGCCGAAGAGGAGCCTTTTATGAGCCCTCCACTATGGGGGAGAGAGAACAAAACACAGAAAAAAAATCTATGTAAAAAAAAAATCTATAAAACTGACTGATAGAAAATCTATTAAAAAAAAACTGTTTATGGAAATGATTAAATTAATATATAGAGAAACGGTTCCAAATTAGTGTTTGACTGATGATTAATTTTATTCTTAAATCTAATAATAAATGTATTAAAGTTGCATTTTTTTTGTTAAACTTGTACACTCTCTTCCTCGTCTTTTTTCTTTTACACATGCTGTCTGTTAGCATGAGGGTTAACTGTCCATCCACCTTTTAGCTATAACTTTGTGATTTACATCACTTTTTGCTCAAAAATTCTTTAAAGTAGTTGGTCAAGGATAGAGTAATATTTTTAGAATAAGTCTTCTTGCTTTGAACATCGAAAACCTTCTTCCTACTTTATGTACTGTTTATTTGCTTACCCTCATTTGACACCTCAGCACTGCAAAATTCTGCTATCATTAATTTAAACAATATTTAATGTATATATAAAACATTTATGGAAGGAGTCTCCAGTGTCAGCGCTTTGTAACAGTCAGACATAAAGCTGGATCTTTAGCTTTTCCGACACACAAAACGTTTTCAGGACACAGGTTACACCTTGCGGTTTCTCCATAACTTGAAAAGCTGTTTTTTGTTTATTTGTTTGTCTTATCGACTTCATAAGAGGGAAAGAGTAAGGCTAGTGACAGAACAACTGTTTATAGCTGCTATACTGTAATTAAAAACAGGAACAGACTTGTTTCTCTGACTTTTAACAACATAAATTGTAACTATAAACAGAAAATAAAAAAATATGACATGCTGTTCTTTTAAACATTTTTAAAAATGTAATACTTGGCCATTTTTATTCTGAAAGAGGAATAAAAAAAACTTCAGGATGTGAACTAAACACAACTGGTATTCCTTATGTATTAATCATTTGTGTCAAAAATGCTGCAAATTATTGTTCATTGTCAAATGATTTTTAATGAGTTAACATTTTTAAACGATGATGATAAAATATGTTGGTGCCTTTGATTGAAAGCAATTAAAAGCAAACAGTTTTTTTTTTTTTGCATAAACCTGATAACAGTTGCAAAATCCTGGGATAACACAGAGACTGCTAAGAATATATTTCAGTAATGATATCCATGAGGTTTTGTTAGTATCTAAAAATTCTCGCGTATCCATGTTTATCTCAGCACTGGTTTTTGAAGACGATTTTCATATGCTGGTGCGAAAGGGAATATTCACGTCAGCCATTTGTCTGGCGTAGTCCTCATCAAACACCTGGGACTGAGTTGGTGTGAAGTAATTGGTCCAGTCTCCAACCTCCCCTGTGGAAATTAAACACAGTAATCATAGAATAGTGAAACACGGACTTGGCGAGGACCAGGAGAAATGTTAGTAATGTTGAACGTCCAGACCTTTTCTCATGAAAGGAGAGATGGAGAAGTCGAACACTGGCTTTGGGATTGTCGAGTAGTTCGCCATTGGGTTGTCCTTCATAACTTGAAAGGATGTCAAGTTTATAATCTTGTCAATTATGTCATCAGATAATGATAGGTCAAGGTACCGCATGATCCTTAGTATTTCTCGACGAGGGTTCTGAATTTTGGAAAAAAATATATATTAATGAGTATGAAACACCTATACCAGAAGTTCCCGAACAAACAAGTCTGAAATCACACCAAGATGCTAGCAGCTGATTCCCAAGGCATGTTAGTTCTGAGCTAGGGCCTTCATGGAATGGACTAGTTTGGCCAGCAAATCTCAGAGATGCTTGAAGGAACCTCCACATGAATGTCAGCCAAGGTTTCCCAGGAAGTCATTGCCCAGAGCATCACTGGGTTCCCAAGGTTAACAAGGCACACCTTCCATTTACCATGTTTGATAGGTAATAAATACTACATACCCAGAACTCCCCACAAGCCCTGTTATTTTGTGGATGCTCAGATAGCCATCACAATTTGGCCCAAAATCGTGAAAAATAATGTTCATTTAAGGTCAGGTACCCTGACCTGACCATATGCTTCATATAAATGCTAAACACTGATGCAATGGCTGAAAAAATATTAGAAGTATCTTCTACCTCCTTCATGTCCTCGTAGAAAAGATAAAGGATATTTCTTTTTTCTCTTTCTTTCCAGTATCCTTTCACATGGTCATACCAAGATCCCCAAGACACTATGGGCAAAAGAATAGCAGTTTTTAGCTACTGTAATAGCACAAGCATTAAAAGCATGAGGAATACCAAATCTCTCACACTATACAACATTTTTGAGACTCACATTTTCCCTTCATGAACTTTTGGACATATTCTTCCCATGGACCTGGATCTGGCTGAGTCAGATTCATTTGGTCAAAGTGGTAGTAACTGACCATGTTGTCTTTAGCATTTCGAGCCACATAAATAATCTGTAAAAATAGATGCATTCAGGAAGATGAAGATTCTGGCTATAATTAACAATTTCTCCCTAAACCATTTTTGGAGATTACTTTCTTTTTGTTCAGGATATATGATATGTAATGAAGAACAGCACAAGATGTAAATAGAAGCACCAAGTGATGCAGGTTGTCCCTGAGAGCAAACGGTGAAATAAAAGGAGTCAAATGTAAGCTATGGGGTGGACAGGGAAGTGTGTTGCTGGTTGCTGTGTTGATTTTGGGCCTGTTATAAAAGCCTAGAGGTGGCATTAAAGTAATCTGACTTTTAGTAAAGTAACCTATGTAACCCAGATTAGCTGCCAGAATATGGATCCAGAATGTGCCGAGCTGTGACTGGAGAGTGTTCCTCTGGCACCCCAGTGGTGGCAGTAGACCAGGACACTTCTGAAGGTAAAGGTTGGGGCACCATCAATAATATGAAGTGGAGGGTGGATAGACAAGTAGAGGTTCACAAAAAAAGTTTTAACCACAAGTTGTGGAAGGTGGGATTGATCTTCAGATTCAGCTAGGCAGTACGACACATGATTGACTTTCCTAAGGGTTTTAAAATGCCCAATATAACGCTCTAATTTTTTGGATAGTAGCCACACTGTCTGATACCATGTGCTGGCTGGAATCTTGAACTGAGGCATCTCTTCAAATTAGCCATGTGAGCCTTCCTCTGAGTGATGACTTATAGAGCTACCCTTGCCTTTTGATATGGGTACAGGATATGCAAAGTCGCACTCAAATGGGGACACACCTAGCAAAGAATGCCACAGAGTGTTGTTGACATATTCCACCCATATCAGATGTTATGCCTTGAGAAGTTGGAGAAAGCCCAAATCCTGGTTAATCCTCTCAGTTTGACCTTTAGACTCTGGATAGATGCCCAAAGACAGACTTCACAGTAGCTCCAAAGTGGTGACAGATGGCTTTTCAGAATCAGCTGATGATTCTGATGTACCTGATAAAAGAACAAGTCCGTTGACAGGTCATACACCCAGTCACATGCTGCAGGGGAGGGAGATGAGCGGTTTCCTTAGCCTAAGGTAGTTTAGGCAGCATAAGTCTACAATTACTTTTTTGGGCACCCACCTGACAGGCTGCCACATACAGCGTATATGTCAAATTCAGCTGGACCTCTCAGCTGCATTTGACACGTGAACCACAAGATTCTCTTATCTATTCATACAAGTCTTAGAATCTGTTGCATGGCAATGGCTTGCTTCCTACCTCAAAGATAGGTCTTATGAGGTGACCTGGATGGAATCCACATCTGCCCCATGCAGACTCCCTACTGGTGTTCCACAGGGCTCAGTACTTGGTCCTCTTCTGTTCTCCCCCAATACCTGGGCACGTATTTACTAAGCATCTCAGAGCAGGAAATCCCTCCTGAATGACCAGAAATTCTCCTATTGTCATGAGTAGGAGTAAGAGCTACAGTATTTACAGTATCAAAATTCTTAAGAGAGGAAATCACTCGGATCTCCACAAAGGAGAGCTCTGGAGGTGTCCTAACTGGTTAGGAATAGCGAGGAAATTGTGTGCAGGCAGAGAAATGTATGGAGGAGAGATGTTTTAGTAACACTGAGTGACAGAGCTCACACGTTTGACCAAAAATGGAATTATATATTTTTAATTGCGTGTGGTGTTTAACTGGTCCAATAACGAACATGTCGTATGCTGTCTCCGGAGGAGTCTGATTCTGTACAGTTTTTCAGTAACAGTGAAGATGCATCTTTGAAACAGAGACACCGCTACAGTGTCAGAAATAATAAATTAAACTCTGTCCAGTTTCCCTTTCTTTTCGAAATAATTTTGATCAGGCTGACAGTTCTACATAGCCCTATAATAGGGGCTTTAAACAGTTGCGATTGGAGCAGTCTGATTAGAATAACATCATGCTGCCGAGTCACATACAGTATGTAAGTTTTGTCTGTATGCATAAAGCTTTAACTGATTTCGCCATTTACCTTTTCCACCATTTAAAACTACAAAAACCTGTAAAAACTACAATACCCACTATAACGTGCAGCCTACTTTACGGCTCTTAGTGTTGTATAAAGTGATGTCACACTCATTTCTCTGCGCAGCCCTTCTTCTCCCCGAAAGTAAGAATAGGAAGCTGTATAAACAACTTGTATGTCCTACACTAAGGTAGAATAATTTTCATTCCTAAATGAAATTTGAGCATGATTCCTAGATGCTTAGTAAATACGGTCTCCGGTAAAGTCACATCATCGCATGGCTTTTCAAACCATTCTTATGGAGATAACACATAGCTCAATCACAGGAAAACTGAACTGCTGTTCATCCCTGGTGTTCTATCCCTCGGTGAAGACCTTGTGATCTCACTGGACAACAATCAGATCACCCCTTCAGCCACTGCCTGCAACCTTGGGGTAACTGTCAACGGTCACTTTCCCCACACATTGCTAACCTTACTTGCTCTTGTTGATTTCTTCTTTACAACATCAGAAGAATTCGCCCATTTCTTTCTTCACAGGCTACTCAGGTGCTTTTTCAGTCCCTTGTTATTTCAAGACTGGGCTACTGCAACTCACTCCTGGCTGGTCTGCCTCTGTCCACCTTTCGTCCTCTGCAGCTGATCTAGAATGCAGCTACACGTATTGTCTTAAAACTTCCTAAGTTGTCCCACACTACCCTGCTTTTCCGCTCCCTGAACTGCAGTTCCGCTCCTGTAGTTCCACTTCACACCTCGCACCACACCACGTTCCCTCCAAGCCTCCTGCTCACTGCTCTGCTAGCCCCACCATCTCTCAGGAGGGATTGAAGAAGACATTCTTTTAGACTCTCTTCTGTTCTGGCATGAACATGGTGGTGCAGTGAACTTCCTCTAGATGTCCGTATTTCTAAGTCTCTGGCAATCTTTAAAAGTATGTACACACGTACTCCATTCCCGGAGGTTAGTGCTTAAGGCAAAATTTTGTATTGCAAAATATATTTTCTCATAGGAAATAATGTTAATAACCCGTTCCAGCCACCCAAAATATAACCAATATTATAAATTTTCAACATTATAATCATATTATTGCATGTACAAACAATCATAACATTTAGAAAAGACATGCAAATTAAGGAAAATATATAACACTAAACCTCACTTAACATTAATTTATGATTCCTCCTGGCACCGGCTGCTTTAAAAACTAAACTAAAATGTTCGCCTTGATGCCATCCTTGATAATATGTAGCATAGCCACATAACTTTTTTTTTTTTATTAAACTGACTATCCTTTTTTTTTTTTTTTTAACATGGATTACACTTTATAATCTTTTCCCATATGATGTATTGCCCCACCAGTTGTGATTTTGTTCCATGCTTTCCCTCTTGTGAGACTTTCTCCCCAAATCACCAGCGGAATCCTGGTGATGCAAGAAGGTCAGCTAACCATGTTTAAGGTTAAGGTGCAAATACACAAATAAGACTAGCAGACATTTTTTTTCCGAGCACTGTATAATACTGCGAATCCTTCTGTCACTTTGGGAATACATTGGATTAATCACTACTGGGACAGTATTACAGGATAGCGTATACTGTAGTATACTGAGTGTTGTTTGTTTGTTTGTTTTGTTAACACTGGTAGATGAAATAAAAGTCCTGTGTTTGTGTAATCTCAGGTTAATTAATTAATTTCAGCATTACAAACATCACTGGAACCCATGGTGTCTTCACGAAATCTTAAACAAAAGAAATAATGCACTGATGTAAACATCAAGCTGAACAATTAAGCCGGATGTGCGTACTTCCAGTAGCTGATCGAAACAAGTTTTATTCTGCTACTGGAAGTAAGCACAACTGGCTTGATCGTTCGTATGCCAAAACGGCAAAATCCAGCTAAAATTTTGGTTCATTGGATAATACATATTTTACATATATTTTAAATCTTTTTACATATATCCATGTGCAACAGGAAATTCAATATTAAAACTCACCTTGCATTTATTTTCCCAGAATCCTTCAGGCACCAGCTGTATGGGTAAATGCGTCTTTATGAATCTGGGAGGTTTCATTGCTTTTATTAGGTCCAGCCCTGGAAATCCGACAGACAAAAATCCAGATTTCAGCACGTCCTGACAGACATTTGTAAATGATATTAGAGAGATGATGTATTATTGTCATGTATTATTTGATATATTTATTATTTTGCCATGCAGACTGTAGAAGCTTTCAGATTTGCCTTTTGGATTGTAGAAAGACAAGGCCATGGATAGAATAAAAACAAACTGAGTGTAGTTGCCACTGAAGGATAAGGTGAAGACATCTGGTCAACGTCAGATAAAGAAAATCAGCTCCTTGAATGCGGGAACATCATGTACTGGGTCGTTGATTATGTTAGCAGAGAAGTTTGTGTATATAATGGAACGGCTGAGAGAAAGACCTTTCTCCATGCTACATGTACATCTTTTTGCTCTATGAGACTGGTCTAATGAACCCTTTGTTACTTTGCTCTTACCCAGCGTATGAATTACTTGTTTTTTATAGTTTTCAGGATTTCCACCATAATTCTTGGCGTAGTCGGCAGGATTCTGTTCTTGAGGAAGACATCAGAGAATCCAGGGAGGCATACTGTAAGCACTTACTGTATGTAGGCTTTTCACTTCATTTCAAACACCTAATCAAGTGTGAAAGGACGGGGATTCATGTCGCCTCAACACCAGGATTAATTAAAATAACTAAATGTGTGTGCTAAGGCAGGATTTCCACCACAGTGATTAGGAATGTTTGGGTCCATTGAAATACTATATGGCCAAATGTATGTGGACACCTGTCCATCATACTCACATGTGCTAGTTAAATGACTTCAGATAGAGTCCCACAGTTGCTGTTATTTTCACCTTTGTTGTGGGGAATCGCCCATGCAACCATAAGTGAGATATTTGGTGGTACTGAGGTCATGGCTCTGTGCAGGATACTAGCTATTTAACATCAGCCTTGGCAACCCATATACAGTATGGACATAGTTGCATGCACAGGGGAATTATCATACTAGGACAGGGTTCGGCCTCTTAGTTCCAGTGAAGGGAACAAAGCATACTTTGTTTTAACAAAACCAGGAAGGCCCACATATGGGTGTAACAGTCAGGTGACCACATACAGAGTACATTTGGCCATATTATGTACTGTATCTGAAATTGTCTCACAGTGATTAGTTATACACCCTGAGCTTCATGATACCAGAGTTCAGTTGCATTTTGCGCAAACTATTTTTACCTGATGGAACTGGAGGAGGAGAATTGATCTCCAGAAATGGGACCCGTATAGGAGTTGGAGCCCTCTTGCAAATCTCAGCATCTCCGCTATGCAGCAGCAGATCCACTATTTCCTGGACCCATGTGGTACCTGATTCATGGATGAAAACATTTTTAGCATAATCTTGTATAGAAACCACTGACAGACTTTGACAAAGCTATGAGACTCACATTCTTTTTTTCCAGTTGCCAAACACAGTCCCAGTATTTCGGCACTTTTGCCTTGCTCAATTTGAGTAACACTATAAAAGATAGTTTTCTCTTATAGTGTCACTCAAGTGTTATTTTTGTTGCTGGTGTGTGTGTGTGTCTGTGTGTGAGTGTGTTAAATCCAACCCCTGAAAAAGCACCCACACAAAACCACTTTTACTTCGGCGAAAAGCTGGATCACATGCTTCTGTCAGACCGGATTTGGCACTGGAATTGGAATTGCCCCATGATGTAGATACGAACCTACAATAATGGACACTCACTAACACACTGACCACGGAGTATTGCATTGTGTCGTGCTGTTGGTCTTGTTTGCACACCCTGGTCCACGAAGAACATTGTATTTGTCACGATCTGAAGCGGCTCGTGATGAATCCAAGCGCGAGTGGTGACGGCGGACAGAGGGGCGTGGTCGAGGGGCGGAAACGGAGTCGGCAACAAAAGGTCAGGCAGCGAGGCGTCGGGACAAAAACGTGAAGC
>JAQQZT010000006.1:1217573-1230409 GCA_030068275.1 Clarias platycephalus
ACTGACTGGCCAACCAGGAAGGCTAACAGTAATGTTCTCAACTCCTCCGAGCCTCTGAACATCCTACAAAATTGAAAAATGTGAATGCGTTATTCTTTTGCATCACAAGCAAAAAAAATAATAAAAAATCATGATTTATTCCAACTGGTTCAAATGCTGTAAGTGATACTTTATGTCCCAGTTATACAGTATATACGTGGAAACTGTTTGGTTCCAGGTTTTTATCAATGCTTTGGGAAAGAAACCATACATGGGTGTGATGATAAGATGTCCATAAGGTTTTACTGACATATGACATCATTTCTTATTTGTTGTGTTAAATTATAACATTAAACTTTGTCACGACTGGATAAAATGCTTTAGGACAATAGTAATGATTGTGTTTTATACCTCTTGGATTTGTGGTCCGGAGTACACAAACTCCCACTTGAAGCCGAGAGCGTCACCCACGCCGCTCAGCACCATGCCGGCCTTGTAGTGATCAACAGTCACAGAACTGAAGTAGACAGATCAAATAGTGATATTATCAGTTTCATACAAACTCCACAGATCAATAAAGCTAAGTCAGGTGTAATCAACATGTAATCACACACGTGTAAGTGTAATCTTTTTTTTTACACAAGTGTAATCTTTTTCCTGTAAAACACACAGATAATGATGTCATAGTTCACTTCTTCTTCTTCCATCACAATTTATAATCTTTACTAATCACACCTACAGAAGCCTCTAAGCGATTTCAGCTGTTACTGCTGTGTTGAAGTTTGACCTTTCAGCCATATTCATTACCTATTTCCTGATTGGCAGCTGGTTTACAAGGTCCCGCCCCTTTAAGAGCTCAAGTAATCATGACAAGGAAAATACATGATGCGTTCAGGTTGGGACAAACGAATGAATAAGTGTTCTGCCTCTGTTAGAGGCTGTGCACAATTTATGATGGACATTTGCATTAATCAATATTATATTTTTGTGATTCTTTAATGTTCAGTATAAGTTTAATTTTCGCCTGCCGCTAGGTGGCAGTGTGGACTCTTATTTTGAGGTGTTTTCGCGAGTGACGCATATTAGTTAACAGAAAACGGCGAACTTGTGATGCAGCGAGCCTTGCCATGTTTGTGCCACACCCTTCTTCTAAATCCTTTTGAAAGCACTGGCTGTAAGTTCATTCAGATCATTATCTAATTATGTCCAGCTTATATTGCAGAAGCATATGTTCAGTTTAAAGGTGGTGTAATCAACTATGTTTGTGATTGCCGATATCATAAAGCACTAGACAGCTTGAAATGAAAAAGGAGAAAGCCGGGCTGGAACAAGAAAGAGCTACAGTAGAAGCAAATCTGGAAGCTTTGGAATTAGAAAGGGAAGCTGCTGCTGCTCTGGCAGAAGCGGAAGTGTTAGAGGCGGCAGCAATGGAATGTGATGACAATCGCAGTGAAATAAGCACATTCATCACATGTGATTTCAACGAGAACAGAGGAATATGTAAAACAGTATCCTCAGAGGAGCTCAGACTTTTCTACACTACCTCTGAATATCTCTTCATCAACCTGTGCGCGAGAATCGGCTCCACGTTTGATTGATAATTCTCAGAGCATGAATGCTGCATATTATAGAGACACAAATGCAGTTCAAGAGCGGAACAGATTATACGATAGCGAACGTCTACAGAGCACAAGATTGTCAGAGTCCCCATAAAATCTGCCTCATCCCCTCCCGAATGCTGCATTTAAAGCATCTCCACATCAAGATCCTGCTTCAAAAAGGTGTACGGCCCAATCAGATATACAGTATTATTCTCAAAGCCAAGCCACACCACGCCTATGCTACTGTAGACTTTGCTAAATTCATAGCGCGTAGAGAGCTAGTCACCACAGAGCTTACAAAGTTACACGATAATCCAGAAAACTTCAGAGCCTGGGAGTCTTCATTTGTTAACGCTACACCAGACTTACAGCTGTCAGCTAGTGAAGAGTTAGATTTGTTAGTTAAGTGGCTGGGAAAGGAATCGTCAAATCATGTGAGGAGGATTCGAGCAGTGTATGTTACTAATCCACAAGCTGCTCTTCAGATGTCGAGGACAAGACTTCATGAATGCTACGCCACCCCGGAAGTGATTGAAAATGCCTTATTTATGCGCCTGGATAATTTTCCACGTCTATCTCCGAAGGACAATGTGAAACTCAGGGAGCTTGCAGACCTACTTATGGAGATACAGTACTTGCAGCAAAAGGAGATGCATATTTACCGGGATTAGCTTACCTCGATACCCCTCGCGGTATTACTCCTATTGTGGAGAAGTTACCATCAAGTCTGCAGGAGAAATGGCTGTACGCTGGCTCATGCTTAAAGGTAGAAAACAAGGTCAGTTTTCCTCCATTCTCATTCTTCACTCATTTCGTTTGCAGTGAAGCTAAGGCAAGGAATGATCCTAGTTTCAAGTTTTCAAACAGTAGCCACACTGTCATCCGAAATGAAAAACCCCTTTATAAACATGGTGTTAGTAGAGGTCCTGTATTGGTGCATAAGACAGATGTTTAAATTTTTTTTGACTCAGACAAAAAGTCTGACTCGGTGAACTTGAAAGAGACTGTTAAAAAAGACTTGACGAAGCACTGCCCTATTCACAATAAGTCACATCCCCTGTGGAAATGTAGAGCCTTCTGAAAAAAGTCGTTGGTAGAACGCAAGAACCTTCTGAAAGAACATGAGAGGTGTTTCAGGTGTTGCTCGCCGAATAATGTAGCCAGAGAATGTCTTGCAGTCCTCAAATGTGCCGAGTGTGATTCTGATAGACATTGCACAGTAAAGCATCTCCAGACATAGCTCTGCCTCTCTTCACACCTCCAATGCGAGAACAAGACACGGACCAACAGGATGTCATTACTTCTGAAGTAATCTCAAAGTGTACAGAAGTCTGTGGAGAAAGTGCTCCAATGCGATCCTGTGCAAAAATGTGCTTGGTGTGTGTCTTTTTGCCATAATTGATGATCAGATCAACCGATCACTAGCCAAAGGAGAATTCTTTCAAATTTTAGGGATCCAAAGTAACCCCTCTACGTATCTGTTGAGAACATGTGCAGGTTCCATGAAAACAGCTGGAAGGAAAGCGGTTGGCTTCCAAATAGAGACTCTGGATGGTAAGACCGGTCTCGATCTCCCACCACTGATTGAGTGTAATGAGATAATGAGCAACAGATCTGAAATCCCCACTCCAGAAGTTGCTCTTGCCCATCCACACTTGAAAACTGTAGCACAGTTTATCCCAAAACTACTGTAGATCCTGATGCTCAGATCTTAGTATTACTGGGAAGAGACATGATTTGTGTACACAAAGTGAGACAACACATCAATGGTCCTCATGATGCACTTTTTGCGCAAAGGTTAGATTTAGGCTGGGTAATTGTAGGTGATGTCTGCATTGAGAGAGCCATAAGCTGATGGTGAGTGTTTTCAAAACTCACATCCTGGACAACGGCTGCCCATCACTTTTCACTCCATGCCAGAGTCACATCAAAGTGAAAGAAAAATTGTGCCATGGCGGGTTCTATGGTTTCCTGGTGAAAGAGGACCACAGAAATTATTTGAGATTCCTCTGGTACTGCGATGGCAACTTGAGCAAGGAGGTGGTGGATTACCGTATGAGGGTACATGTTTTTGGAAACAGTCCTTCTCTGTCAGTGGCTATACTGTATACGGTCTACGGAGGTGAACAAGAGTACGTAACTGACAATTCACACTTTGTTAACAGGCACTTCTATGTGGACGACGGCCTCGTGTCCTTTCCCACAGAAGCTGAAGCGATCGACCTGCTTAAGTGCACGCAAGAATCACTTTCCAAGTCGAATATTAAGCTCCACAAGATAACCTCAAACAGTATCAAAGTCATGCAAGCTTTCCTGCCTGAAGCTCTTGCTTCCGGTCTCCAAGATCTGAATTTTGGAAATGAGAGTTGGCCTGCATAAAGAAGTTTGGGCTTGTACTGGGACATAAAAACAGATACCTTCATCTTCAAAGTTGCAGCAAACGACCAGCCCTACACTAATCATGGAGTGCTCTCTGTCGTGAATAGCCTCTTCGACCCTTTTGGCTTTGTGGCCCCTGTCACAATCCGGGGCAGAGCATTGGTACAGGAGCTGACCAAAGGGGTACATGATTGGGACACAGTTCTTCATCAAGAGAAGAAAAATATGTGGGAGGAATGGAAAACCTCACTTCAAAAGCTAAATAACCTTCACATCACATGCGCATACTTAAGACTATTCACTCTCTAACACTCCATACACTGAGCTGTGTGTCTTTTCAGATGCCTCGAGTTGGGCCATAGGAGCTGTGACTTACCTCAGAGCTCTGACTGATGAAGGCGAAGTCAAAGTGGGAATTGTGCTGGGAAAAGCAAAGCCGTCACCTCGTCCTGAGCCTTCTATCCCTCGCCTGGAGCTATGCGGTGCAGTACTGGCTGTAGAGATAGCTGAACACATTCTCGATGAGCTAGACCACAAGCCAAATGCAGTAAGATTATTTTTTGATAGCAAAGTGGTCTTAGGATATATTTACAATCAGTCCAGACGCTTCTTTGTTTATGTGCACGACCATGTTCAGCGGATACGTCAGTCGACTTCTCCAGACCAGTGGAGTTATGTGCCTACGGTTCAGAATCCAGCTGACTTAGTGACAAGATCTGTGATTACATCACAGCTGAATGACACCATATGGTTCACAGGACCCAGCTTCCTCTACGAACCACCTCAAGAGCAACAGTGTGAGTTCTTCAAAATGGTTTATCCTGAGACAGAAGCAGAGGTCAGACCTTGTGTAACCAGCTTCGCTACTCGAGTTGAAAGAAGCGTCTTTTCAGAACTATTTCAACACTTTTTTCTACCTGGGAACCTTTGCTAAGAGCCATCTCTTTTCTGATTCATCAAGCATGCTCTCATACATGAACCTCCATCAGTACATCCCACAGCAAAATACGCACACCTGAAGAGCAGACAGCAGCAAAAAGACTAATACTTCTACACGCCCAGAAAGACCTATATCCAGAGGAGTATATTGCTCTGCAAAAAAACGGAAAAGTTTCACATTCAAGTGCACTGTGGAATCTCGAACCCTACATCAATGACGGTCTCTTGAGGGTCGGAGGACGTTTGAAACATGCTTCAACCGAGTCGGAGGTAAAGAATCCATCATCATGGAGAAACAAAGTCATGGTGCTAAACTGTTGGTGAGTTACTACCACTCCAAAGTGCACCATCAAGGGAGACAGTTCACAGAAGGAGCAATCCGACAGGCTGGCTTGTGGATTGTAGGGGGAAAAAGACTGATACTGTAAATTCAATCCTTCACTGTTGTGTGGCATGCCGCAGGCAAGAAGTTCAAAAGGTACACATAGAAGTTATAGAGTCTATGAACACTGCCAGTTGCATCAATGCTCTGCGAAGGTTTTTTTTGATGTGAGAGGACCAGCAAAACAGCTCAGATCAGACAGAGGAACCAACTTCATCGGAGCAAGCCAAGGACTAGGCATGCAACCAGCGAAGGAAAACCAGACTAGTCTTCTTAAATACCTTCATGAGAATGGCTGTACGTGGGAATGTAATCCACCACATGGGTGGAGCATGAGAACGCACTTGACTCATGAGGTACTTTGCACTCTGATGGCAGAGGTGTAGGCAATTATAAGTGCACCCTTAATTTTGAGGTGTTTTCACGAGTGATGCACATTAGGTAACAGGAAACGGCGAACTAGCGAAACAGCGAGCCTTGACATGTTTGTCCCGCACCCTTCTTCTAAATCCTTTTGAAAGCACTGGCTGTAAGTTCATTTAGATCATTATCTAATTATGTCCAGCTTATATTGCAGAAGCGTATGTCCAGTTTAAAGGTGGTGTAATCAACTATGTTTGTGATTGCCGATCTCATAATGCACTAGTGCTCTGCATTGAGAATGCTCCCAACCAGCGATGTATCTGTATTTTACTTGTTAAACGGATATGTTGTTATGGTTAGATAATTTTCTGTATTTCGTTCATTTTATTTACTGTTTTACTCGGTTCATTAGCCGCAGAGTGATTGTGTAAACCACACACTGAACTATTACAGGAGCAAGGCACTCATATCCTGGCTCTTGAACAGAGTTTGGCTTGCTGTTTATTTATATTACGCGCTTCGAAAGCAAAACATATAAAGAGAACAGTACAATAAGCGATACCTCTGATCCCAAAAATATATACATAACCATTTAAAAAATATCTTCTCAGAATCGAAATTGAACAAAAATACGCCACTTCTTAAAGAGTTTAGACTCTGATACCAGAGGAAGAGACAGAATTAACTAGTATACAAACTGAACTTCTGAACCAAAATCATTAGGAATTGGTAAAAGGTGCTTTCACTAGGTCTCGTGCCAGATAGCTTGAGAATGCTAAGAAGAATACTATTTATTTATTTATTTATTTTGAGAGAAAAAAAAAAAAGAGAAACTATAAAAGAAAATTATCATCCTCTCTTCTGATTAATGGTTAATGGCGTGCGCTGCACAGACCCAGTGAAAATCTCATGCGCCATCTCCTCCTTTTACGAGAACCTATACAAGTCCAGTTTCAATCAAAATGTGTGTTTAAATTATTTTACCAAATTTGAAGTTTGTACTGGTTGTCATTAAGAAGAATAAATCAGATTGTGATGCAGACATATCACTCTCGGAAATAACTGAAGCTGTCTTCTCACTTAAAAAGCTTGAATCACTGTAACATTGCGCTATCTTCTGAATTCTACCAGCACTTTTGGGATGTGATTGCATCAATGAAAGCAGGATGTCATTTGTTTAGTCCTTAAGACAGACAAGGATCTCTCACTAACTAAAAACTGACATCTAATCAAACTTTTAAATGTTGATTATAAAATTCTAGCCTTGGTCTTTGCCAACAGACTTAAGTCTTTTCATAAAGACGTCACATCAGTAATATCATTAGGCTTGTTCGCGATCCATGCAGATCTAATTGATGTTGACTCCATTATTGTTTTTTTAAGACTTTTTCAAAGCATTGAACTCTTGAACTTGAGTTTAAGTGACATATTTATTACTACACTCACCCTACTCTATAATGACATTAACAGCTCTGTCATACTACAGTCTTCTTCCTCAAAGAGGTTAAAATTTGAATGAGGATTCAGGCAAGGATGTCCTTTTGCCCTTTCCTTTAACTGTTTTTACCCTGTTCATTCCATAACTGAAAAATATGTGGTCATTGTGGCTCTACTGTATGTACTGTACATACAGCAACCAACAAAAAGAATGCATTTCCTCATTTACTTGTAGTGTTTTACAGTCTTTTTGAAATCTATATTTCTCATTTTTTTTATTGTGTATTTTCATTTCAACGGATGTATGATCATTTGAATACATTGTCAACTTTTATATTTTAATGGCCAAATTCTGCATTCATTAATGTATATTTTCTAAAATCACATCCTAAACCATCACCTTTCCTCTGTGAAATTCTTTAGTGAACTTCTTACACTTATTAAATCTTATTAAAACAATCACAGAAATCATCTTATATGTTATTGTCCTAAAATTCAGATTGTGATTTATTTCCATTTAGTTAGTAGACTTTCCCTATTTTTAAAGTTATTTATTTGTTTGTTGGTTTATTCCTTCTATTGTTGCTATTTATTTACATTTTTTGTTAAGTGTGTTTATACTGAACTGTTTATACTGTGTGTGTGTGTGTGTGTGTGTGTGTGTGTGTGTGTGTGTAAGTTTTAAGAACTAAAATAGTTTTTTCCCCTGTTTTTTATTAAAAACATGTTTTGTCCCAGTTCTCAAGAATGATTGGAATATGTGATTATATGGAATTTGTCTGTTAACTGAGACCCGTATCCCTATGCGTCCCATGGTTTTTTGTTTTTTTGCTTTGTCATGGTTAAAATGAACTAAAATTCAGTTCATTATATTCTCTAAAAAGGATGTCACTCTATACTGCACCATCCTGAGCTCTGTATACGTTTACTAAAAACACAGTAATAATAATAATAATAATAACAATAATAATAATAGCTAAAATGCTCTGAGCTTTAAGGGCTACACAAACACCTAACAGACACCAACTAGTGGGTTTGGACTCTACAGTAAACATTCCTTCAGCACATTTGAATAGAACTGTGAGGAAAGTCAGGCTTCCTGTGTTGTCTTAAAACACAGTGATGTACAAGAACACTTTATTATTATTAACGGGGAACAAATGTACAAGTGAACAGTTATAAATAAATGAAAGAAATCAAGCTGCAGGTTTAGTATACAGTAAGTTGATTTCAGTGTGTATTTGGACAGAAAGAAGTCTCACCTCTCCATGTTCCCCATGCACTGGTTAAGTCTCTCTCTCTCAGACTTTAAATTAGATTATTAAATGTTTTATAATCACACCTTATGATTTCTTAGCAGTCTCTCTCCCTCTCTCTCTCTCACACACACACTGCGCTCCGCTACACAGTACACACTGTTTACATGACTCTGAGTTTGAAAGTAAAAACCAGAACCAGGAAGTAAGACTTGTAAACGCGGAAGTGATTGCAGTCACTCTTACCACCACTAGATGTCGCCACTAGATCAGCTGTTCACTCAAACCAGTATGATTTCATCAGAATACAGAACTGAGAAGAAATACACATACACTCTCAGTACATTAGATTTTATAGAGTGAAAAATGTTGTGTGTATTTTTAAGGATTTGCGATACACAAAGCCTGTGACTTTCTGAGAAAAAAGTCACTTTATTTCTCAATATAATCCGCTGCTTCACTAGTGCACTTATCCCAGTGTTTCACTAGTGCTTGGACACCATCAAGGTAGAAAGTTGTCTCAGTACGCCATAGCCATGATCGGACTGCCTGCTTCACGTCTGAAATGCTGGCCTTCCAGGAACTCCCTTAAAGGAGCGAGGTCAGGACTGTACGGGGATGTGGCAAAAACTTCCAGCCGGGTTCCTAATGTGCTAAAGTGGTGTTGGTGAATGAGTGTGTCTACAGTTCACACAGACAGATTCGCCTCTTCCACAAGTTAGTGACATCAATTTTCAACGATGAGGTGTTCCACTCGCTGAACGTTCACTGAAACGACTGCAGTGTGCTTCGAGGCATCGTCATTCAAAGAGGTTGCAAGTTACTGTGTCCAAGAGTCTCATCACCGTACTGTGCTTGAAGTCTCCTGTAAATGTCAATCACATTTACGCCTATATATACGCCTTCATTCAGCAGAAATTTCATCACAAGTCCTATTTTGACTGTAATTTAAACAAGACCTGGGAATATACCTGGATTTTTATAAACATCTTGGGGAATTCATTTTTCTTCTCACACTAAAGAATAAATTAAGACAAACATGTGAATTGCACTGTATTATAATATTATTTTTTTTGTGTACGAGTTTTAGTAAGTAACTTTAAATTGAATCAGTCAAGAAAAAAAGTATACGTTTAAAGTAATGCTAGTTAGTTTTGTGGTAAATTTGACTCGCTAGTTAACATCAGAGAACTTCTGCATCTCTGTGGTTGGGGATCTTAGCTAATGTTGCTGAATTATTTTGTTTATATTGTTTAAAATCATGCTGTAATTCATGGAACCATGAACAATTCTGTGCTGTACTAGAAAATCCTGAAGGAGAATATCCAGGCTCAAGCAAAATTAAAGTTTTGGAGTGGCCTAGTCGATTGAGATGCTGCAGCATGACCCTAAATCGGCCGTTCATTCTTGAAAATGCTCAAAGTAGGCTGAAATAATACAATTCTGCAAAGAAGAGTGGGCGAAAATTTTCCCACCGCGATGTGAAAGACTCATTTGGCAGTTATTACAAATGCTTGATTGCAGTTGTCGTGTCACCCTATGGTGACACAACTAGTTATTACTGTAGGTGTGGGGGCAATTACTTTTTCACACAGGGCCAAGCTGGTTTCGACAGCTTTCTTCCCAAAATAAAGTAAATCATCATTTAAAAACTGTGTCTTTAAAAAGAAAAATCACAGCTTTGTATGTACTAAATAAAATAACTGATAAAACATCATGTTAGAGCAGAGAAATACAGTAAAAGCACTGTCGGGACCAACGTGTAGCTCACTACAGAATGGGGTCACATATAAATAAATCCACAGAGGTGTTGAGTAAATCATTTGTTCCACATCCTGCTGCTTTCTCGTCATGTTTGTTTTTTAACTGTTGACGCACCCACACTGAAGAAAATGAACAAATCATTTAGCTAGCCAAAAGATTTCCGCTGAGGCTCCTTTTCTCCTGCCAGCCCCTTCACCCCCACAGCGGATACACAGCGGTGTCAACAAGCTGAGAGACATCTGAGACGCGCTAAGATAAGATTCACTACAATAAGAACAGAACTACTCGACTGCTCAGGACTAGGTCATGTGATGTACAGGGGGACTAATCTAGTTTGGTGTGTGTTTGTATGTGAGAATTTAACAACAGCAGAGCTCACGGCTGTGTTTAACAGTTAAAGTAAGAGCATTTCCACACACACAATGCGAAGAGAACTCACAAGATTGTGATTAAACAGCTGTGTAGCCTTAACAAAACCACTTATCAGTGAGGCTAATCAGAAAAAAAGGCTTCAGTTTGCTAGGGAGCTTAAAGACTGGACTTTGGAGTGATGGACAAAGGTCATGTGACCTGATGGGCGTGTCAGGGTAAGAAGGGAAGCACATGAAGCGATGCATCCATCATGCATAGTGTCCACTGTACAAGCCTCTGGAGACAGTGTTATGATCTGGGGTTGATCAGGTTTAGACTCAGCAACGTTATGTGGCAATAAAGTGAAGTCAGCTGACGACCTGTACTAAATGACTAAGGTTTTTCATTAATGGATTTGTTCTTCCCTAATGGCACATCCATATTACAAGATGATGATACCAGGATACCTCAGGCTCAAATAATGAAGGAGTGAATATATCAATATAAGATGTTGGAGAGAAATTAATAGACTCTGGGCAGATATAAATGTTGTGACATTGCATAAGCTTATCGAGACGATGTCACGGCTGTAATTAAAGCAAAAGGTGGTCCAATGAAATATTAGTGTGCAACTAGTTTTTTGGCCGGGCAGTGCAGATTAGTTAGATTGTATGTCTCTGTGTGTATTACTTCTAAAAAAATAATGTCTCAAAATCATGCATCATGACAATCTTTTATGTTTATTTACATGACAGAATACAGTAGTTTGTTTCAAAATACCTTCTTCATAGAGTTACATAGTATTTTTTATGAATATTTTAGCTTATATTTATTCAGCATTAACTCAAGTGTATCTTATGAAAATGCAGTGGTGCTAGTGTTACTGTATGGTCTGGGGCTTTGCAGCTTCAGGAGCTGGACGACTTGCTATAATTTATGGAACCATAAATTTACCAGAAAATCCTGAAGGAGAATGTCCGGCCATCAGTTTGTGACCTCAAGCTCATATGCCCTTGGGTTATTCAGCAGGACAATGATCTGAAACACACCAGCAAGTCCACCTCTAAATGGCTCAAAAAAACTAATTAAGGTTTTGGAGTCAATGTCAAAGATGCTGTGCCATTCATTCTTGAAAACCCTAAAATAAAACTGATTTATAACAATTCTGCCAAAGAAGAGTGGACCAAACATCCTCCACAGTGATGTGAAAGAGTCATTGGCAGTTTTCGTAAACACTTGATTGCAGTTGTTGCCGCCAAGGGTGGCAAGTTATTAGGTTTAGGGGCAATTACTTTTTCACATTGGACCAGGCAGGTCTGGAGAGCTTTGTTCCCTTGATTTAAAAAAAGAACAATCAGGAAGCATATACTGTAAATATCCTTCTTCTGGAAGATGTGTGAAGTGACCACAGTTACGGTAAACTTACTATTTTCATCAATTCTCTGTGACTCAAAGAATTTTTAAATGTTGTTAAAATCAGTTAAAATGCAACGGATATGGCGCTCTGTCTCACAGTCTGTCTGTTCCTTAAAAGGTAAAGACCGATAGGTTAGTGTTTTTAGCTTTTAGTTACTCTTTAACTCTTATATCACTAAACAGGTAAGCATTGTGGATGTTATTGCAAATGAACACAATTATATTCACACACAGCAGATCCCTTAAACCCTTATTTTGTTCATTAGAAATGCCTAAAAATGGGTGGGACATGCTGAGAGAATAAAGTGCCTAAAAGCATGTGGAGTAAAAAGTATTTTGTTCACCACACCTTTTCAGAGAAGTCCCCATTCTCATATTCTGACCGGCTAAAGAAATGCACTTCCACAAAGGGGCATGGATGGCAGCAGCTAATTTGCCTTTAAAGTATTTAGTGTGATAAGGTGTAAAGTTTCTTGGCACACTTCTCCAGTCTGTCCCTGTACTCCAGTTTAGTGTAGTTACACTCGGGCACTCCATTCATCTCGTACATCAGACCCCAACAACAACAGGCTATGACCGCCGTGCTGTCGCTGTCTCCTGCACAGAAGCAAAAGAACATCCAGATGGTGAAGTTACAAATATTTATAAGTCAATCTCCATCTTGATTTCATTCCCAAAAGTCTTTTCTCAGCATTGTTTATTTATTCACATCAGTTTTAGAATAATTAAAAAACAGGAAGTACAACAAGAAGTAAAGAAAGAATCAAGTCTCCAGCTTAATGACATGAATGGATATTAAAGTGTAAAAGCAGGTACTGAAAGTGGGAAGCAGAAATAACTGAAATAATCAAGGTGAACCACAGAGTGACAAGGTGGTGCCAAAGGATAAGCTCCGTACAATACAAAAGCACCTGAAATGACCCTCAAACAAAACAACCTGAGAGCAGTGCTCATCGCATTCAGAGTGGG
>JAQQZT010000006.1:1272378-1283093 GCA_030068275.1 Clarias platycephalus
TATAGTTTTTGTAATGTCTTAACAGGGACAAAACAGTGAAAGACATGGCAATGCCTCGGTTTAAATGGTCTTGAAATGAATTTAATTTCCTGATAGTAGGCTATCTGATAGTGTTAACTATGTGAATGTCCTGATTCGTGAATAAGCCAACATGTCTTATTTAAAACATAAAAATGTGTCGCCATTGAGCACCATCAGAAGACATGAATGAACAATATATAAGTAAATATTCTTATATGAACACTAAGTGCTAATATTTTTATAATAATAATCATCATGTTTTTTGCTGTTTGTGTCCAGCATTGAATAATTCTTTCATCCATTATTTAACCACGGCTGGAAATAATAGCTGGAGTGTGATTCCGAAATAAAGCTGTTCTTCGTCGTGCGGAAACCCTAAACTTTCACTTTACAAAACGCATGCGATCTATCGATAAAAATGCAGACATGCTCCCCAGAAATGCAACAAATGCAAATATATACAGTACAGTAGGCTACTCGCTAGATACTGTATACTATAAAAAGGCTTTCTTACCCTTTCCATTCTTCGTGGAATAAAACGTCTTTGCCTCCATGTCTGTTGCTACTAATATCTGTAGGAACTGCAAATGCCTACAGTTGTTTTATTCTATTTCTTTTATAACTTAGGACCCTCCCTCCCCCCCATAAATACTGTGAATGTTTGCACCGATTACTAACCATTAAAATGTATATATATATTAACTCATGCTAGGGTACTCTCACTATGCTGAAGAATCATTTAAAGCTATTTATTCATTTATCTTTTATTTGCTTAATTACTTAGTGAGATTCTGTTTAATTTTGCTAATTTTGAATCCTTTTCAAATGCAGATTGACTGGCATATCAACTATAAAACTAGTGAATGCTTTAGTAATGGGCTCTAAAACAACGGCAATATGAATGACAATGGAATATTACAAAACGTGTGAGTTGACGCCCATGCACTGATCACTAACCATTAAAATGTTGGATTTGAATTATACTGTGTTCCAAATTATTATGCAAATTGGATGTAAGTGTCATAAACATTAAATGTTTAGTTTTTTCATTAAACTCATGGATAGTATTTCGTCTCAGGGCTCTTTGGATTACTGAAATGAATCTCAGACACCTGTGATAATTAATTTGCCAGATGAGCCCAATTAAAGAAAAAGTACTGAAGAAGGTTGTTCCACATTATTACGCAGGCCACAGGTTTCAAGCAATATGGGGGAAAGAAAGGATCTCTCTGCTGCCGAAAAGCGTCAAATTGGACAAGGTATTGGATATTTCACGAAAACTCATCGTACTGTGAAGACATTTGTGGCTGATTCAGCGCACAGACGGGTTCGTGCATATGAAGGCAGAATGAGGAAGGTTTCTGCCAGACAAATTCATCGGATTAAGAGAGCAGCTGCTGAAATGCCATTACAAAGCAGCAAACAGGTATTTGAAGCTGCTGGTGCCTCTGGAGTCCCGCGAACCTCAAGGTGTAGGATCCTTTAAAGGCTTGCAGTAACCTATGCATAAACCTGTGCATAAACTATTCGGCCACCCTTAACCAATGCTCACAAGCAGAAATGGTTGCAGTGGGCCCAGGTATACATGAAGACAAGTCTTGTTTACTGATGAGTGTCGTGCAGGCCTATACGTGAAATATATTTCACTTAAATATTACAGATTCAAACAAGGAAAGAAGACATGCTGAGCTTCAGTGGAAATGGAGACAATTCTTTTTTCATTTTTTTTTTCATTAGTTTAATCATGCAGCACTTTTAGTATTCATAGCAAAAGCAACCCAACAGTGTGATTAAAGTATCCGAAATAACACAGAATTCAACTCAACGATGTATTTACAGAAACCCAGCATTTTTTTGTGTACTACTACTACTACTACTAATGAATGGAGAAAGCCCAGTCAAAGCCCAGGGATTCTGCGCGCTGTCACGTTGTATTCAGCGAGTAGCATATATTTTTGTGTTTGTTGCATTTCTGGGGTGTCTGCAGTTTAATTGATAAATCTGCTCATATCTGCGCTGTGTTTATCAGCCTTTTGATCAAAAAACCGCACACGCAACTCACTTTCACTTTGCAAAAGGCAGTGTTTATTGTTTAGTGTATATTTAAAGCACATACAGTACACACAATAAAACAATATTGTTTGAGGCTAACTTATCCTTTTTTGAATTCTTTGTTGTACTTCGCCTTTTACACACACGCGCGGGTGCGTTACAATAATAATAACAATAATAACAATAATAATACATTTGCAGCACTACTACTACTACTACTACTACTAATAATAATAATACTGAATGGAGAAAGCGCAGTCATTTAGTATCATCATTGAAGGAGAGAAGAAAATGAAGAATAAATACCTATCAGTATTTACAGTTTGAGCTCGACACGTTTATGAGCTCTGTCGCTTGCTGTCAATCCCTGGCGCCTAAGAGACACAACACATTTTCGGCTTCAGTAGACACACAATACTTCAGATTGAAACACGACTGCCCCCTATAGGTAATGAACGGCATTTTCACAGAGATCCCTTTTCTCGAAACGTGCGTTTTTAATGGTCAGATCTGTATGTGTCTGTCAATTGTGATTATTTTCCCTTCTCTGTGGTTTTCATCTTGTCCGTATCACATGCAGCTTGAGCTGCCACTCTGAAACATCTCATTACTGCTACCAATTATGCAAAAAAAGGAATGTGGTATGAAACCTTAAATAGTGTAGATGTGTCACTTATATTGGCAATTGGACTTTTGGCTTTTCAACAATGGTGCAGTTTCATGGTTCTGGTCCTGCTTTTGTTAGATATGATCCTAAAGTACATAAGAAACCTGGACACTGTCTGACCTCTGAAAGTCGACACTAATGACAAACAGCCAGGCCAGGCTTGTGTTTGTGCTAGCTTTGCTCCCATGCACCCACACACGCTTCCAAAATCTGGACATGCTGACAGCATCTGGACATGCTGACATTGTGTCCTTGTGTTTGCTTCAAGATGGTCAATTCAAGCACTGTTGAAAAAAAGAAGTGTGCAACCTTCATCACACCTTGGAAGCACAGTGTGGCATCTTAATCCTTACTTCTGATCAGATTTCCAGCCCCTGGACATATTTTAGGGTGAAATTACAGGGTTCATGGCAGATTCATTAGCTGGAAGGGCTATACACTATTCAGAATTTATGAGGCAAAGATCATCCAGTTTTTTATTTGTTAGTTTTAGATTGTGTGCATCCATACATATACACAGGTACTGTGAAGGAGCTGTTATTATCGAAACGCTTAAACATTGAATATAAACATGTTAGTTTCTGCTGCGCTACTGTTAGATCTGCTGGAATAGAAAATTAACTCACCTTCTCTGCCAAAACATAACCCAAGCTATGTGATTTATGCGTTAATACTAGTTCTTGTTTGAAACGCCATATCAAAAGAAATGCATAAAGCCTACAGCATCCTCTGCCCTTCTCTCTTTCTCCCTCTCTCTCGCTCTCTCGCTCTCTCTTTCTCTGTGTCTCTCGTCCAGCTAGACTGATAGATTGAGGTCAGTTTTTTTCTGAAGGGGCATTTTATTTCACTGACCCTCATGTAAGTAGTGAACAAGTATGTGTGTGCGTGTATGTTAGAAAGCTCAAGGCAGGTCAAAATATTCATCTCTTTATAAACAGACAGAAAAAGCAACCATAAAACAACACCACACTGTATCTGCATAAGAGATTCTATTTCAATATAAATAAGTAAATTCAGCGTGATCACCTAACGGAGATTTTTTTGGGAGTGTTCTATGTGTGAGAGAGTTTAAGTTTGCATCTTGAAAACACACACCAATTAGGCTTAACATTAAAACCATTAACATGAAATCCACCTAGGTTCTGGGTTCCCCTTGTGCCCTTTGGGGCATGGCTCCATGGGACCACTGGGGGAGTGCTGTGGTGTCTGGTATCGGGACGTTGGCAGCAGATCCTTTTGTGTTGTGAATTGTGGGGTGGGGCCTCCATCAATCTTCTCTGTTGTTTACTTCTCAGTGGTTTACTTCTTGTCCGTATCACATGCAGCTTAAGCTGCCACTCTGAAACATCTCATTAATGCTACCAGTCATTGGAAAAAAGGAATGTGTCTGGTGTAAAACCTTAAATAGTATAGATGTGTCACTTATATTGGTAGCTAGACTTTTGGTTCTTCAACAATGATGCAGTTGCTGCTTCTGGTACTTTTGTTAGATGTGATCCCAAAGTACATACGAAACCTTTGGTGACTAGCACACTAATGACACTAACTAGCACCTGAACCTATCAAAGTCAGTTCGGAGGCCTTGGGCTTTTTGCAGGCCTTTGGTCTGTGCAGACATGGGTGAGCCTTGGGTGCCTATGGCCTTATCACCAGTTTGTTGGTGTATAGTTGGCCAATTTTGTTCTGTTCTGCAGCCAGCTGATCCAGAATAGAGCTGCACGTCTCGTTTTCAACATTCCCAAGTTCTCCTACAATACCCCACTTCTCTGCTCCCTGCACTGGCTTCCTGTATCTGCAAACTTTAAAACCCTGAGGCTTTTAAAAATGACCCTGCACCCACTTACCTTTCAGCTCTAGTCACACCCCGCACCGCATCACGTTACCTCCGATCCTCCAGCATTGCTTGGCCGGGCCCAACATCACTCGTGCATCTAGACTCTTGTCTGTTCTGGTATCTAGGCCGTGTCACTTGTCATCTTTAAACAGTGACTAAAGACCTATCTGTTTTTTCAATATATGGGTTAATCCCCCGTACCCCCACAAATAAATGGATAAGAGTGTCTGCCAAATGCCTCAATGTACAGTAAATGTTCACCTGGAGGTGGTGTTGATTATGATGAAATCCCATGTCAAACTGATCCCTATGAAATGATGTAACAATTTCTATGTGAAAGATGGCTTCAGCACATGCACAAGCTGATTTTCTGTATCACCGAGGGTTATGCAGATTACCTGACTGTAGTTCATGCCTCTCAGGTAGAAGTGTCCTGAGATGGTGTTGCACCTGCCATCGCATGGCACACATTTCAGCCGAGAGTGTAATTCCTTTAAATCCCATTAAATCTCGCATTTAATTCTGTTCATTTAGTTCACACCTGAATCTTGTTATTGTCTTGCTTTGCATGCTGTTTATTTCCATGTTTTTAGTTGGTCTTTGTGTTGCATCTGTTGTGTTCACTTTATGTTATGGGTTAGCTTTAGCATCTCAGTTCACAATCTAGTTTTAATAAACTAGTGTTTTGTTTGGTTATGTTTAATAAAGGAACGCCTGCAGTGGCATCCACACATCCATGTAAATGTAACATGCAGTACAATGTAATATAAAAGAAAGACAGTGTTTGGATAGCAAGTTATTTACTTATTTACTTAGTTGCTTATTTAACTTAATTACTTAGCAACTCATAAAAAACACTCGATTCCGCACAAACTAATATCTAGTGATTTATACATTAAATATTATAAACCAATTGTGGGCACAAAGCAATGAAGCTAGAAGATACTAAATAAAGGTTTTAAATTTGTAATGTGGATGTAGGATGTAGTCTCTTCTGTAAAAAAAAAAAAAAAAACGCCCATGGTTTGAATGATTAAACTGACTGAGCACTTGTCTGCTATACTAACAGCTCACTCTCCATTATACACACTTTATGAATGTTAATATAGCACTTATCACATATTTCATGACCCATCTAATTACCAAGTACTAAGTATTTTGCTCATTTCAGCAGCAGCACCATTATTGGCGAGCACCAAACTGTAGAGAGATGGTACTGATGCTGCGCTAACTCTACCTGACAGTTCACTACTTTTCTACACTCTCTTTTGGCAGATAATCAAAAGTTCACATCAGAAGGATCTACTCAGGATACAAATAGCCACCTTTACACAGACCCAACTGCCTCTAATTCCCCATTGTTCTCCTGAAAATCACACCTTGACAGAAGAGAGATCTCTTACATTCAGGGGAAAGTTGAAAGACCACTTTTTTCTCTTACTCACTTCCTGCATGCTCATCATGAGTTTTTCTTTCTCTCTCTTACTTATCTAATGCCGTTTTTCCAAAGTTCCAGGGGAATGACAGGCTGATGCGCAGCAAATTACTGCCCAGCATTTGAAACACCATCGCTTTTGCGTGACCGGAGAGTTCCGGAAAGCTGCTGGCAGGACCCAATTTCACCAAAGACAGACAGAGAGAGAGAGAGAGAGAGAGAGAGAGAGAGAGAGAGAGAGAGAGAATAAAAGAAAGAATGAGACTGCTTAAACACAGAAAAACATTAGTCAGCATTCAGAACCAGTTAAAACAATGCATACTTCTATAGACCTGCTCTTTTTCCTCTCCAATAAATCATCCTATACACGTCTAGTATTATAGTGTATTGTATTAAACCCTTTGATTTGTCTTGGAATCCTAAAGTGTTTTTAGTCACGTCTAAGGAATCACATCAATTCCATGTCATGTTGTGAACTGAAATTACCTTAGACGTGCAGAAAAGACTGGAACAACTTAAAGTACAGCAAATTGAATTAAATAATACTTAGTATTTGGTTGCTTATCTCTTGCTTCTTCTGACCTCACCAAACTGTTGTTTGATTTCCTTTGCCAGACCTGTGCCATGCCTTCTTTTAGTTGTGGTTTGATTGGACCTGGTTGTGAGTTTCACCCCGCCCCTGTGTGTTTTTTTCTTTACAGCTCTCGCAATCTTTCTGTCACTAACTGCTGCTGTTACTTGCCCGACCTGTTTGATGGCTGTTGGCATGTTTTTTTTTTCTTTTTTCTTCTTCTTCAAAATTTTATAAAATGTTGTAGTGGCTGTGCGCAATGTGGAAAGTCCTTCTTTTCTCAGCATCAAAATGGTTTTCTTTTCTTATTTGCACTTCATTATTTGCAGATGTTGGGCAAACACCTGTAAAGTATGTGGTTGTGTGTGTAGGCCAGAAAGATGTCAGCATACCAACATTGTTTAAGTGTCATTGTAGCAACGTCAGTCTCTGGACAATAATTCAAAGCTAATACTATTCATGAAAAAAAAAATACTGACATCCAACAGCTTCATATTTTCCCCCCCTTCAACTCCATTATCAGTGGATCCTACTTCCCTTTGAGACACGTGTGGGGGTTAAAGGCCTTGCCCAATGGCAACCTGGCAGTGGTTGGACTCAAAATGGAAAAGTTTTGCTGATCAGCAACCCATAGCCTCAACCTCCTGACCCACTGACACCACTGTAACTTTCATGGTTTTACCAGTTTCTTTTAGCCAGATTAAGGACTTAAGATTGATCTCTCAGTCAGCAGTTATTTTATGAGAAATCTTAATTTTTAGAATGGTTTGCCACATGGACGACCTTTGCGGCATACAAAGTATATACAGTACTGTATGCTTGCGATTCTCTAAGACCCAGATGTCAATAAACTAAAAGCCTTAAGCAGGACCCACAGACGTAAACAAAAATCCATGAGAATGATGTAGAGTGGACGGTGAAAAAAATGGAATGTCAGTATATCTTGTATCTTTTCTGCTAGCTTTGATTTATCTTCCACTGACTAACGTTACCAAAACGACACTTAAGCAACGCTAGGATCCTGACATTGTTCTGACTTACACACAAAAACATATCAATGGTTACCTAACTTTGCTAAATAACTTTGCTACAACATCAAAATGGTTAGATATTCAAAATACATTAAATGAAATGTGCAATGTTCTATGATGATTAACACATCAAGATGTAAATATGTGGAAATTTGGATCAGTAGTATTATTTTCATCTGAATCATTTGTATTCTCAAACTAAAATGCCCAAAATAAAACAGATTGGCCAGGCCATTCCAACACTTTCAGAGAGAACTTTATATATTACTTGTATTCGACCAGGAAAGAAAATGGTATTCATACATCCTTAGTAACAAAGACTTACACTTCAAGGACAATTATTTAATTTAATTTAAAAACAGCCTTCAATGGCGCAATGTGATTCTCCCTGAAGGCAGAAATATGACTGGAAAGGTAAAAGAATTATGTTTTCATTTTAATCACGTTCATACCAGCCCTGAGATTTGGGAATTATTGACAAGGAAAAGCTGTTGTTTTCTCACTGAGCCGGATTATTTTTCTTCGTGCCACTTGGTGAGTCATTACTGCAACCTCGTTCGGGCTTGATGAGCCTGTGCCTAAAGCCTCTGTTTCTAGGACACAGTGAATAACACCATCTGCATGTTTAGCTTATTAATCTCATGTAAATACTTAATTGAAAGTGAATGAGTTCTCATACTTACTAAACAAAACAGGTGGACCTGTAATGAAAGCATTTCTTTTTTAGTGTGTGTTTGTGGACATGTGCTTATGTAATCGAGTATGACTGCTTGTGTATTACATCCTCTCTGTCTGTCTTTCTGGCCGACTGTCTCTGTCTCTCAGAGTGTCTGTGTGTGATGAGGACAAGCTGACGCATAACGAGTTCATCGGCGAGTCGCGTGTGGCTCTGCGCCGGGTCAAGCCTGATCAACCCAAGCACTTCAACGTCTGCCTGGAACACCCACCTCCTGTGAGTGTGTGTAGTGTGTGTAGGTGTGCAATACCCAGGGGTTGCAACGCATGAATTATTCACCCATTTACCATCTGATAAATGGTGTAGACAGAGAGATTAAAAAACATTGTACACAAACCACACTTTCCTGTCGCTGGTAAATTTCACCTATTATTAACAGTGTTAGTTTTTTGGATTGAAATACACTATTAAAAACAACAAAGGTTCTGTAAAAATAGGTTTTCCTTTAAGAAAACATTAAACATAAAAAGCATCCAGAAACTTTTTGGCCTTTCATTTATAGCAGATTTAATTTGCCCTCTCTTTTGTAATGAGATTTTTTGTTTTTAAAGAGAGCGGAATAGATTACCATGCAAAGAAGTCTTCATGAACCTTTGAGGAATTCTAAGATTGTTGAACTGTTCCACATTCAGAACATTGAGCCTGAAGTACTATTAACTGTTCAGCAAACCCCAAGAGTGTGGAACAGCTGGCCATTGAAAGAATCCTTAAGGACTGCCTTTTTTTTAAGAGTCTAAACCAATTAACTATCACAAGAACTCTTGAGAAACCCTTGAGGATTTTTTTCCTCAAGCGTAAGCCTGTTGCCGTAAAGTAATAACATAATCTCTGTTTCTCAGCTGGCATCTCCTACTGCCATGACCACAGCACTCCGAGGGATCTCCTGTTATCTACGGGAGGTAAATATCCATTATGTTTCACTTCTTCTGGTTTTGCTTCCCAGTAGCAATCCACTGAGGGTAGATGTTTTCCTGCCACATAATTATGCATCATGTGCTACAAATTGGTATTAAAAGAGTCTTAATGTCTTAAATAATGATTTGAAGGTTTACCACAAAATTATCTCTCAGCTCAGTGTTCTTCTATCAGATGTGAAACCAAGAGAACATGTGCTTCCCAAAATATCTTGCCAATGGAAGACTATAAATACACACATCTGTATGTAAAGTGCTGCCTGTAGTCATGAGTGACTCACATTTCATTTGTCTCCTTCTCCCACTCTCTTCATGCGTCCTCGCTCTTCTGTGTTCCCCGCCATCTGCCTGCCATCCGTCTTTGTCTGCTCTGACCCTGTGACAGCCTGTTGCTAATAAGCTACATAACCAGCTTGTTCGATCATGACATGGGCTTGGATTTGCAAATAAACAATGTGTTTCGTAACATTGTGGTACTGATGTATTAGGGTGGGTAGAATAGAAGCTGTTTCTCAGAAAAGCTCAAACCAAACAACTGAATGAAAACTTTGATTAGGCATTCTTGCAAATGAAACGATATTTACAGTGAAACCTTGGATTGCGAGTAACGCAGTTTGTGAGTGTTCTGCAAGATTTTCAATAAAATTTGACTTGGAAAACCAAAGTCTTGCTTTACGAGTACCGAGTATCATGTATCACGCATGCGCTTCTTGTTTTGACGCCGAGCGTCACGTGATCACAACTGAGCCAACGGTTGTTCTCACTCTTGTGCTGCGGAATTGTGGGTAATCGTCTCCTCTGCTGGGTCTTGTCTCTTACTGGTACACACACAGACCCCTGCTACTTTCATCTTCACAGACACACACACACACCCTTTCTCTCTGCTCTACACAGAAACAGTGCTCTGTCGCGATTCTTTTCAAAGGTAAAGTGTTAATTTGTTTTATTTTTACTTTATAGCAGTGATTCCGTCAGTGTGTCGCTCAATCGAGTGTCATTAGAGAGATTTCTTGCTTATTTTACCGATAAAACAGTGTTTCCGTTGTGTGCACGCGTGTGTGTGTGAAAAGAGTGGAGGAAGGGTAACTGTGTAAGACGAGAAGGGGAAGGGCTCCTTATTCTAGCTTCACAAAGACACACAGCGCCTGCATACATAAACGGAAACACTTATCTGTCGAGATTTATTTTTTACTTTTTTTTAAAAGATAAAGTTCAATTCAATTCAATTCAATTTTATTTATATAGCGCTTTTAACAATGGTCATGGTCTCAAAGCAGCTTCACAAAAATGAATTCTTTTTTTTTTTAAAGAAGGTTTTTGGAAGTGTGTATGTGTGAGGAAAATGTGTCTAGATAATAATGAGATGAATTAATGATAAATGAAATGTCTCTGATGAGCAAGCCAAGGGTGACGGCGACGGTGGCAAGGAAAAACTCCCTGAGATGGCAATAGGA
>JAQQZT010000006.1:1410709-1428679 GCA_030068275.1 Clarias platycephalus
TCTAGAGAAGCTAGGGAGATGTTCCCTCAGCAGCCTCTCTAGAGAAGCTAGGGAGATGTTCCCTCAGCAGCCTCTCTTGAAGTTGATGTTTAAAGATACGACCTGTTAAATGCCTTTGGTTGTCGTTATGGACAGGCCCGGGACGACGATCGCAGCGATCGGTGGAGTCATCCTCTTCATCATCCTGCTGGGTCTGCTCATCTTCTATCTGTGCCGGCAAAAGAAGCTGAAGAAGAAGGAGACGATAAGGAGACGCCTGCAGGAGCATGAGGTCTGAGATGCAGGGAGCTTTTTCTAAGTTATGAATTAGCTGACTAGCATGCTGTTGTTAATAAATTTTGTGAAATCTCAACATTTGCCTCAGACATGTTGCGTTTCTCCAAATCACACTCCAAGTCACAGGGGTTTAGATCAAGAAGCAAGACTTCAGAGCAATACAAATGTTTGAGCAGTTAACAAGAACAGGAAGTAAGGACCATATAAGGAATAGAAGGTCAGACAGGTTGTACAGGTTTGTGGAATGTAGGAGGTTTGTGAGAAAGCCGAGACCCGTCATGGCAAATCGACGCCTCCACCTTCCTGCTAGATTTATTAAAATAATCATTTCAGGCTACGTATCACGATTCTTTCGTATGGCAATTCACTTATCACAACTCCAAAATAATTTTCTATATTTATTTTTTTATTTATACGTGTTTACATTTGGTGGGAAAATGTTGCTGTATCTCTATAAGCCTACCTGGTGCCTTCTAAAATGTTCACACTTGGGCAGGCAGCACAGCATCCTGTGGGGATTGTTTGCGTTTAAAATTTCTTTCGAATTTGAACTAAAGTTTGTATCTAAAAGAAAAAAATAATATTCAAATAATCGCCATATTTATAAGATTATTTTAATTATGGAATCACGATGCAGATGGAATCGGCTCAATGTATTGTGATAATATCATAATATCACATTAATCACGGCTCTACAGCCAATCAGGGGCGTCTGTGAGCTCACGCAAGCGGAAGGAGCGGATAGCGCTGTCCTCCGAGTGTGTTACACCGCCCCCAACGGTGCGTGAGCGAGCAGTTCGGTCGGCTGGCGTCACGTGGTTCGGACAAAACACGTGATAGTCTTCGGCCCTCCCGACTTAGTGGTAGTAGTAGCCTTAAGGTGGGAGCCCCCTAGTGACGGGGAGGAATTGGACACGACTAAATTAGGGAGAAAATCTGGGGAAAAAATCCACCAAAAAAAAAAAAAAGATAAGCCTTGCACTACGGGGTATTGCACTTTAATAATATCACTTCTGTTTTTTATATTGTCTGCTGTAGCTGGTTGAGCCGCTGACGCCGAGCGGAGTACAACCAAATCAAGCTCAGATGCGCATCCTGAAGGAAACGGAGCTGAAGAAGTTACGAGTCCTTGGATCCGGGGCATTCGGCACTGTCTACAAGGTGAATCAAAATGCTAAGAATGGAGTCCAACAGGTTGCTATTAGCAGTAGGCGGTTTTATTGTATTCCAGGTGACTTCAATTCAAAATGGCTGATTTTAATGCTAGCATATTAGCGGTTCTACCACTCCTATTGATTGTAAGGCATCCGTATCTGCACAATCCTTAGTAGAGTCATTCCTTTTTTGGGGTGAACGTTTACACATATCCGAATTAAACATGGTTCTTTGCTGAAGTTGAATTTTTAGTGCATTTAGTTAGCTAATGTTAGCTAAAAACATTTTAGCAATGTTAGCATTTTTTTTTTTGTCGGTCAATATCGTGCGCAAGCTTTTAAAGCAGTGATGTATATTCTGTTGTCTGCACCCACAGGGTATCTGGACTCCTGATGAAGAGACCATGAAGATCCCAGTGGCCATTAAAGTGTTGCGTGAGAACACTTCACCTAAAGCCAACAAGGAAATTCTGGACGTGAGTTCACTTGCAGAACAACAAACTGCAACTCCAAACACAAAGCTTCGTAGATTTTTTTCACTGTATTCGTACCTGACTGTTACCATGGTTACATCTTCGAGGACATCCTTGTACCCTTTTCTTGCCGCTTTAAATCAAAAGTTTTAGCTTTTTGTGTTCCTCCAGATTATTTAGGTTTCTTGTTTTTGGGTCTAGTGTACGCTGCTGTTTATCATTGTCACCGCTGCTTTCCAAAATGAGCACATAGTATAGAATCGTACAGTATAATGTATGATGTAAACATGGTCTTACTAAAACCTGAACAAATGCTGACTCTAGTTCCAGTTGAATGGTATGAAAAGTTCATATCAACTGTTAATGTGTGTGTGTTGGTGTGTAGGAGGCATATGTGATGGCAGGTGTGGTCAGTCCATACGTGTGCCGCTTGTTGGGGATCTGTTTGACCTCCACGGTGCAGCTGGTCACTCAGCTCATGCCGTACGGCTGCCTGCTTGATTACGTGCGGGAGAACAAGGACTGCATTGGATCCCATTATCTCCTCAACTGGTGTGTGCAGATCGCCAAGGTGAGTTCCCTCCACGACTATATGTAAAGTTCACACACTCAAAATCTGCTTGTTATGGAAGGTGAATTAACATCTTCGGACCAGTGAGATTCCTGAGCTCATCAGCTGTGTGGTGGAATGTAGAGTTATATACAGCGCACGTAACTAATGCTGGGGTCATAAGTGAACAGTACTGAAGAGTTTGACGAGTGAGTGTGTTTGTGCATGTGTGTGTGTGTGTGAACATCTACAGGGAATGAGCTACCTGGAGGATGCCCGGCTGGTCCACAGAGATCTGGCAGCCCGGAACGTTCTGGTGAGGAATCCCAATCATGTGAAGATCACAGATTTTGGCCTGGCTCGCCTCCTGGACATAGACGAGACAGAGTACCATGCAGATGGTGGAAAGGTGTGTGTGTGTGTGTGTGTGTGTGTGTGTGTGTGTGTGTGTGTGTGTAGTTTTGATGATTTTGTTAAACAGATTTGTAGCCATTTTGCTAACTGTGTCCTCGTGTCCTGCAGGTGCCCATCAAGTGGATGGCTTTGGAGTCGATTCTTCACAGGAAGTTTACTCACCAGAGCGACGTGTGGAGTTACGGTCCGTATCGATTCAGTATCTAATCTAAGTCATTTCTTTTCATGCTTGCATCCATACTAAAACTTTCCCTCCTGCGTTTGTACTTCAGGAGTCACCGTGTGGGAGTTGATGACCTTTGGCATGAAGCCGTACGATCTCATCCCAGCACGGGATATTCCGGAGCTGCTGGAGCGAGGAGAGCGCCTTCCTCAGCCTTTCATTTGCACCATGGACGTCTACATGATCATGGTCAAATGTGAGTCTGAAGTGTAAAGAAATAAAAGCTCACGGGGTATATTTTTAGCCCAGTTGTGGTTCGGGATGCTCGCCTGCTTTTAAAGCTGTTTTAAACAGTCAGTTATCTCTGATCCGATCGGCAGGCTGGATGATTGATCCTGAGTGTCGACCCAGATTCAAGGAGCTGGTGAATAACTTTAGCACCATGGCGCAAGATCCTCCGCGCTACGTTGTCATTCCGGTTCGTACTTTACTTTCACCATACAGGATTATTACACAGATTGGAAGCATAGTATTTAAATGTTTTTTTTTTTTTTTTGCAGAATGATGAGCAAATGAATCAGTCGAGTCTGGTGGACAGTAAGTTTTTCCGCACATTGCTGGAGGAAGAAGGAGGGAACGTGAAGGAACTCCTGGATGCAGAGGAGTATTTGGTGCCACAACCCGGATTCTTCGATAACCAGGCTAATGGACTGGCCAGGCGCCAATCACACAGGGTCAGATCTGTTTCTGTTTAAATCATGAACTGTCAGTGGGCTGTCAATCAAGTGTGTACTTGGACAGTTCTCAGCTCAGTGTTTTTGATATTACTGTCATTATTATTATTTCCTATTTGATCATACATGCATTAAATGGCTTTCTGTGACCTTCTCAACCAATCAGAGCACAGATCTGGTACTAGAGACGGACGGCCTGCCGACTGGACGGAGCATGCATTCATCTGTCAGCACGTTAGGGCGGAGTCTGTACCCGACCCTTCCTGTCGGAGCCACGGCCAACGGAAACTGGGGAGGCTCTCAGTACCGCTCGCTGGTCCGGAGCCAGTCTCACTGCTCCGCTGGCGGCCAGTCAGACTCTGTGTTTCTGGACGGGGGCAGGGACGAGCCTCCCTCCAGTCCTGGGCGATACATTAAAGACCCCACCTTCCCTGCGTGCATGGATGGAGACGTTGAAGTGGACGGGTTCATAAGTTACCCTTCACACTCATTGCCACGCAAGACACACAAACAACCAGGTGAGTCTTGATACAAAACTACTGGTGCAACACCAGCACTACATGTTCCAGGTTCACATCTTTTATTGATTTGTTCCCTTCCCTCTTCTCTTTCCAGAGTACGTGAATCAGGACGTCCAATCAGAGCGGGCGAATACGCTGCCGCGTAAATCCACCGAGAGGCGTTTACACAACGGTCTCAGCGCTGGACGCAGCGTGGAGAACCCTGAGTACCTAGTGCCCACGTCTCCCGCTTTTGACAATCCATATTACTTGGATCTTGTGGCTAAAATGCCGGGCGGATCTACAGCAGGTGGAGCCATGCCACCTCCCAGGCACGTGAACGGCTATGTAAGGCCTACAGCCGAAAACCCGGAGTACCTGGGATTGGCAGAAACCTGGAGTGGACAGAGAGATCTCACCTGAGGAGTGGTGGGGCGGAAGGGGGCGGGGGCACAATGAGGGGCTGAGCGAGACTTTGAGTGAGTGAGTCACTGTGTGTGTGTGTGTGTGTGTTCTAGGGCTGTCAGATTACTTCATAACCTGCAGCTTGATTTGAATTATTTATAATCTTAAGCATTTGAATGTATTTGAATACTGAGGTATGCACAATGTTATTGAGTGACAGGCCGAGCAAATTTGTCACGGTTTATAATTAGATGTCAAAAGGAGATGTAGAGTTACGCACAGCGTTGTGGACACTACGTCGTGCCCTATATGCCCAATTTGAGATTCAGCCACAGAAAAAAAACTAAATGTGATCGTTCAAAAAGGATTGTGATTCAGTCAAAACAGTTTCAGTAACGCTTGGACCTGGTGTCGTTAATTTGGAGTATTTTTTTGGCAAAGTGAAATTAGTTCTGACAGCCCTAATGCATCTTGAACATTAAATGACATAAAGGAACGAATGGATGGATGAACGGATGGATGGATGAGTGTGTGTGTGGTGACCTACAGGAAACTCTCAGATTTCCTTTTAAAATCCAATGTAGCATCTGGTATGTGGACAACCTGGACAGTTTTTGTGTCATTTTACCCGTCGCCGAAAGACAATTCAGTCGGTGGACTCGTTGAACTCTGAATCAGTGCGCGATGGGTGAACCGATCACGGTACGAGCCAACAGAGACGGATGTAATTATCGGAAAAACCATATACAGTATGAGCCGATGCTAATGAAGCACATGAGAATGTACAAGCCAAATGACACTGGATCTGGAAATCTACGACTGTTTAGGAGTTCATGTTGATTTTTTTTTTATTTCTTTTTCTTTTTTCTCACCTCAGTTCCCTCTCTGTTCCTGCCACACTTCTTTGTTTTTTGTCGGTCTTCCGTATAATAATAATGGCAGCTCAAATCCGGTGTCATTAGCGCTGCCGTTTCCGGGCGGATCTCTGACGTCTGGATCGAGCAGCTTTTTTACAGCTGTGTGTTAACGTGAGACTCTGAGAGCGACGGAGGAGGACGAGAGGTGACACGTCGTCAGTGTAGAACAATCTCCGTACTGCAGGTGAATTGCAGTTCTGAAGCTGAGGATGTCACGTGGTTCCCAGTAAGACCATTAGTGCATATGTATTTTATATATATGGTTTATTTTCAGTCACGCTGCAGATTATTAGTACGATTAGCACAATTATTGCATGTTTTTTTTTTTTAAGAGATTAAAACCACAGTTTGGAAATAAACTAGCAGCACAAGCATGTTTTAGGACAAATTTCATAAATCTTGGTTTTGAGGGTTTTTTTCCCCATAAAATTTCAGACCTTCACTTTTCAAATTCAGCTTTCAGTTTAGAAGAATGAAAAATCAGTGTGTGGCAACTACAACAAAATGACACAGCATCATGTCCTTTCTCAATTCATCACGTGACAATTTTAAAATTTGGGAAAAATGGGAGCAAAACAAAACCGAAGTTCATTCATACTCACTTCAAGAGGATGCAGTTTAACTGAAATAAATCATGTCTACACAGGGTTCAAGTACCTTTCACCAGCAACGTGCATCACTATTAAAATCTCTATGAAATAATGAGAGCATAAAATATTGGCCCTTACTTTTTTTTCATTCCCTAAATTCGAAACACTCGTGCGTTCTTTCGATCTCGATCCTCAGCTTTATAATCTTATATCAGGTTCTGGATTTTGCACGGTTTAACGCGTAGTTGTGCAACGTAACCGGCAGTAAGATTAGAAAACGTAATGGGGTAGAAATATGGTTTAGGTTATATCACAATACTTGAAAATGTCTGATTGTTTTAGATGAGGAGTTTTAAACAAAAACGTTTGGTGATAGATTTATTAAAACAATATTTTGGAAAAAATAAAAAACATTTTCGCTAGATTTTTTTTTTTGTATAGAATTTTTCTCCATTGTTGAACAGCAGATGAACTTTATTGAAGCACTGGAAATGAAAAAAAATGGTGAACCGTGTGACTCTACGGTGGCAGCGTGAAGAGCTGTAGCTGTAGATTGCAGCAGAAAGAGCCAGTAGTGAATGTTAAGTTCTTGACTAAAACAAAGGACGGCTTGTGTTCCAGACCGGAGGGTGGGACGGGGGTGGTCTTCTGCAAACCCAGCAGTGTTAAACACACTGTTTTAGCTCAAATGTCTCTTACATATATGCAGCAATATTAAAATTCTATCTGGGGACTGTCCACATTGTGCAGTGTGAAATTCGGTCGTGTTAATCCATCGTAACAGAAAAGAAAAGGCTATGCTAAAAATCCTGGGAAGAAGACGAGCCATGTATTTTTACAGTTGTATAATTAAGCTGTACGACATGTGGAGAAGGAAGTTGAGTGAAACTAAAGAGGGGGAAAGAAAGAAAAAAAAATCGATACGGAGCACATTGAAGGAGTTGTAAAATGAATTTATGTATCCTTGTGATTTTAACAAACGTGTCTTTTTATACATGTTAATGTTTTAAGACTTCCATTTTTACTGTATTTTACTGTACTTTTCGATCGTTTTGCACTCTGACGTCTGAAAACTGCCAACTTTTGAGAGCGAGCACATTTGTGCCCGTGTGTGTGTGTGTATCATTTTGTAAGCAGCATTTGTAACAACCGTATCAGGTTGTGTGTTTATTGTATCACAGATTCAGGCTATGGTGTGTTTTATTTTAGAGTTAAGGGAAAAAAATGTGATTTTTTTTTTGTAAAAAAACTAATCAAGATGTATGATATGGGTGAAAAAAAGAAAATATATTTGTATATTATGCATGACCTGATTTTTTATTTATTTATTTATTTATTTTATTTATTCATCCATTTTTTTAAAGACCATAAATATTTATTTTTATTAATAAAAATACAGGAATGAAGAAATACTAAAAAAAAAAAAAAAATGAAAAAGAATGATAAAAGAAAGAAAAGAATACCACAATAGAAAAAGAAAGAAATCCAAAAGAAAAACAGGACCAGTAAAAACAAAACAAAAGACAATATTACACTGTAAAGTGACATGATTTAGTTAATTTAGCAAAATTAAGAAAAGAGAATTAGAGGTAATAATAGATAATAATTAGAGAAAGAAAGGAAATGATGAGATGAGAAATAGGGAAAAGAATGGAATAAAGAAAGACAAACCTACAAAAAGATTAACTTGGTAGTACAGCACGTTAATAAACTAGCTAAGCCTAGTAATTTCGTTATCATAAATAAGCGATAGCTGCTGTATAATAATCTCACGTCTAACAAACATTAAACCGTAACAGTTTAGCAGTCTGCCCTTATTCACAGATACACACTCCCAGCTCTCAGCACTCCCGTCCTCATGACTTTATTTCAAGCCTAGACTAATTTCCTTTTGTTCCTGGATGGTTCAGGTTCCCAATTATTGATGATTCCAGGTTATCAATGGTTCCATTGCTTATCAACGTCAAGAAAAACCCTGAATTCTTGTATAATCTCGGCTGGAGTTAAGACCAGATGAGGCAAATTTTCTTCCTAGTTAATGATTAATGTCCAAGACAGGCTCGGATACGTGTTTATGGGTTTCAGTCAGGCCTACCGAGGAATCTAAATTACCCGGTAGTGAGGAGTACCTCAGAGACGCCTGGAGCTGTGTCGTATCCCGGACGCCGGGCGCTTCCTGGAGGATGGAGGTCACAACAGGTGGTGTTTTTGAGTCAATGTGCCTGGTGCATTCTTCGTGTTTTTCTCTCACCATCGCATGGATCTTGCTTAGCTGGGAATCCAAAGGTTTAGGTGTGAACCCTGAATCAGGCCTGGTTGAGTTCTGAAGGGGAACAAGATGGGATTAAAGTTTAGCGTCCTATTACAAGAGGAAAAAAATGGCGTCTTCCGCTAACACTTTGTATAGTCACATCAGCTGTGAATTGTGAATTTCGCTAGCATCCATTTGGAAGTGATAAGACTGCCTTGAAACTGAAGAGTCTTTCAGAATTGAAGTGATAAAAAGTATTCACTTGATAATAGTGGTCACTTGTTCCTGAGATTCCGGTTCCTGTGTTACATCCCTAGACGTATTTAGATTTCCTAGGTTTCCTGTGCATTTAGGAACCGGCAAATAGGATCCTCATCATGTTATAACAATACAAGGTTTGTCTGGAAATTATCCAGCCAGGTATTATGGAAAATAGACATTAATTGAAGAAGATAAAAGACACAAGGAAATCCTGCAGAATCCTTTGTTGGATCAGCTGCCTTACTGTATTTTCCTGAATTTCAGAGATGATGTGGAATTTCTTCTCTTTCAGTGGTGATTTTAGTTTGGGGAAAAACAAGAAGTTGCAGGCCACCAAATCTAGGCTGAAGGGGGGCTGAGTCACCTGCATGACCTAATGTTCCGCCAAAAAGCTCGAAACGTGTACGTGATGTGAAATATCTCTACTATACTCGCTCACTCACTTAAAGTACACGTTCTCACTCAACAGCATCTACCAGCCCACTGACTGGTACAGTGAAGTCATCGTAGTTCATGTACATATGTGCTCTATCCTTGGCTGTCAGGTTATATCGATGTCGAGCAAACTGACAATATTACCACTGGCTGGACTTTTTCCGGACAGACCTTGCATATAACATTTGCCAAAGAGGTGGCAAAAAGGTCAGTCAAGCTCAACTAAAATATATATGTATGAATGAATAGCCCTAAAGAGGGCAATGCCTTATGGTTGCCACAGTCGACAGTGGAAACGTTTAAATGAGAAGCGCGTAGTCACAAACCCCGTAAAATGAACTGTATACAAAGTGAGACAAATGAACTTTTTTTCCAAGGCGATCTTTACCTGGATCACTGTAGTTGTGCTCTCCAGATGAATAGGGTACAGGTTGTAGAGTACTGGTCCACTGTTTCCATACAGGATTGAGGGCTCTGGGCAGTTGATCCCAGGTGATACAGTGCTGTATGCTGGGGGTACCAGGGTAATCTGCCTCTGAAGGAGCTGAAGAATCATGGTAATGTCTGTAGTCATTCTTGCCTCCAGTCTAGAAGATAAGATATGAAATTGATGCCTTTAGTCAAACTTTCTTCTACCAAGACATTTAGAATATTTCCCCAACTCCGAATACACATGATTCACACCTGAAGCCATTTATGATTTGGGGCAGGTTTGTTGAAAGCAAGGAAACAAGACCCCCATTTCAAATCAAGAAAAATCTTGAAAGTATTAGGCTGTAGCTGGGAATCTCTTTGGGAATAACCATATTAATAATAATAATAATTAACCCGATAACCCAACAACTAACCCTCAATAACCCAAAGAGAAGGTTGCAAGAAAATAATGTAACACCTAAACAGATCTGGCACAATCTGTTAGGAACAAATGAGCTAAAAATTAAACCATGACAATGACATAAAGACAGTATGGAGACAATACACCGCCTGGCCACAGGATGAGTTCTGAACATCAATATGGGTCAAACTTAACCTAGACAGTAAATGTTCTTTCACTTTGCAGCAGCTGAAGGATTCATAAGTATTGTATTGTATTGGCAAAGTCAAATCTTCTCTGAGATTAAACCATGAATATGAGAGAACTCAGAATTTCAGCTTTTCTTTCCTAACATGTACATCTGTAAGTGTTGAACAATGACCAACTTTGGTGGCAGATACATTTTCTTTGGGTGAGCAAAACTATTGGAACGGGTACTTTAGGACACTTAACCTAAATGTCTCTTGCATTCTTCTCTTACTATGCTTTTTCATGCTTTTCCTGTGGCTTCTTTCAGTTTCTGTTCAGAGGGCGGAATACCACACCCATTTCGGTCACTTGGTCTGTGAATTTGCCAGTCTAAACCTTTTACTTTCCTCCCTAATGAAGTCTGTTGTGTTGAGAGTGTACAGTGGGTCTTGCTCAATTACAAGCAGTGTTCAAATCAAAGGACTTGTGATTGTACCGATTTTTACTTTTGGCAGTACCGATTTGACTTGAATGCTCCTCATAAAACGGATGCATTTCTCTGTAAATTTTCAAATAGTATGTTTTAGTAGTGTTAGTGAACCAATTTCGTAAGCCCAAGCCATGATATCACCTCCACTGTGCTTAAACCATGAGCTTGCATGTTCTGGATCATAACCAGATTCTTTTTTTTTCCGCAATTTGTGTCTTTCACTTTTTGTGGCTCATCTTGGTATTTCATTGTGAATTCCAGTTATCGTCTTTTGATTTTTACTGCTAATGAGTGACTTGCTTCTTGCAGTATGACCTATATATTCCTGTTCTCAAAGTCTTCTTCAAATGATGGATTAAGAGACCATCACCCCTGCCCTGTGAAGGTTGCTATGCCTAATTTTTATTTATCCTTTATTTTACCAGGAATGTCCCATTGAGATACATTATCTCTTCTTCCAGGGAGTCCTGGCCAAGGCTAATGCTTGTGCAGGTGCTCTGACAGACTTTTCCTCTATTCTCAGCTTGCTTCCCCTTACCCCCGTTTGACAGCTCTCTGGTCTAACAGTTGATTTAACAGGGTACCCCTGGGTAACACCTGTCAGTCAAGTTGGCCTCACCGTTCCAATACTTTCAAAGGGGAAAGTAGATCATCGTCAGGGGCAGATAGTGAAATGTTAATCTAAACTGACCAGATTGGCAGCCTGTCCAGGGTGTACCCCGCCTCATGCCCTAAGTCTCCTGGGATAGGCTCCAGGCCCCCTGCGACCCTGTATACAGGATAAAGTGGTATAGACGATGAGTGAATGAGTGAGAATCTAAAGTGACCTAAAACGGAGTAATAGTCGAAAACTAAAACATTTACAACATACTAAAACGACTTTTGATAAGATATGGACTGGACTGCTTGTTTGCATTATGTTTAACTTTTTGTTTAAACATGCAAATAAATGGGCCAGGAATATATATTTTTTTAAATGGCCTACCTGTTAAGCTGACTTTGCAGTAACTCGAGTCTTGAATGAAGCTCCTCTTCTGCAAATGAAGGTAGATGACATGAGGCTTGGACAGAAGATCTGTAAGAACAGCTTGCATACTGAGTGGACCAACAATCTGGCCAGTAATGGTACAATCCAGAAAGATGAGCTCCTACAGGAGGATAGGCAGGACAGAGGATAGAATTTGACTGATCCCCAAAAAAAAAAACCTTGACATTTGTGGACTTTCTATGAACCAAGACTATAATTGTGGTGAGGGCTCATTTAGTCAATGCAAACCGTCCAGTGTATTGCTACCATAGTGTGCGTGGAGATTGAAGTAGCTACCTCTGTCCATGCAAAGTCTTTTGCCCATCTCAGATTTGTTGCTGGGTGGAATCAGCCGTAGGGCTGATGCAGGGTAACCTTGGGGGTCTCCATCAGGGGTGTATACCTGGCTTTGTGAAAGAGACAGTTTGTTGATGTTCTCACTAGACTGAGTTCTGGAGGAGCTGCAGCTACACAGTTCATCCCAGCGAGTGTGAGGACCAGCAAAGCAGTGACTACCCAGGCGGGTACATGTTTGAACTGAATAGGAATCATCTTGATCCATTCCATCTGTCCAGGATGTGGAAAAGGCAAAAGTAGTTAAAAAGTTAAGCTAGTTATTTATTTATTTTTTTTCTTATTGTGGCCTGCTTGCTCATACCTGGCTTGTTGCGTCTCTCCACAGAGTTTTTGTGATGCCTTTGTTGGTTAATATTGTAATGGCAGCCGTTATCTTCACTGTGTAAGGTGTGAATGACCTGATCTACCTGTTTATACACAAAATGTATTTAGACTTTGAACCAAAAGCTTTGTATGTTCGACAAAGAGCATTAGTGCATGTGTACTTCTCTGAGGTTGAAGGTGATCTCCAGGTTCTTCCAGAAGCTTTCAGCAAAGGTTGGGTACATATCTAGGACGTCCAAGAGATCATCTCTCTGGATTTGATGGAGATCAGAATAGGTGAGAGTTCGCACATCAGCGTTGCAGTAGCCAGGTTCTGTGTACAAGTTAATGGGCTCGCCAAAGATATTGTTCTTGCCTGCACATAAATGCATTTAGAAAAAATATTATTTTTATATTATAATTAGAATTATTATTTGGATATGTCAAATAATAACTGATGATGAAAACCTCACTGTTCCTTAATGCATACTAATACTGCTTGTGGCCCTCTTAACTCCAGCCTGCTTTTATGATTCATAATCCTACTATCTGGCGTAACCCACAGGAAGGGTTGCCTTTTATGTCTGGTCCTCTGAATGTGGTCTCCTCACAGGTTTAATTTCTGGCTCAATGGGATCGGCACTAAGCATGCAGTCTTGTAGGTCACTGTAGTAAGGGCACTGAATGCTTGCTGCTAGTCCACCAGGGAACCATCTGGCTCAGTCTTTGAGGATTTAAACGTATGCCTAGATTTCTATAAAGCTGCTTTGTGCCAAGGTCTATACAGTAGTCAAAAGTGCTATACTGTAAATTTTCTCAACTTGTAAGTAAAGAAGGAAACCTAAACAGATTGTGTTACATACTGTAGATTAATACACTCACCCAATATAGCAAGCACTACTTCATTGCAGGACACCTGAATTGAGCCGTGGGAGATGAAGTACAAGGTATGGAGAATATCACCATGATGGTAGAGAGTGTCCCCTGGTGGGGAGTGAGTGGTCTTTAAGCACATGGCAAGGGCTCTCAGGCAGGCTTTACTGGCCCCTTTGAAGGCCTTGCAGTTTTGTAGCAGGTTGCGGTTCAAGTGCAGACAGATATCAGCCTGTAGGCATTCAGGAAAACCTTTCAAAACCTACAAGGTCAAAAGAATGTTTCATGCAAAAATATCAAGCAAGAGGTCTCCATCATATTTATCTGTTTTTCATTCATGTCAGTTTACAGATCGTTTGAGAATGTGGTGTTGAGGCGCATATTTCCCTTACTGCATTCATATCAATGCCATTGGTGTATGACCAAGCATGTTGGAAGTATTCCTCAAGCCTCTGCCTCAGGGCTGGTGGTATTTGGTGGAAACGAATGAACTCTTTGACCCTCAGCAACTGTGTGTGGTAACGGGTGGTTCCAGAATAAAGACGCTGAATGATTGCTGAAACGTTCCCAAATATGCTGGCATACATGAGGGCTGGAAGATTGGAAACAGGAAAACAGCATAAAGTAGCAACATTTTGTTCCTTAAATTAAGTTTAGCATCTGTTCAATACTTCTATTTAGCAAAAAACAATGACATGATATGTTATAACAGTACCAAATGGGTAATCACTGACCCCACCATTATGTCAACTAAAGTTGGTTTTGATCATATGTATACTAGAATAATAAATTTCTACCCACTCATTTATGTCACAGACCTCAAACTAGGTCGCAGCTTTCAAGATACAACGACTTGACACTAGGAAAGTACCCTCACATATAGTGTAAGTTTAAGTTTGAACCTGAAATTGTACCTTGAAGGCTACACTGAAAACTTTTAACATAGGAAAATTTAAAATCTTCACTTTAGTTTTCTAGGTACAGTACATCTTATCAGGATGGTACATTCATGGGTACATCTCTTGTGTCCTCAAGGCAAAAGATCTAGAGTGAATCTTGCAGGTGGAATTGGTGACATAAGAGAGAGTTGAATGTACAGTATGCAGAATGACTTACACCCAATGAGCATGACGCAGATGGAGAAGATCTTTTCAGAGTTGGTGTTGGGTGAGACATTCCCAAAACCCACACTGGTCAGGCTGCTGAAAGTGAAGTACAATGCAGTGACATACATGTCCTTTATGGAAGGTCCAGAGGTGGCATCGCTGTCGTTATAGTACTTCCCAAGTTGATCGGCCAGGTTATCCAACCATCCTGTTTTCATGTAGGGCCTCTCCACATGGCCAATGGCGTACCAAATACATGCCAGCCAATGGGCGATGAGCACAAACGTACACATGAGCAAGACTAGGACAGCCGCTCCATATTCGGAGTACCGATCTAACTTCCTGGCCACACGGACCAATCGGAGCAGTCGTGCAGTCTTCAGGAGACCAATCAGAGCGGTTGTTGTCTAAAATTTAACAAACTGTGTTAGAAGGGAAGGAGAGTTCAAGCTATGGATATTTTTATCAGTTAGCATTTTTCAAATAGTTTGCCGGATACGCTTTTCTATGACTTATATAATCCTGACTGGTTGGAAAGTCCTTAACTTTTATTAAATTATGTATACAGGGTTACCTTCCTTATATGAAATCTTAGTTTTCTTTTAAAAACTTTTTAGCCCAGGATAGAATCAGACCTAACACCACTTGACTTTCCACAAAAGGAGAAAATGATCACTGCATGGAGCAACATCAGTTTTGATACAGTACGTTTAATACTTTCATGTATTTGGTGCATACATAAGTGCTACAAAGTCAAAGGCTGTAAACTGATAATTTGCTTTAATTTGGTGTAAAATTGAATGGATTTTTGCCTATGGATCTAGTATTGTGGGCCACCCTGTATACAGTAACATATATGCAGCTGCTTCATCAAATAGTCTACTTCATGGTTGAATTAAGACCCAACAAAATTTCAAACTTCTAGCATGAAGCTTTAACGTATACTTTAAATATAATTTTTTAATAATTATTTTATCATTTCTTTGTAAGCAGGCCAAATTTTGGACCACGTCCAATATTCTTCCACTTCAAAGAAAGCAGATATGTTCTCACCTCGTCTGAGCCAGATTTAACGATGAGCAGGTCGAAAGGCAGAGCAGCCACCATGTCAATAACAAACCAGCCTTTAATGTAGTGAACAGCGATGCTTTTAGGATGCGTTACCACCTCATCGTCATGATTGACGTATGTGGTGCGAAAGCTGATCACGATGTCCACCATGAACAGAACGTCCACGATGGCGTCCACGACATTGAGCGGGTTGCAGGTGTAACCACAGACACGTCGCCGATTCTCTGCCAACTCGTTAAGCAGGAACGCGGCTGAGTATGGGGTGAAGACTGCAGTGTAGAGCACTAGCAGCAGGATGACCCAATCCCATACTGCCTTAAAGGGACTGTAGTGCAGCAAGATCCACTTATGGATATCTGCAGTCTGGAGCTGATACACAGGGAACACACTGGTGCCCAGAGACAGCGTCTGTATAAACAGAGGCAGATGCAGAAAGCTGTTACCTTGGCACGAGTATACAGTGCCATGTCAAAGTATTCATACCCCCTGAACTTTTCCACATTTTGTCACATTACAGCCACAAACGTAAACATATTTTGTTGGACGGCCATGTTAGTAAATAGAGATCCACAGTTTGGGTGGGAAAATCTGTTCACCGGACTATTATTCATGCTCTCCACAAATCTGACCTGTATAAGAAGACCCGTCTGTAGTTTGCAACAAGCCATCTTATGGCTTTCTTTCAATAATGGCTTTCTTTTCACCTCTCTTCCATAACGGCCAGATTTGTGGAATGCATGACTAAGGTAGGTTTGCAGTCGTGCCGTACGCTGTCCATTTTCAGAACATCGCTCTGTGAGATAAACTTGAGAGAGATAAACCCTGTCTGGTGTGTTCCTTGGGCTTCATGATGCTGTTTGTCCACTAATGTTCTCTAACAAACCCCCGAGGGCTTCACAGAACAGCTGCATTTATACTGAGATTAAATTACTCACAGGTGGACTCTAGTTACTAATTAGGTGACTTTTGAAGGTGATTAGTTCCACTTGATTTTAGTTAGGGGGATCAGAGTAAAGGGTGTGAAAACAAACACGCGCCATAGATTTTTATTTGCAATAAAAAAAAAAAATATTAAAACCTTTTATCATTTTCCTTCCACTTCACAATTATGTGCCATGAAAAGGAAAAGTTCAAGGGGTATGGAAACTTTTGCAAGGCACTATATATTGGCTAAAATTATATTTGTAAGATTGTAACACTTATCCATTTCTGACGTATCTGAAAGCTATTTGGTGTACTGGACGCCTTAAACTCCCAAAAATGAACTTTCTGTCCCAAAGAAATCTGAAGACTTTCTGCTTTTTTCCGTCATGACATGTTTTTTTTTTTTTTTGGTCTTAAGGAAAACTGGAATCTCTTCTATTTTTAGCAGATGTCTTATCCAAGACTGATTTAGAGAAATACTTTGGAGTTTCAATAATAAATAAATAAATAAATTAATAAATAAAAATCCCTGCTGGTTTACTAGGTTAGAGTCTACCATCTTCTACCTCTAGGTTTGCTGTGATGACTGAAAGTGATTCGGCGCACAAACTGCCACATACTGGACTATCCGCGCGCAGGGATGACTGGCTGAGAAGATGATGTGATATTTTTGCCCAAAAAGTTGTGGTTGAAGTACAGGATGAAAACGTTTAAATGCAAGGTTTGCACTTCATCACAGCGAAAGGAAAAAAGGACCTCAGCTGATATTATGGATTGATTTAATTGCAATCCCTCTCTGTCCTAATGATCTTTCCGCTGGTGAATGTTCAACACACTCCTGTCACACCATACAGGCAGAGATTGATTTCTTGATGGACATCAAGTGCACATTCAAGCATGAACATTTGAACAAACAATATGGATGTAACCAAAAAAATGAACAAATCATTTAAAGTAGCGACTAGAGAAATCATACAAATAGCGACTATTTCTATTGCACTGGGACTGGGATCCTGTATCTCTCACTTGTGGCAAGACATTAAATGGCAGTTGGCCTCAGGATGCCGTGTGTCATCCAGGGTTCTTGTTGTGCACATCACAGAGGACCTTATCTGGATTTTTAACCACCCGCTTAGCCGAGAATGACCCAGCAGACTCTTTACGATCAATAGTTGCATTGCTTCTCCCATACAACACTGTTCTGCTATCCTGTGTCGATAATCTGTATTTATTGTATATTTTGCCCTGAAATAAGAAGTAGGAGGAGAAACAAGGCACTCATGGGTTTCTCATGCTTAGTGTTAGTTCAATACTTAATTTGGAAAGGTCTCACCCACTTTAAGTTTAAATCTAAGTACATACACAGACATGGATATGTGGAGCATTAATACATATAGACCAATCACATCCCTATCTCACACGTGATGTTCTGCATGTGGCCCTTTACCTTAGGGATGGTGACGAGCTCGATGTTTGAGGGCGAACTCCTGGAGATGGAACGCCTGGGACGGCCGAAGCTCATGGAGAGAGCTGGGAAGCGGTTGGCAACTTCGCACTTCATCTGGTCGGGGTTAGCAGGAGAGCTCAGAACAACTAATAATCACATGCGAGAGAAGAAAAAAAAACTAGGGCCGGGACTCGATTAAAAAAATTAATCTAATTAATTAGAGGCTTTGTAATTAATTAATCGAAA